>SPJY01021933.1:1322104-1664101 GCA_005191435.1 Raddia distichophylla
GGGGGGCCCGGGGATGTGCGGGGGGACGGGGGGGGGGGGGGGAGAGAAAGAGTGAGAGAGGACCGAAGGAGATGACGGAGACAGATGGCGTAGGAGAGAGATGTGCTAGGACACGTGTCGGCAATACAGGAGATGTTGTAAATGGGCTGAGTTGCATCACTGATGCACCAAATTTCCTTCCAATAAATAGCCCATAGATCTTTCTCCCTCTCCCTTTTACTGCTCTTTATCAATTCTCCCGCCGGTGAGCGCTCTTCCACTTGTTTATCTAATCGATCATCGGTATACTTCTTTTTCGATTTGTTCATCGATCATCGTTCATCATACATAGATCATCTCGTCGTTGCTGCTTGTCGTCGGATCAGAGATCGGCGTTGATTTTTTCCTCTCTCTTTCTCTCTCTTTCCTCTCTCTCCTTACTGACCCTGACCGCGTCGCCGCCCTCCTTTTGGACCGCCATCATGCCGCCCCCACGGCACCGCCCTGGCCGAGTGCCGCTCCTCCCTCGCCTCTCCTCCCCGCCGCTTATCTGTACGCTGACCGTGCCGCCGTTGGCGAGGCTTAGGGCGTGTTTGGACTGCGGCCGTCGTGCGCCGCCCCAAGGGTTGGCGAGCTGTGGGCGTGGTCGCGCCGTCGCTCGCGTTTGCGAAGAAATCGGCCGCCCTCGCCAACGCTCGTCTTCACGTTTACTATGCGCGGGCGCCGGCACGTTTTCCAGGGCGAGCCAACCGACGGCAAGAATCCAAACGCACGCCAAATTTCGACGGCTCGCCGTCGCTCGCGTTGGAGCGCCGCGGCTGCGATCCAAACACGCCCTTAGTGCTGCCGCCCCACCATGGCCGACGCCGTCGGACCCTCCTCATCGTGCCACTGCGTTGGGCCGGTTCCTGCCCAACCGCTGCCGGCCCGAGAATCCCCTCCCCTCTCTCTCACTCCCCTACCCCACCGCCTATGTAGTACCCCCTCAGGTTTCACTCTGCTTATTAGAGATATAACTTGATCGCGGCATGCACTAGTTATATACAAACATACAGGCCAACCTGTGGTGAACCGAGTACGTTAGCGCTCAACCCGACTGCACCAGCACAAAGCAATCTCTATTCGAGTGCGAACTCGGGTACCGAATATGTGCTCAATGATGGCTCGCAATATCAGCTACCATAACACACATATATCCTCATTTGGATCAATAGCATAACACATACGGCAAATGGACATACTTCATATTACAAAAAGGTATGGACTAATGTCCGTACAATAGGTTTAACATGCATATTAGAGTTTTTGTCGTAGCAAAAGTACTAAGATTGTTTGACCAAATGTGGCAGCGGAACCTCATAAAATAAACAGCAAAAGTGTAGCAAGGTGTGCCTCATAACCCAAGGGCAACTGACTGGAAGCTAGAACTCAGCACCATGCGATCTAACGTCGTCATTCCTCACTTGATAGTAGCACTCAAGCGCGGGATCACCATCACCTGCAACAATTAGCAGCACATCAGTTGAGTACAGATAGTACTCAGCACTATGAGGTACTTATAGCCTCATCCATGCATAGTGAATAACAAACGAATGGCTATCATAATAGTTTCAGCATAAAAGAGCATTTAAAAGACGTACATATAAGTAGATGGTAAATTGCATTTGAGCAAACATGTAAAGACTTGTGGACCAGCAGTAACATCATCATTTGTAATATCGTTAATTCCATCAAGATCAATCCATAAGACTCCATCCGTCTGTAAGCATAGCATCAATGGGACTCTATCCGTCCAATACCACGAGCAACCCCGTGCTCGGAAACATAACCAGTACAACACCATATCCAACCCAGAACCCAAGTGATAACCGAAGTGTCTCGTTTTGACAAGCATTCATCCCTAACCCAGGGACGCGACTGTTCGAATAGTTCATAACTCTAAAGAGGTGTACGTCTTTACCCACATGGCACAGCAAGCTATGCCGAAGCCTCCTAGATGCATGTACATACTAGACCATTGGATCACCCGTTAACTGTAGCCCAATGTTCGACGTGCCGTGTGGTGGTTCAATGGAGTTAAACGTTACTGTAGACACTGCTTAGGGCCTTCTATCCAGCCATCCTGAACCCCCATGGAAGCTACCTGTGGCTAAGATAATGAGATATCATAATAAAATATTGCTCTCAACCACATGGACTATACGCAAGGCTAAGCATTCGTGACACCACCATAGCCATTAGTACCCACTTAAGCTATCAAGGAATATGGGTAAGGAACCTATTAACACAATGACCACTAATAAGACATAACTACTTTGTACCCGTTTAAATATTATATGTGAAACTGGCATGCAATTAGTGATAAAAAGTAAATAAACCATTGAAAGTAAATAGAGTTAAATATGATTGATTCAAATAAGGGGAGTAATAGGTGCCTTGTTCCTGGTTACCGAGAGGGAAAGCTTCTGGAGCGAGCTCAGACTACTCCAGAACGTCAGGTCCTATCGTTCGGTAGCAATAGCATCAAATAAAATTCAAATAAAATACCCAACAAACACTAACACAGAAATATAATGCAAGATCTAGTTATTTTATGAGCTAATGCAATTTTTGCAAAAAGAATCACTCAAATCCGAGTTTGGATAAGTGAGATATGCCTATTTGAAGTTACGGTACTAAAGCTACTCAGAATAGGCTTTAGGCTGTTCTGGGAAGATCAAAACTGCTCGGAAATAAGCTTCCTTGCTCGGGAAAGAAGTTCTCCTACCCAGGAAGGGTTTAACCTAGTCGGATAGGGCATATCTTAGCTAGCAAGGGCAGGTTCTTGATTGGGCTACACTGGTTTGGCCCGGGTGGGTCACCCAGTATGTATGACTCTCAGTGCGAGCTTCTTTTGGGGCAGAAGAACTGCTCGGTTGTGTTCGGCCTCAACATGAAAGTTGCAGATAACTTCCCAGCGCCATACGTTCATGTAGACAAATTTTTCATCCGAGCTTCCTAATGCACTATCCTATTCGTTTCCGCGCCGCCGCCGCCGCCGTCGTCCAGCCTCCTCGTTGAGCTCCTACTTGATTCCTTCCGCCTGGACGATCACCGTAGCACCGTCTTCAATTCTCGTCACTTGATTTTGCTATGTAGTCACCAGATCTCGCCGTCAGCATGTGTCCACCACCGCCTCCTCGTCAGATCGCACGTCGCCGGCACGTATCAGTCCTCCTCCAACCTCGCATCACCATGGTGAGCTTCCCCTACTTCTCGCGAAGCTCGTGCGTCATTTTTCCGTGTGAGGCCAACCTCTGTTCGCCATCGCCGTCATCCAATAAATGTCGCCCCCGCTGCTCACGTCGTCGTCGCCGTCTCCTAAGACCACATCACTCCGACCGGGTGCCATTAGATGGTCCTCGTCGAGACAACCCGTAGAGCACATGCACTCCGGAAGTGCTCGCCTGTAACGCCGGCGAGCGGTAGTTTTGTCCTGCGGCTGCGCCGTCCTGAGGTAGGGGATGATGCCCTGTCAGCGCCTAGCCAGCACCATGTGGGTCCCCTCTCACTATGCCTGACTCTCTGACCGATGGACCCCTCGTTATTTATTTTAATTCGCGAGATAAGCTTACATCTCGTTGACATCCAGGACCCACATCCTTTTTTGACTCAGCACTGAGCTCCCTCTAAATCTGATATGGGCAGGCCCAATAGGGCCCAAATGGGCCATAAACAGTACCGCGGGTACTGTAGCACGCAACGGTTATTTTAGAATATGTTTCTATCTATTAGGGATTATTTTCTTAAAGTTCAAGTAATTCCTTTCTTGCTGTTCAAGTCGATCTTTTCTTGTGATCTAAGTCTGTTCTCCCTATAAAAAGGAAGGTCATGTATCTTTTATTATCATTCCAAGCAATGAAGTTAAATTGAGCTCCGAAGCACGTAACAATTGGTATCAGAGCAAGACGATCCCTCGGGATGGCGTTCCGCTCCGGGTACTTTGAGCGGCGTGCTTTTGACCCGCCATGTTCCGATCTCTACTACGAGTGGCTTCGCAAGGAGCCTTCCATAGGTGACCTCGTGAATCTGAAACAAGGTGAAGGCCGCATCAGCGACTACGCGCGCGAGTTCCAGCGGCTGCTCAGCCGCGCACCGCGGATGAGGAGAGAAGATGAGATCGATGTCTTCATCACGGGTCTACCTGCGACATTGGCGAGAGATGTTCGTCATGCTCGGCCGCTTGACCTTACAGATGCCATATACTTGGCGCGTGAGGCAGAGCGCGAGGAAGATATTCGGATCGCGAAGGTGGCACTGGCCCGACATCAACCGGCGTTTAGTCGCGGGGCTGCCGAGCAAACCCAGGCTAATGCGACACAGCTGAAGACGTCCATCACCAGCTTGACGGCGAAGCTCGACGACCTCACCATGAAGGTCGCCAACCTCGTCAAGGCATTAGGCAAGACGGCGGCGGCGGCTGCTGATTCAGCGCAAGAGATGTCCGATTCCAGCGTGGCGCAAGCTCTCACGAGCGCGCCCTAGGATCGGTACCGACGACAACAGCGACAACACTGACGTCGACAACGGCACCGACCAGCGTGAGGAGAACGACGACGACGCAAACACCGACGTCATCAACGACATCGAGCATCATGAAGATGGTCCTACTAACATCGCCTTGCCAGTCTCCTCTAGAGAGATGGCTCCCAAGGCGACAAAGGTACAACCAGAACGACCTCACGGCACCCGGTCCTACGTCGCTCGACGTCTTCCTCCACGTCAAGCGCACTTGCAACGACCACGACATCATCAGCAGCCGAAGGGCTGTGTGAATGCTGTGCCGACCCGGCTACGTCGTGCGCATGGGGACGCGCTGCGGCTTCAACATCGACATCAAGTTCTCGAGCGTCATCGCTTCAACCTTGAGGACAAGGTTGATTTGATGGGGGGAGTAATGATATGGGCAGGCCCAATAGGGCCCAAATGGGCCATAAACAGTACCGCGGGTACTGTAGAACGCGTGAACAGTACCCGTGGGTACTGTAGCATGCAACGGTTATTTTAGAATATGTTTCTATCTATTAGGGATTAGTTTCTTAAAGTTCAAGTAATTCCTTTCTTGCTGTTCAAGTCGATCTTTTCTTGTGATCTAAGTCTGTTCTCCCTATAAAAAAGAAGGTCATATATCTTTTATTATCATCCAAGCAATGAATTAAAAATTGAGATCTAGATCTCGTAGGCGGTGGCTCCGATTACAGCCAATGGCGGTAGCTTCGACAACAGCTCGTTTCGCCCGCGTCAAGGGCCGTATCTCCCTGTTGCGTGCAAGCACGTAACAAAATGGCTGTTGAGAGGGGCCCCCTGCGACTCATCCCAGGCGGGCCCTTGTGCTCGTGGTCACTAACCAGTGTACCCCCATGGCCCACCTGTCAGGTTGACTCGCCGTGGGAGCTGCCTCCACGCGCTACCCCTCGCGTGGGCCTGCCTACTACTGTGGGCTGTTGGGCCAAAAGCGGATCCTCGGCCCGATAAGCCTTTTCCCATTATTTGAATTAGATACAAACTTGTAACATTTGTATTTAATTCAATAGAACTCCAAATTTGATGGTTCAAACTTCTCAAATTCAGAAAAATGTGCACTTTAATTTAAAAATATCATTTGCATAGTTGCATCCATATTTATGCAGTTGATATTGAATTCTTTGTTTGTATACGCTAGATCCTGTGGGATTCGTCGCTGCTGAAGATCAAACCGAGAATCTCGAACACGCCAATCATGGCAAGTCATTGTTGACACTTGCATAATTTTACTTGACCATAATGTTTCCTAGATTTACAATTGAATTTTTGAGAATTTATAAAGTGCACGGGTAAATTGATAAAGTAATAATTTGACTAGGTATTAGTCAACACCCAGTTATCTATTATCAAACTAAAACCTAACTCCTTGATAACCCTAGGTTAATAACTTGATTATATAATGCCTTGTCCATTGCTTTGAAAAATACTTCATGCTTAGACTTGCTATGGACTTTTGTGTGCATGATTGCCTCTGAGTTGATATTCAAATCCTATTTGTAAATATTCTTTTGTTGGCGGTAGTAGGGTATTACCGTTGGGAAAATTTAAGGTAGCGGGTACGCTACCCGGATTTCTAAAATTAAAGTCTTGAAAAAACTCGATTGGGAAAATTTTGGTCAGTTTCCTGTTTGGAGCTCGAGATGGAGAAGCATGCCAAAATTTTGAAATAAAGAGAAAAATTAAGAGGAGGAGCCCAAAATTAAGGAGAAGTAGAAGTCTTTCAGCACTAGAACTTAACTCGAATTTTGGGCTACCTCACCATTATAAGAAACGTGTCCAAGGGAAGCTAAACCCAACAAATCCATGGCGAAAGCAAGAGAGAATTCTCTGGTGGCTAGAGTAGTTGTTTTGAGCGCAGTTTTCGGAGTAGGCGGTCGTGAGAGGAAGGCATGCGGGTTCTGGAGGGAGACGTTCTAGGAGGTTGTTGGTGATCTTTCCAAGATGACTGGCAGGTCTGGCGGTACACCTGTTGATACCAATGGCAAGTAGGTGGTACCGGTGGAGACGCAGGTCGACAGGATGAAGCCGACAAGGACCAATTTCGGCTTGGTGAAGGTCAACGGTTCTATCAACATTCGCTTGTGGTAGATGAGGGTCAAAGACCTGTTGGTGCAGTTGGGCATCATAACAACTTTCAGGGAGAACAAGCCAGAGAAGGTAGAAGACGATGACTAGGAGGAGATGCAGTTGCAGGCAGCCGCTATCATATTGTTGTGCCTCTCAGATCAGGTCATGTACCAGGTCATGGAGTTGACAACACCAAGGGAGATTTGGACCAAGCTGACCAGTCAATTCATCTCCAAGACTCTAACCAGTAAGTTGTATCTAATGCAAAAATTATATGGGCTTAAGATGTAAGAAAGGGCAGACCTGATGGAGCACGTTTGATGTTTTCAATCAATTGGTCACTGATATAGGCCAGCTAGGTATGAAGATCGATGATGAATACACGGCCATAATCCTACTGTGTTCACTACCTCTGTTCTATGAGCACTTGGTCACTACACTGCTTACTACTAGGGAACGGGCCTTCTATCCTACTAGGCCAAAAGCACAATTTTTCATCCACATTAGTCCCGGTTTATGTCATGAACCGAGATAGAAGAACGCTTTGACAGACAGGTACATGCCAGCTGGCACGGACACAGATTAGTCCCGGTTCATAACACGAACCGGGATTGAAGGTAAGCTTTAGTTCCGGTTTGTGTTACAAACCGGGACTAAAGCCTCGTTCCAGCATAATTCAAAAGGAATGCATATCCTAGTCTAGTAAATACGCGTGGCTGGGTGTGTTGGCTAGAAGGGTGAGTGCGGAGTCCCGTGGTGGCAGGAGGTTCCAGGTTTGAGTCTTGAGTTCGTCATATTTTTTAAATATTTTCTACACCGTGGTAACGTTTGTGTCCCGGTTGGGGAAACCGGGACTAAAGGCATGTGACCTTCAGTCCCTAGAAGTTGTCTCGGTTTGGCAACCGGGACTAAAGCCAGTTGCCAACCAGGATTAAAGGCCATTTCCCTAGTAGTGGATGTATGGCAAGGATAGCATCAAGATTGAGGACATCACAGTGGCTCTACTCTCATGAGATGAGAAAGAAGAAAAGTGAAGAACAACTTCCGTCCCACGCTTTGCTAGTCAGCAGTGATCAAGGTGGCAGTAAAAAGACGGGAAAGAAGAACCACAGAAAGGGCAGGGCAGTGCGATGTTTCAGGTGTGGTGAGTGGGGACATGTGAAGCGAGACTGTACGGCAAAGAAAGAAGTGCCTACTTGGCAAAGGCTAGTGACTCGGAAAGAAGTATGAAGGTGCTCTCGGTATCAGATACTCAATCCATTGAAGTGTGGATGTTAGATTCTGGATGTTCTCATCATGTGACACACAGGATGGAGTGGTTCTCTTCGTATGAGGCTGGTGATTTTGGTTTTGCCTATGTGGGTGATGGCATGGGTTACCGTGTCGTTGGTGTCGGTGATGTTAAGATCAAGATGCACGACGGAGTTGGGAGTGTACTTCAAGGTGTGAAGCATGTACCAGGGCTATTGAGGAATGTAATTTCGCTTGGTACTTTGCATGAAGAAGATATGATGTTCCAATCTAGGGAAGTTGGGAAGACTATTAAGATCATGAAGGACGGCGAGACTGTGATGATTGGAGAAAGGTTGGCGTCTCATCTCTACGAGGTGAGAGGAAGTACCATTGAAGGTGGAGGCACTACGTCACAGTTGGTGACTTCAATTCCAAGCGGTAGCGGGTCTGAGGCCAAGTCTGACTTGTCGGGCAGTTCGAAGTGAGCTGCAAAGGAAACGTCATATTCACCAAGGTGAAGTTTGTTAGAAGTTGGTGCCGAATATGTGTACAAGTAGTGTCGACGGTTGGGATATTGACCCAAGTCAACCAAGGTTCTTTAGAAGTGAGATAGGAGACACGCCAAACAACTACGAACAGCAACGAACAGGAGACAGGGGTTTTTATCCTGGTTCAGGCCTCTCGGGAGAGATAATAGCCCTACGTCCAGCCTTTCTTTATATCAAAGAGGATTACAGGTGGAACTCGGCGAGATCAGCAGGTCTCAGAAGGTTGGAGAAAGACCCTGTTGGGAGGACATTGTTTTGGGATGAATCCTTTCTCGTGGGTAAGGTGTGCGACCTCTGCAGAGTGTAAAACTGTCATGACAGCCATGCCCATTGTCAAGGGTGGACGACGGGGAGCTACCTCATTGGTGTCATTTTGTTTTGGTTCCAAAATGTCATTTAAAGGAAAACCGTGACAGTCGTCGTCTGTTTTAGGTTTATTCTCCTCACAGCGGGGAGCTGTGAGCGATGAGGATTCAGGATCATGGCGGGGAGATATGATTTAGCCACTTTGGCAATACTGGCAGCCACCAGAGAAAAGAGAAGGAAATGATTATAAAATAGTTGTTTTACTCAAACGTTTTCTCATGTTTGAAAACTTAGGAGGAACCCCTTTATAAAACTGGCTTTATGCAAATAGTCAGCCTTTATTGTTGAGTATTCGCATACACACCCTCACCTTTCATACGGGGCTGCTATTGGCAATCGTTAAAGTCCAATTTCATATGCCGACATACGCCAGCTATCCGGTTATTTGGGAGAAAATCAATGTTTATACATGCATTTTATTTAAACTAATAAATTTCCACAAGTTTTGGTGAGTTTTTATCCTCAGGAATAAAGGATGGGAAAATGGAGCTGAACCGGGCAACCAGGCCAGTCGGCCGACCCACCCTAGGTCGGGCGGCCAGGCTTTTAGCCCAATCCACCTCTGCTTCCAACCCAAGTGCTAAGAAACCAACCAAGGAGTAATCCCAAGCGTCCATGCATGTCGATTTGATCGAATGGCTACGGTTCCTGCACATTAATTTGGATCACTTGGCTCACAAGGAAGTCAGTTTCACCTGTTCTAACTGTCAAAACCGATGTAGGGAGTTAATCTACACCATCAAGGAAGCATCGCAGGCGAAAACGAGGGATTGGATCGACCGAAGGTGGGTCAACCGACCCCCTAGGCTGGTCGACCCCTTTGATCCCTTCTCGGATTCCCCTTCGACTGGTGCGGAGGTGACACTTGTCCCATGGCGTGGAAGCTCCTCATCAACTGCGGATGGCTATAAAAGGACCCCTTCACCTAACTTGTAACACACACAACACACCACAACACTTCCAATTTATTTGGAGGCACTTTTCACTTGTTAGAGTAGTTAGTTTGGGAGAGAGTTAAGTCGAGCCGAAGCTTGGAGTTCTGAAATCGTCTTCGAAAATTCGGGTAATAGATCTTGTATCCTTTCCCTTTTTGTAGTACTTTGCTTTTATAACATAAGTGTCTTTCATTATCTAATCTGAGCATATTCACATTAAGTTGCGAGTGTGAATTATTAGAGCAGTCGATTAAGTTCATCTGGTTCCGGGTCTGAGTTCATTCTCATATGCTTAGAATAGCCTAAATATTGAACTTGGATCGCCTTCCTAGGATCCGGGGAGGAGTGATCGGATTTAGTAGCAGGCGTGGTGTCTGAGAATATGTCTGACTTGGTTTACACCCATTCCAACGTACTTTTCTGGTAGGTGGTAGGTGGTGACAGCCCTATCCATCCGAGATTTATCTTACGCATAATACACTGCGTTAGGAACTGGACCAGTAGGGCCCAATCAGGGGTGGTCATAACCATTCGGTGTTCTTAACTGATAGCGGGTGGTAGTGAATCGACTGAGCTCCAACGAAGTTCTTAAAACAAGACACCAAACTCATATATGCTAGCTCAACCTGATAATCGATTGCACTATTAAGGAACTTTATACTCTTCTCGTTGTCCTCCCAACTATCTGCCTAACTTATTCTTTTTATAGTCTTGTGTGTGTGTGTCGCCGGTCCTATTATGTTATTTATCCTTACCCCCGTTAACTAGCTGGCTGGTCTGTTAAATAATATAGATAATTACAATTATCATTCTCCCTCGTTCCCTGTGGATTTGATAACCTAAAATACTATCGGGTGAAAACTACAAGCGATATATGTCCGCTTGCGGATTATTTTTGAGAGCGTAACAATCGCCAACAGCCTACTCATTCCAACGAGCAGGTCGCCACCAAAAAGGAGATGTACTTGACATGGAGATGTACGAAGATGGAGGCTTCGCCAACAGGATTCAAGATGGAGAGCATCCTGATGTTTAAGAGTGCTAACTACAGCTTGTCTGTGGGAATCGTCGTGTTTTGATTATTTGAAAGTTGAATTTGTATTTTAGTCTTTCGCTGTTTTAAGGCCTGCATGCCTGACTTTTGTAATCACGCCTCGCTAGCGCATATTTGATGTAAGGGCCATGTTGGCTAATATTATGTTGCAATAAAATGTGTATCTGCAATGGTCATGATCCAAATCTACAACACTGTGTGTTCAAGATACTTGATCCAGGGACTTTAACAAGTAAAGCATAATAGGGACTTCACCCGATATCGGGTCCCTATAGAGTTGGAATCAGAGTTTCGGCTTGCAAAATTTGAGAAGTGACTTGGAAAATGCTCTATTGGAAGTATCGCTCTTCATAAAATGCTTGTGGAGCAAAGTACTAACTTGGGTACGGCAGGATTGGGTTTTACCCAAAGAAATGTGGCCAACGAAGGTGGACGGATAAGCCCAAGACTTTTTAACAAAAAGCAATGCTGGAAATCACACCCATTTAATGTTAAAACTAAAAGGGTGTTTGTTAAGAAATGTTCAACCATTAATTCTCACTCACTATTTGCTCCTTAGAGATGATCATGGAAAAGTGTTTGCTAAGTATGTTGGCAACAAGAATTTGAATGGTAATGCTAGATCAATTTGGGTTTAAAAATGCTTTGTCACAAAATCCTCTTACTTTGTAAGGATGGACATTAAACTCAAAGGACCCAACTTAGTTTTGGTACCTAAATAACAAAAACAATTTTATTTGTGTAGGTGAACTATAATAGTAGCGTCCCACATTGGGTTTTTAACAGTGAATGCACTCAACACATGATGGGCGACTTACGTATGTTCACCTCATTTGAGCATGGTGATGTCTATACAAAAGTCACTTTTAGCAACAATCGTAAGGGTGATTAGCCGTGTTCCATTAGTCATTTCCAAATTTCATACCCAAGTTGTATTGGTCCTTTTATCAAGTTTCGTAGGCACATTATATGTAGAATTTCGCCAGTACTTTTTTAATGTTTAATTAGTACTCCACCAAGTTAAGACTCATCGTCACTGACCAAAGTTTTAGTATTTTTTTCAGGTATTATAGTTATTTTTCAAGGTTCATCAAGGTATAATTGTCAAGATTGCACGATTATTTTTGGAAGGTTCCATATTTTTTGCCGATGTGAAATGGATTAAACTTGTATAGGTAATGGGCTGATGCAATTCGTCCCTAAAACCAGCCCAGTTTCCAAAGGCCCATCTTTAGTTTAACACAAATTGCTAGTCGAGAAGAAAAATTCTCAGACCGTAAGCCGTAAGCTGGAAAATACTCCGTATTAGAGAGGAAGAAGCTTGTCGCGGACTAGCGGCGGTAATCGGTAATCACTGCGAAGAAATCGAAATCCAAAGAACCCTACTTTCCCCAAGCCAGCACGAGCTCGCTCGATTCCCACCAAGCTCCGCGTCGATTCCCTAATCGGCACCCGCAGCCGCCCTGAGATGGTACGATTTTGAGCTTCTCCTGTTCTTGTTTGTGATAAAAGATGAATTTCGTCTTAGGCGCCGCCTGATCTTTCTGTGGCTAAACTGCTAGACCATGTCCAATTTGTGGGCGGATTGTTAATTAGTCCCGGCGTTTTGTTGCTGTGCTGTAAAGTTAGGATCTTTGGGCAGCTTCTTGTGTGCTAAGAAAATCCCTAACTTCTTGTGCCTTTTAGTGCGTATGCTTGCCTTGAATTTTTGTCGCTAATTCATTTGTAAGTTTGAAATTGTTCTTAGCTGTCACTAGCAGAGACCGCAGTCAGAATTATGTAATTTTACTAAGCTCTTTGATCTGATGATCGCTGTAACTTGTGAGGCCCCAAATTCCAGTCGCTGCAACTTTCTTTTTCATTTTTATCTTTGTGGGCGTGATGTTCATTAGCCAGTAATTATGGTGTTGAACTTTTTTTCAGATATATCAAGGAAATTATAATCAGCTAACGATGGTACATCTCTCCTTAGGTTCTTTGATTTCTGATTGGAGTGATGAGTTCCAGACCTGTATTCCTCATCTTCCTGCTACTTGTGCTCATTATCACATCACAGTTTGAGTGGAAGCAGCAGATTGGCGAGGCTGAGACGAATCCAGTAGCTACAAGACGGAGGCAACAGGCACTGATCCAAAGGGAAGATTCTATTAAAGAGAAAGTGAGCTCCTGACTTTTTTTTAAAATCCGATTCACTTTAGGTTGATTCAAGGGCACTTCCAACATTCTAATTTAATGGAAATTAGTTTCTTCTGTCAGGAGCGATATAATTAATTGATAGTATTTCTTGCACCAGTGCACCATTATATTTTGTTTGTCTTATGAAGAAATTGGATCTTTCATAGAGCACACAGAACTGATCTTGCCACCGTGGATATTGAAACCACCACAAAGAAAAAGTGCACCCTGTGAAAACTCATAGAAACTGTGAGCTTTGCTTTGTTTCCATATTTCGTCCCGTGATTTTCATCGGATAGTTGGCTTATCCATCTTTTTCCCCCTGAAACATCAATTACATTTTTCATTCAGTGTATACCATACCCTTTGTACTCTTATTTACTCTTATATATAATGGTCAGTCTCAAGCACGCAAATCTTGCTTGCTTAAGAAGTCAAATAATCTGTGGAGAGGCTATTCACATCTATTCACTTTGGCCTTGTTTGTTTCATATTAAATTAAATTAAATGAAAATTTGTCATTTTTGTATAAGCCAAATGATGTAATATTTTGCATTCATTTCTGCGGGTTTTCAGATAGTTTTTATTAGAGTTCGTAAAATATTTTTTCATAATTTTCTGAATATTTTAAAATGTCTTTCGAGGGGGTCACAGATTTGTTACGGTAAAACTCAACTCAACTTTAATTTGAAACAAACAAGGCCTTTCTGATATGTTTGGAGTAATATGTTTTATTCTCGCGAGTGTTTCGATGTGTGTTGTGTCATAACTCAGACCTGGTTATTTGCTTTTACTGTTTGGCCTTTGCTGAATATACCTCCTGTATGTGATGGACTGATTGGGAGAAGGGAATAACACAGTGGTTTATTTGTTGTCTAGAAAAAATACAATGGTTCTATGGTTCATTTGTCAAGTGATTACAGCATGAGATTGATTATGAAAGAATTTATGAATGACACTTTGAGCGTGTTTCTTTGCGCGTTTCACTGCGTTTTGCGGTTCCCGCGCGTTTAGCTGCTGGGCGCTGGACGCAGCGAATTTTTGAATTGAAGCCAGCGTCATGCATGAAACGCGCGGGAAGGCAGCTCGCTGAACGCAGCTCGCCGGCGCAAAGAAACACAGCCTTTATTTAAGATTTTCTGGTTCAGTCTCGGACTGTTAGTAGCTGTGCCAAGAATGTTTCAGTACCAGTAGCTACTGTTGTCTGCACTTTTGTTGCATTTTTTTCTTGTGCCCGTTGCTTTTTTATGGATTCAAAATGTTACACATTCATATGATTATGTATTTATTTACAGATAATATTGGCGCAAGAGAAAAACATTCAACAACTTCATGAGCTCGTCCAGAGCCTTCAGTTGCAGCTACTGCACTGCCGTGGTGCTAATAGTACTGCTCATAGCTCCTCAAATCAAACTGCCAATGACAGCGAAGCAGAGGGACATGAAATAATTGATGATTGATAACCCCTCAGCAGGAATAGGTATTTTGCTTGAAAGTACAACCAGAAAGGCCTTTCTGATATGTTTGGAGTAATATGTTTTATTCTCGCGACTGTTTCGATGTGTGTGATGGACTAATTGGGAGAAGGGAATAACACAGTGGTTTCTTTGTTCTCTAGAAAAAAAATACAATGGTTCTTAGGTTCATTTGTCAAGTGATTACAGCATGAGATTGATTATGAAAGAATTGATGAATGACACTTTATTTAAGATTTTCTGGTTCAGTCTCGGACTGTTAGTAGCTGTGCCAAGAAAGTTTCAGTACCAGTAGCTACTGTTGTCTGCACTTTTGTTGCATTTTCTTGTGCCCGTTGCTTTTTTATGGATTCAAAATGTTACACATTCATATGATTACGTATTTATTTACAGATAATATTGGCGCAAGAGAAAAACATTCAACAACTTCATGAGCTCGTCCAGAGCCTTCAGTTGCAGCTACTGCACTGCCGTGGTGCTAATAGTACTGCTCATAGCTCCTCAAATCAAACGGCCAATGACAGCGAAGCAGAGGGACATGAAATAATTGATGATTGATAACCCCTCAGCAGGAATAGGTATTTTGCTTGAAAGTACAACCAGAACGAGAAGAGGCATTTTGTAACAAAATCTTTTTCGTCACTATCATCATCTAGTACGATGGTAGATAGTCCGTCACGATGTCTCCTTTTTTCCCCCTTTGTCACGGCTTGTACAGGGTTGTATCATGCTGCTGTAAGTTACTTCCTCCGGTCACAATAAAAGTCACCATTGACTTTTAACACGCCTTTGACCATTCGTCTTACCTAAGGTGTGTTTAAAAGTCAACGGCGACTTTTTTTTGTGATCGTAGGAAGTACTATTTTCTGTTTAATTTGCAAATATATGTGTACAATTAGTTGCTGGGATTCTTGAGTGTTTGGTAGAGCATTTATTTGTTACTACCTCCGGTCACAAAAAAGAAGTCGTCGTTGACTTTTGAACACGCTTTCGACCATTCTTCTTATTCAAAAATTTAGTTCAAATATATAAAATATAAGTCATATTTAAAATATATTTAATAATAAACCAAGTCATAACAAAATAAATAATATTTATATAACTTTTTTGAATAAGACGAATGGTAAAAATCGTGTCCAAAAGTCAACGGTGACTTCTTTTTATGACCAGAGGGAGTATGTTAATTCCTTGCTTTATTTCTTTCCCCGTTTATCTATGCCTCCTAAATTTCGCTGGGGAACCTTTTGCAGTGTCTCCACTCAAATTAGAGAAATGTAACACCCCCTCCCCCCAAAAAATATATATATAAAAATGTCGTTTCCGTGCTGTAGTGCACATTTGCTAGCTCCCTTGTAGTTTCGTTCTGTATTAAGCAGTGATGAAATAGCATCACTGCAACATGAAGCAAGGGACCGAATTACGTGCGCTTTTGAGCTGGCGACAGCGTCACCATGCTCATTGCTTGCAGCCCATCCTCTCCTCGGATTCCGTCTGGAGTCTCATGAACCAAAATAGCTTGCAGTTTCCTAATTCATGTCTACGACAAAGCTCTCAGTCTCTTGAGGGTATACCCAATGTGTATTCGACTCAACTGACCACAAGGAAAGGCGTAAGAAACTGCATTGTTGCTATAGCGGGTCGGTGGCATGGGTTGATTCATACGTGGCATTTGGGTCTGTTTCCATTTGCATGATTGCATTCACGTACTTTGAATGGAGAGAGCTGGACTGAATGATGAATTGTTTGGAACTCTCGACGTTGAAGGGTTCTCAAAGCAGATTGAAGTCGACCCGCTTTGTTCAAGTTGTTTTTCAGAGCTTACGTACGGAGAAAACCTTTTGAAATATAATAAAGAAGATTGATAAATCCAAGCCCTTGGCTTTCGAAAATGATAATAAGCCATAGAGAACATGTACACGACCCCTTGTTCAAAACAAAAGCAACGAGATCGCCAGTGTACTAGGAGAAATATATGGCAACATATGTGGCACGCATGCACGTATTAATTATCAAAACTCAATCAAATAAAGAGAGAAAACAAAGTCTGCAATCAAAGGGGATCGACATGATCAATCATGATGCATGCGCGCAGATATTTGTAGTATATAATGTATGCACAAAATGGCAACCGGCGAGCAGTGGTGGTGATCGATGAGCAATTCACTAATTCAGCAGCCCTTCTGGGAGGAACGGAGCACCTCGCAGGTGGTCTTCTGGAAGACGACGCTGCCGGCTGCCGGCGCGGCGAGCTGCAGCTTGAGCGGGCACCTGGCCTCCACCATGCACCACCTCTGGCGCAGCTGGTACTTGACCTCGCCGGACAGCTCCACCACGATGTCGAACATGCCCCTGCCGCTCTCCTTCGTGTACTCCTGCACGGCGGCCCTGTCGAGGGCCGCGTCGCCGCCGGCGGTGAGGCGAAACACGGCGGTCCTCTTCGCCGGCTGGACGTAGCCCGGCGGGGCGGCGGCGATCCGGTCGAGGCGCTGCCGGTCGAACAGGTAGGCGGCCTCCAGCGTGCGGTAGGTGATGCTCATGGCCCAGTTGGGGTTGCGGACGGCCAGCGACAGTGTCAGGTTGTAGGCGACGGTGGCGGCGCTGCCGCCGCCGAGCTCGAATCGCGTCAGCGAGGCGTCGTCGACGGCGACCGTGAGGTGGAAGACGTGGCTGTACCCGAGGAGGAGCACGACGATGACGGCGATGGCAGCGATGATGCCGAGGCCGATGCAGAAGCCGAGCGCGAAGTTCCTGTAGGGGCCGAAGCAGCCGCAGCACTCGGAGTCGTAGCACATGGTGGCCGCCGGCCGGAGTCGGGGATGCTCTGATCTCTGTCGTGCGCTAGTTAGCTCGATCGTGTGGCGGTTACGGCAGTTGGAATGGAAGCTACAGTCGTTGCGGGGTACAGAAATACCCACATGCTCTTGGCCGGTGGAAGGTGTGGTAACTTGTCCCACGAGTATGCTCCGGCTTTATGGTCACGTGCTCGAGGCGTTTTGTCGAGTTCAGTTTTCTACCGTATAAATACTAGCCTAGTGTGACGACATGCTGCTAGGCTCTAAGTAGATGTGATTTATCAATAAAAAACCGAAGTTACCGCATTTCATCGTCCATCTATATTCTATTGGACATGATTATCAATGCTTGTTCCCAACTAATGTTGTTCACGACCCCTTTATGTCTACGTTATTTTTTAGTTTGTATGGTTACTGGTTTCAATTGTGCTCCCCCCGTAATAACTTCGTATAGCATACATTATACGAAGTTATACGAGTATCGGCTCATCGAACATGCTGCGGATCTTTATACATGAACCACGGTCCCTTTCCAAGTTTCCGGTGCTTCCACGTTAGCGAAATGAATATGAACCGTCTTGACATGATCGGACGGCTTCCCTTCTCCCCCGTGTGTGTGTATGCCTCTGCCTCTCCAAGGACCGAGCAGTTTCCAGTCGAGTCCGCCCTTCGTTGTCCCAAACCCTAATCGGTTCTCCCCATCGGCACCGCCGTGTTTCCCCGTCTCCCTGCCAACCTATCGCCCACACCCTGATGTGTACTCCATGATGAGTGTCGCGAAATAGCCAAAAAGCACACTCCCAAAGTCCGTAGGATTCATCTAATGGCAGGATGAGTCTCGCAAGTAAGCGATCCGTAGGACCCAGAACGTGTTTCAAATCAAGATCATGACATGGCATCAGTTTGTTAGTTCCTAAATACACCATGAGATTGGTAGTTCCTAAATACACCAAAATGATGTCACAGCAGCATTGCACATTTGCGACGGGTTGTTTTGCTTCCGGAGATTGCTGTGCAACCATGAGATTGGTAGTTCCTAAATACATCAAAATGATATCACATCAGCATTGCACATTTCCTACGAGTTGTTTTTCTTCCGGAGATTGGTATATGGGGGCTTCCCTAGTCACATGCCATCCAAGAACTTCCTTATCCTTGTTCTTGACATGGCATTTCTGTTAAGTAAAGAAACAAGATCAGTAATTTAGTAACAAGTGAAAATACCACATCATGCATTCCACTGTACACAAACAATGGTCCAAACCAATTAGCCAAAAAAGGCCTGACAACCAATAAAATCATACTCTCAAAGGATACAGGTGGGCAAGACAGACATCACACAAGCCTTGCGCTTGCTGCATTTCATCTATGCCAATGCTCTGGTATATAAGTAACTAGGATGACAACATTTACTACTTCAATTTGCAACTAATCATACTCCATGTTACTTTTTTTGCAATGGACGTTTCAAGCTCAGACTAAGATTTCACATACAGTATAGTGGTTTTTTATTAGTCTACTGCGTGTTATCTGCAAATCAGAGGTTAAATTACAACAGATTGTACAGAATGAAGCACTACAATTTTCACATAGTTTGTACCTTCTTCCTTACTAACTAGCCATCTCAATGCATAAATGCTCTTTCATTTTTAAACGAGTTGATAACAAGTACCCATTATTTTAACAGCAATTTATTCTTTGATTTTCTGTCGACGCCTGTGGCCAATGTAACAGCAATTTATTCTCTGATTTTGCTGTCGACGCCTGTGGCAATCGCCTGCAGGTATAGTGAAATTGCAGGCACCTGCCGTAGAGGTTGTCCCCTTAAAATTTACAAAATATCCAATAATTCATAAAACTAGAGTTGACAAGATAACATATTTGTAATATAGGAAACATATGCCGCTTATGGAAAAGAATGATGTTCAGCTTGTGGAAAAGAATGATGTTCAGAACTTACCGCCATCTCAACTAAGTACTATAAATGTCATAAGGATCACATAGTGAAGACTTGAAATGCGACCACGGACCATAGAATCTTAAAATAATAGAAAACACGTCCAATAAATAAGTTACAACAAATCTAGACATAATAGAAAGCATGCAAAAATGAATAATAAATAAAGTTGCAACAAATCTAATACTTACTCTGGTAAGTCTCCTTTGCCCCACTTTTACAGCAATACTTTCAACAGCGTTGGAAGATAGGTAGGTATTTTTTTGGTGAGATACAGTTCAATTTATTCAACTTCTAAGATTTGTTCTTTGTTTCCAAGACTGTCCAAAGGCAAGTGCTTGTGCAAGTGCTCCAAACCGTTCCTATTGAAATCCAATATGGAATCAGTGGTGTTTTTGTACACTGATGGTCCTTTGCCTTTGAGTTGTGTAACGGACAGAGATCCTTGAAGGGCAGTTATGGCCTGATGCTGTGGCTGATTCTGTGCTATAGGGCGATAGAAAAAGAGCCCCAATAGGGTTGGGTTGCCAGACTTTCCGATCTCCATATTCCATTTCCGATACAAAATGGGACATTGAACAAGTATGCGAGACAAATCACTTCTGATAATTCCTTCCTTGAACAGAGCAAAAATAATATGCAGGGTACATATGAGACTTCTGCGATTAGCAGGAGTCATCAATGTAGCATGGTATCTTATGTATTCAAGAAACCATGGGCTGCTGATCTCTGCCATTGTTGCGTCCTCCAAATCAATCCTGAGAGCATCCTCATTAGAGCGATTGAGTGTAGATCCTTCGCTCGGGCATTCTCATTGGCAGATGAAACTAGAAGTGGATTTATCTTAACTAGGAAACTGAACCCACGGTCAGACTTCATCACAAGCACTTTGTGTGCAGTAAACTGTCCTTCAAAGGTTTCACCAGACTAGTGGCGATCCAAGAAATGCGAGATCACGCCACCGTACAGAGCACGTCCCAGATGGCTCGATGGGCAGATGGTCTCTGACAAAATATGACAATTTAGTTTTATCTCATTCTTGTTCTTCTCAAAGAACTCTTGAAGCGTGCACATGGTGTGCAGTTTGTCCTTAAAAGCTATCAGATTACTTGTGTTTTCAGACAACCAGAGCATTATTTCTTGAAGAAACTGTGTTATCTGAAAACACAAGTGATCTGATAGATTTTAAGGACAAACTGCACACCATGTGCACGCTTTAAAAGTTTCTTGAGAAGAACAAGGATGAGATAAAGCTGAATTGTCATATTTTGTCAGAGTCCATCTGCCCATCGAGCCAACTGTGACGTGCTCTGTACGGTGGCGTGATCTCGCATTTCTTGGATCGCCATCAGTCTGATGAAACCTTTGAAGGACAGTTTACTGCACACAAAGTGTTTGTGATGAAGTCTGACCGTGGGTTCAGTTTCCTAGTTAAGATGAATCCACTTCCAGTTTCATCTGCCAATGAGGATGCCCGAGCGAAGGATCTACACTCAATCGCTCTAATAAGGATGCTCTCAGGGTTGATTTGGAGGACGCAACAATGGCAGAGATCAGCTGCCCATGGTTTCTTGAATACATAAGATACCAAGCTGCATTGATGACGCAGAAGTCTTATATGTACCCTACATATTATTTTTGCTCTGTTCAAGGAAGGAATTATCAGAAGTGATTTGTCTCGCATACTTGTTCAATGTCCCATTTTGTATCGGAAATGGAATATGGAGATCGGAAAGTCTGGCAACCCAACCCTATTGGGGCTCTTTTTCTATCGCCCTATAGCACAGAATCAGCCACAGCATCAGGCCATAACTGCCCTTCAAGGATCTCTGTCCGTTACACAACTCAAAGGCAAAGGACCATCAGTGTACAAAAACACCACTGATTCCATATTGGATTTCAATAGGAACGGTTTGGAGCACTTGCACAAGCACTTGCCTTTGGACAGTCTTGGAAACAAAGAACAAATCTTAGAAGTTGAATAAATTGATTCGTATAGCATACATTATACGAAGTTATACGAAATTGTCATATTTTGTCAGAGACCATCTGCCCATCGAGCCAACTGGGACGTGCTCTGTACGGTGGCGGAATACTCCTGGTGAAACTACAAGCGATATCCGTCCGCTTACGGATTAATTTCTTTAAGCGTAACTATCGCCAACAAGTTTTCTAGCGCCGTTGCCTGGGAACGCAACGGTTTTAAAAAAGACAGATAAATTTTTTAAAAAAATCTACATCTAAATTATTTAACATACCAGCCTAGCTTAACGGAAATTACCCTGCTCCGTCTTTGTTCCCGTGGAACAAGCAGAGCAGTGCATGACCGGTTTTGATCTCCCGGAAAATTTTCGACAAAATCCAGAGTCACTAGTGGGAAGGACAAGACCTCGAGTCCTACCTCCGCAAGTCCGTATCTCTGAGTTACCGAACCTCACAAGCAACCCTTTACTCGTCACCGAGACATCTTCATCAACGATGGCTATCGAGAAGACCATTCTTTAATTCTCAGCCCCGTCAAGCACCAATGTCCCCACTGGATATGCCACCAATGTGGGTGACGGTGGTTTCGAGCTGAAGCCAGCTCTTATCAACATGGTTCAGGCTATCCCCTTCCGTGGCAAGCAAACGGGGGATGCCAATGCAGACCTGCAGCACTTCCTTGAAATCTGCAGTACCTTCACCATAAAGGATGCAACTCCTGATGCTGTCCGGTTACATCTTTTTCCATTCTCATTGATCGGGAAGGCAAAACAATAGTTTTATGCCAACAAAGATGCAGTCTCAACTTGGGAGAAGTGCTCCAATGTCTTCCTCACCAAGTACTTTCCTTGCGGAACAAGATTTCCGCATTCCAGCAAAACACTGATGAATGAATTTCGGATGCCTGGGAGCGACTTCAAGAATATATACTGGCTTGCCCCCACCACGGGATGCAAGACTGGTTCATCATTCAAAGCTTCTATCATGAGCTAAACCGTACTGCCCGTGAGCACCTCGATGCTGCTTCTGGAGGAGACTTCTTTTCACTCAGTGTGTGTGCTGCTCGCACTCTCATTGTGAAGATGGTCTCGAGCCAGGGTTGGAGCGATGAACGTTCACAACCGCGCACTCGAGGAGTCCACCAAATCGACAACATGGATATGCTCGCGACCAAGATGGACTTATTAATGAAGAAGCTAGAAGCGCCAAATTAAACCGTTCAGGCATTCGAATCTCGCATGACTTGCGAGGTTTGCGGGAGCCTTGGACATTCTGGAGACAACTACACCGAGACCCGACTGGAGGATGCAAACTTCATCAACAATGGGTTTCGACCTCAATACAACTACACATTTGGTTGGAATTTGAGGCCGAACTTCTCCACCGACAACCGTCTTCAAGGAGGTAACAATGGTAATTTCAATCGCAATAAATCTCCTCTAGATGATGCAAATGCTCAACAAAAAGTAAAAGATAGTATTAGTACTAAATTCCTTGCTAATGATAAAATTCTTTAGAGTATTAATTCAAAACTAGAAGGATTTCCAACTGCCATGCATAGTCAGCTGAGCTTTAACAAAATGTTAGAAACTCAAATTGCTCAATTGGTTGCTTCAATCCCTACAATTGCTTCGGGAAAGCTCCCAGGATAGCCGGAGGCTCTCAAGAAAGAAAATGTTAATGCAGTCGCAACCCGATCAGGTAAAACTACCCGAGACCCCCGCAAACTAACGCTGCAGGGAATGAAGAGGACATCTCCGAAGAAGAGGAAAAAGGTGAGCATGATGAAGAACCAAGAGAGGAGCTGCCGAAGACGACGAGAAGTGAAGCGCGGACCAAGACAAGTCTCGCTGAATTCACCGACACGCAACTGCTACCCTTCCCACGTCGCCAATGCAAGTCAACTGTGGATGCTCAGTTTGGCAAGTTCGTTGAGGTAATCAAGCAATTATATGTCAATATACGATTGCTAGATGCGATGCAGGTACCGACGTATGCCTAGTACCTGAAGGACATCCTCAACAACAAACACCCGTTGCCAACGTCTGAAGTCATTAAGTTTACTGAGGAATGCAGTGCGGCGATCTTGAACACTCTCCCTAAGAAAAATAAAGATCTTGACTACCCCACCATCTCATGCTTCATTGGTGCGCAACACTTCGAGTGTGCTCTGTGCAACCTCGGAGCAAGCGTCAGCATCATGCCCAAGGTAATTTATGAAAAATTGAATCATTCTACCTTGTCGCCTACTAGCATGACCCTGCAACTGGCGGATCAATCGATTCGCCATCCAATTGGAGTCGCAGAGGACATACCAGTTAAATTCAAAATTTTCTGGTACCCGTGGACTTCGTGGTGCTGGACATGGAAGTAGACACCAAGACGCCCCTCATCCTTGGGAGGCCATTCTTGAGTACAGCAAATGCGACGATCGATGTTGGTGCAGGAGAAATTCAGCTCAACATTAACGGCCGAGATGAAACATTCCACTTTAGGCCAAGAGCTGAACAATGCTCACAGGTACGCACATTTTATGGTTAAAATCCTAAATCTGTGCAGTAGGGAACAAGGGCTATACCAAAACCTCAGGTGGATAGCCTTATTTCTACTACGAGGAGAACTCATCAATTGTTGGATCAGCCATTGTGTCATCCATATTGGAAGGAGAAAAGGGGAAATCCAAGCCCCATTGGAAGAAACATGTGGTCGAGAAATCGGAGCCGCAAGGGAAGATCAACGCCACTCAAAAATATCAAATCAAACAAGTGTGGCGTAAGAAGGAAATTCAACCGGCCGCAGCAACTCCAGCTGCGGAACCAATTTAACACAATTGAAGGTTAAAGGCGGTCCGACTCGTCGACCGCAAAACAAAAATTCGAGCCTTCACCGGGAGGTAAGCCGGAAGTTTATCTAGCATTCATATTTATTTCTCGTGCATTTTTCACAACATATTTAATTTTTATAGTGCATTTACCCTGCCTATAAAAATACAAAAAAAAATAAAAAAATAAAATGGTGGAAAGGTGGGGCCGGCCGGCCCCACCTAGGCCGGCCGACCCACTCCATTCAGCCACCCACCACCCAAGTGGGTGGGTCTTTTCATCACTCTCCATCACCCATTTTCTAGTACACCAACCATTCTAGTCATATAGGTAATAGATAGGGTAATTTATCCACCCTTAATCATGCATTTAGTCTCATGATTTACCATAAGGATGCATTAGGAAACACTATAAATAAGGGAGCATCCTGCAGGTTGAGAGCATCCCTCTGCAATGATTGTATGATCGCGCCTGCAGCCCTGTATTTTGCTTTCAATTGCATTCATCTGCATGCATACTGCCAACTAAAAATTGAGCAAAAAAAAATTTTGTCGAGGCAAATTAGCAAGTCCCACAAGGACTACTAATTTTGACGACTAATTTTGGACGACTAACCCTTAAATATTTCCGTATATCCTTCGGGTATTTGTTCGTCCTAACCCTTGCAGAAAAAAATGTCGTCATGGTATGAAAAGTTTGGCCGCACTATCGCTAAGGGAGTGAAAGGCGTGCACAAACGACTCAGCTCGGACTGGACTCATTGATACGCACACACCTCGATTTAAGATGCGTACGCACGAGTTCGGTCCCAATCTTCCGTCGTAGGAGAATCCTTGGAGGGCGAGTTGTGACTTTGACGAAGGGGCGGCTAACCACGATCCAATAACGCAACTAGAAACCTCACAATCGCTAAACCACTCCTCAATTGGTTATCAACCGTGTCAAAACACGATTGACCTGTTCACGAAGAACAGCCCAAGCAATTTGACGAGAATTGAAAGAGTAACAGCGGAAGAACAATCACCCATGGATGTTTTGAGACTTCAAGTGTTTGGGTGCCAAGAGGCCTTACAATAGCAGTAGCTACAACCAAAAATCAAAGTCTACATCTTCAACAGGAAGGATCGAATAAAAAGGCTGCTGCTCACAGCCATTTGCATGCATGCAAATTTCCTTTTCTTGCAGCCACAAAAGTAGGAATGGCTGATTTGTTGCTGCGTGTGGCATGGTGCATGTCCTCCTGGTTGTAGCATAAAAAAAACAGGAGTCAATCTCCTCCCTCATGGCTGGAAATAAATGGACATTCTCTCCACAAAAATAGCATCGGCATGGCTGGAAATTAATGACGTGCCACAATTAAAAATTAGATTTCCGTCTTTTCTTGCATGCAACAATATTATTGTATCTCCCTCCCATGGCAGTATCAACCGAAGAAAATACTCCTCTTTTATTCATGCGCTCCCTTGACTCTCACAACATCTTCCGAAACGCCTTCACATGTAATTGGTAAACAACAATCATTAGGTAGTATCATTTGTTCCGTAATTAAAAAATTATTTTGTTTAAGAAACGAATTCACCTTTTGTCCAAGGCGTCGTGTACGGGATCGTGTCATTGGACCTTGCATGCTAATTGAATCTTCTTCATGTGTGCTAATGACGTCCTCGTCATACTCCCCCTATTGAGAAGGAGTCGACCTCGACTCTGGCTCATCCTCATCACCGAGGTATGGAGATAAGTCAGCAACATTGAATGTATCACTCACTCCATAGTCAGTGGGCAACTCTAACTTGTAGGCATTGTCATTAATCTTTGATAGCACTTTAAACGGTCCATCTCCTCGGGGCATTAGCTTGGACTTGCGCTGTTCGGGGAACCGTTCTTTGCGCAATGCAACCAAACTAAGTCACCTTCCTCGAACAACAATTCTTTCCGTCCCTTATCTGCATTGGATCAGTAGCCGAACACGAGGCCCTCATTTTTATGACGATATCTACGAGTGTTTTATGACAAAATTTTATGTTTCGTCACTGAAAAACCTGGCCGACCGATGCAGGCTATGATCTATGACGAACAGAAACAAAGTGTCACAAAAAAAGATTTTTCCATGACGGGAATTGGAAATGTCACGGCGTTGTCGTCACAGATAATCACTTTTCTTGTAGTGTCTAAACTTTCAGTTCAAAGATGCCTTCCTTCACTTCTTCCTTGGGCGAAGGATATGGTGGTTTCGTCACTCAGCTCCTCCTAATATTGGAGTGGCTGCGTTTCGGACCACCGATGTTCGATGGAGCTACTACCACTCGTCGTGGACGTACGCGTTGGGTGGTGAATGTCACCATCTTTGCGCGCAACGGTCCGCAAGTTCGAGGACCCTACCGCTTCACTGGCACCCGAACTCAATGCTTCGACGCCATCCAAGACGCTGCCCGTCTTATTGTCATCCATCTTGGTAGCCTATTTGCTGGGGAATTATCCGGCTCTCCTTTCCGCTACTTTCCCACAAGGGTTGCTCATGAAATCTATAGCAACTTCCGCCCTATAACCAACGAAATTGATCCCACTATCCCACCTCTCGCGTCTATGGTACAAGCCTTGGATGAAGCCTACGTCAATGGCCTCCGCGAGCTCTCTCATGCATATGAGGAAGTTCGTCGTCTTGAGGAGCTCCGAACAGAAAACTCGGAACTCCGAAAGAAAGAAAACCACCACCTAGCCGAAATAGCCCAAATCTGCCAAAAGATCCAACGGCTTTCCCGTGAAAATGATAGGCTCCGCACCAACCTTGCAGAAGCTAGTTCCCCATCTTGTGAGGGCACTGTTGCCCTAAGCCAATCTCGCCACCTTCCAGGTTGCCCTTGTCCTGCCAGCCTCCAGGAGCTCAAAATCCTCGAGGGCACTCCACTTCGGAAGCGCCTCAGCCTCCGTGAACCCAACCCCTCTTTAGCCAGTACTGAGTGCAGCATTGACCGAGCTGCTACAGCCGCCGCTGCGGGTGACCCTGTTCTCCCCGGCGTTGATCTCGGCAGCAGCACCCGTTGGAACGATGCTGCTGGGCCATCCACCCAGGTTCCTGCCAACGAAGAAGAAGAGCCCGACGAGTTCATTTGTGAACCGGGTCTCGATCCAGCCCAGTAGCCTAGCACTAGCTACAACGTGTAGCTAGTAGTCTCCTATAGTGTCAGTTGCCTGTACCAATTGTTGTGGTACAGTAGTCATGACCGTTGTGTCAAATACCCGTCTTTATTCCCCTAAAAAGCCGCGCCGCCGCCGCCGCGTGCCCCTGTCTCCGCCAGGCCCCTACCTGGGCGCCCTCCTTTTTCCCCTTTGCCGCCACGCCACTCAAATATCGGCCGCCACTACCGTTTCAAAGAGAGAGAGAGAGAGAGAGAGAGAGAGAGAGAGAGAGAGAGAGAGGTTTTGCCCGCCTATATAAGCCGGCCAACCCACCGGTACTCGCCATACCACCCACACCTCCTCCCCTACTCCTTTCTCTTCTCCTTTTGCCGGCCAAACCACTACTCTGCTTCCGACAATGGTGAAGAAGTCTCGAAGTCGATCCCCGAGTCCCAATAAACCCCCAGAGCCAAGTGAACTTAGCCTCTTTCTCGCGGAATTGAGAAACATTCCGCCTTGGTTTCATTGGTTTGGTGTTTTATGCCATGCCATTCTGTGGGCAATTATCATCTGGGTTAGCATGAATACCCGTTATTAGTAACCATAGTCGAGTGTGTACCTATTTCAGGCTTAGATCCTGAAATTTGTATCTTGTAGTGTGTGTGTGTTTGTGCCGTCTGTACCAATTGTTGTGGTACCACGACTATGTGTTGTAATGTTTCCTGTGATGAATAAAAATGTTTGTGTGATGTGAAAAAAAAATGATAATAATAATAATAATAAAATGTATGTTATAAAGTTGGATGTTGCAAAAATTCCTTTCTTAGTATATGAAAGGATCGCTATGCCGCCTAGAGGGGGGGTGAATAGGCGAATAAAACGAAATTGCGGAATTAATAAACTTTAACTATAACCAGTCGGTCGGATGTTCCGATGCAGCGTCGGATGTTCCGACGTGGTACAGTACACCCTCCGTCGGATGTTCTGATCCTGGGTCGGATGTTCCGATGACCGTCGGATGTTCCGATCCGGGGTGTTCTGGAATTGATCGAAAACCTGTAGAAAAACTGATTTCTCGCAAAACCAAGGTTAGATCTATTCAAGAATACTCAGAACAAGCCAATACCAATAGTTTAAACACCAGATCAAGACCAAGACAAAAACACAGCGATTTTTGTTTACCGATGTTCGGATCTTTGAAGGGAGATCCTACTCACCGTTAGGGAAGGCACAAAGCCCGGATCACCAAGACCCTAATCCCCCTTACCAGCGAAGCACAAAGCACTCACCGGCGATCACTAGTTGAATCCTTTTCCTTGCGGAGGTAGATTCGCACCTTCACAAACTCCGGAGGCACGCCACACAAAGATCGGCGACTCACCGGCGACACCTAGCCGTCTAGGAGCCCTTCAAGCCTCCAAGAGTAACAAATGCGATGAAGAAATTAAGATCGCTAAGTGCTCAAGAATAGGAACTCTAATTCACGGAGCACTTGGGTTGCCTTGATCTCTCTAGATCTAGATCTCACAAGATGAACAAGAGAGAGAAAGGCTAGGGTTTTGAGAGAGATGATGAACAGTACGAATTAGGCTCAAATCAGGTTGTAAACAGTGTCAGCAGCCTTTGGAAGGTATTAGAGACGGCTTTAAATAGGGAATCCCGAAAACTAGCCGTTGTGCAGTTAATCCCGCATCGGATGTTCTGATCCCCCGTCGGATGTTCCGACCCGCGTCGGATGTTCCGATGGAAGTTCCGATGGACCCTTTACTGGATAGCTCTGAAAACTGGCAGGCTGGCTCACCATCGGATGTTCCGACCCTCGTCGGATGTTCTGATGGCATAGGTTCTGTATAGGGTGTATTTTGGGTGGAAAACTCACACGAACTTCGAGATACCTATTTTGAGCACTTAGGAACCTTTATAAGCTTCTCCATTTCATCCCTCTTTATAGTACGGCATCCCTAGGACTCAATAAATAAAGATTTACAAATAAATACTAGTCTTGATGCCTTCTTGCAATATATCCAATTTTGAGGGGTACACCAACACATGTAAACATGTACCTCATGGAATTAACCTGTATAACATCTGTGCACAATTCTCCAATAGAAATATTAGCTCTATAATTGTTACTCATTAATCACCAAAATCATTAGGGCCTAGATGCACTTTCAGTATATCTCGTCTCATTCCACCTTGTCCATCAAACCTCCAGAATGGTGAACACCCGGAGCAATGCTGACCGCAGTGGTCAGGCCAGAAATGAATCTCCACATGAACATGGAGATTCCGCATCACACGGGCAGAATAGTCAAAATCAAGCACGAAATGCCTCCCCTACTCCACCACCACCACCACCAGCTGAACCAACAATTGCTCAACTCATGGCAATGCAACTACAAATGATGCAAGTGCTTGCTCAAGCTATAAATCAGCCTCAAGCTGCTCAACCTCCACTGCCACCAGTTTCACATCTAGTAGAATTTCAGCGAACCAGGCCTCCAACTTTTGCTGGCTCCGGAGATCCTATGGATGCTGAGAATTGGTTAAGAGACATAGAAAGAAAACTCATGTTAGTGCAGTGTGATGTTTGCTGCCCATCAATTGACTGGGACTGCTGCAACTTGGTGGGAGAATTACTGTAATGCCCACGAGCAGCCCAATTATGTCACTTGGGAGGAATTCACTCAGGCCTTTAGGAATGCCCATATTCCTAGAGGAGTTCTGGAACGGAAGAGACGTGAGTTCCAGCACCTCCAGCAAGGAACCATGACTATAACTCAGTACCTCAACCGTTTCAACCAGTTGGCACGTTATGCTTCTCGTGACGTGGCCACTGATGAAGACAAGATATGGTACTTTATGGAAGGTATGGACCCAGAGATCAAAGCTCTCATTGCCTCCAATGAATACAATAATTTCCAAGACATGGTTGATAAGGCCTTAATCCAAGAAGATATCCAACGTCAGAGAATTGCTGCTCGCAAAAGAAAGATGGCCATACAGAACCACCCACCCAATCCCCGAAGTCAATTCACTCCTGGTCCTCCTAACAAGCAGAACCGTCCCAACACTGGGAGATTCCAGTTCCCTGCTGCTCGAGCTACTTTTCCTTCAGCACGTCCAAACCAAACTTTTCCACCTAAGAAGGACCTGTCCAACATCAGGTGCTTCGCATGTAATTAGTTTGGGCACTACTCCAACAACTGTCCGAAAAAGAACCAGAATGCTGCACCAAATCATGGCCAAGCTCAACAAATGAATTCTGGTGCCAATCGTGTCCCTGCTCCTCCATCAAAGAACAATCAGTCAATGGGAAGAGGCCGTGTGAATCATGTTCCAGACGAAGAAGCTCAAGGAGATCCAGAAGTTGTGATGGGTACGTTTCTAATTAATTCCGTACCTGCATCTACATTATTTGATTCCGGAGCAACACATTCCTTTATATCAAAGATTTTGTGCAAAAACATAAGATGGGTACTAGGGGTTAACAAAGCCACTATTAATACAATCTCCTGGAAGAGAGATTAAGACCACCTTAGTATGTCCCAGAGCAGAAATACAAATAAATGGTGAAAAACTTTTGGCCAACCTCATCCTACTTGATTCACAAGAAATAGAAGTAATTTTGGGAATGGATTGGTTAACCAAATACAAAGGTCAAATTGATTGTGCAATCGAGGAATCAGTTTAGAGACACCAGAAGGTCATAAAATCCACTTTGCCTCCAACTTAAAACCACAGAGTCTGATCACCTTGAACAAGATGAAAGGAATATCACTAGAATCCATACCAATTGTTAATGAATATCCAGATGTCTTTCCCGAATAATTGCCAGGCATGCCACCTGACCGAGAAGTTGAATTCTCAATTGATCTTGTTCCCGGAACTGCTCCAATTGCTCTAAGACCATATAGGCTGTCTGCCGAGTTAATGGCTGAACTCAAGAAACAAATTGAAGAGTTACAATCAAAAGGTTTTATCCGTCCTAGTACATCACCTTGGGGAGCCCCAGTAATCTTTGTAAGCAAGAAGGACAGTAAGGCTCTAAGGATGTGTGTGGATTATAGAGCTGTTAATGCTGCTCCCATTAAGAATAGGTACCCCTTGCCAAGAATTGATGACCTATTTGATCAACTAGAGGGTGCTTGTGTATTTTCCAAGATTGACCTAAGATCAGGATACCATCAAATTAAAATCAATAAGGAAGATATACCCAAAACAGCTTTTACAACCCGATATGGATTGTATGAATACACAGTCATGTCATTTGGATTAACAAATGCTCCTGCAGTATTTATGGGACTAATGAACAAGATATTCATGGAATATTTGGATAAATTTGTCGTCGTTTTCATTGACGATATACTTATTTACTCCAAAAATAAAGAAGAGCATGAAACCCATTTGAGGTTAGTATTGGAAAAACTTAGAGAGCATCAACTCTATGCCAAGTTTGAGAAATGTGCATTTTGGCTGGAAGAAATTTCATTTCTTGGTCATGTAATATCCACCGGCGGAATAGCTGTTGACCCCAGTAAAGTAAAAGATGTGTTGGATTGGCAACCACCCAAAACAGTGACCAAGTTAAGAGGTTTTCTTGGATTAGCTGGTTATTACTGCAGATTTATTGCTAATTTTTCCAAGATATCTAAACCATTAACCAACCTCTTGAGGAAAGATAAGAAGTTTGTTTGGACCCAGAGTGCCAAAACAGTTTCCAAGAATTAAAAAAGAGACTAACCACTGCCCCAAAACGGTGGTCGGACCCGGTCCGACGGTGGTCGGACCCGGTCCGACTAGCTCCAGTAGACACTCTGGACACTCACTAAAAAATTCATATCTTTTGCTCCCGAACTCCGTTTTTTATGATCTTGGACATTCCGGAAAGCTAAGAGAAAGGGCTATCCAACTAACTAAGTTTCATCACCTATTTCTAAATGGATAGACCCTAAATTCTATAGAAACCACTCTCCGGCACCCTCGGACACCTCTCTCGACTCAGGCGTGGGCTCGACTTTTAGCATTCTTGATGACTTGCGGACTCGGCAGGAACTTAGGATGGCTTAGGCGGAAACCCAGGTGACTTAGGAGCTAAGAAACCCTTGGACAGTTGGAAAGTGGCTTCCGGAGACTTCCTGGCACTTTTGAAGACTTAGGCGCTAAGAAACCCGAACCTTGGACAGCTATCCCACCCAGGAACTCTCTCGAACTCACTCAGATGAACTGGAACTTGTGCTCAGTGGGACCTACAACCAGAGAAATGAGCTTGCAGACATCAATGGGCCGGATGGGCCAGAAGCAGACACGCACACAAGGAAAATAGAAGAACTAGCAAATAACATCCTTAGCCTTGATGCGATCCGTCAAGGCCCAGTTGGCATCAATTACCAAAACATTAAGCCCATGAGAGCCTTGATCTTACACTCTTCACTACCAAGAATCCAATCCCTCTTTGACGAGCTATGATTCATCTCACTTAAGGCTGGGTACTCTTCTCGGATAGATGTTGTTCCCTGTTCGACGCAACAGAGTTGCTCGGATTGGGCGGGTTTGTTCGGTCCCGAACAAATTTTGTTCGGTTGAGCTATAACCTGTTCGGTCGCCTATTGCACGTCTTTGTAGCAGGAAAGATACCTGTCGATGATTGAGATATCGATCCCAAGTCGATGAAAGGTTCTTGAGAAAGGGAGATAGAAGACCTGCCGAGCAAGGTGAACAGCAACCAGCGACGAACAGGGAGACAAGGGTTTTTATCCTGGTTCAAGCCTCTCGGGAGAGATAATAGACCTACGCCCAGCCTTTCTTGACTATGAAGAACAAGAGTACAAGTTGGTGCCAGATTGGATCTGGGGTGGTTCCCGGCGTGTTCATAGGATGAACACCCGCTACGCTACGATCCTCGCGCAGGAGGTCGATGTGTACAGATGTCGTCCAGATCTATCGGGTAGATGATCCCGGTAGAAGATGGGAGAGCCTCGTATCAGATGAGACCGACCGCCCCCTAGCCCTCACGCAGGAGGGGTATTTATACTCGGGACTATGGGTACAAAACGGAAAGAGTTATACATGGTAACTACCGCTAACTTGTAGGCTAAGTCTTCCATGCCATGGAGATTACTTCGGGAACCGACTTGGAGACGAAGTCGGTGAAGAGCAAAGCCGCCAGGAAACCCTAGGTGCACCGTCGCGTCTTGGGCCGGGCCGGACAGCTTCATCTTGATCAACGGGCTACCGGGCAGAGGCCTGCCCGGCGCACGCTGGTGACCGGGCAGGACTCCGGTCCTTGGCACTGGGCAGAGGTTGCCGGGGTGCTGCTGTGGTACCTACTGCCGGGCAGGGGTTATCCAATCCCCGACAGCCGTTGGTGGCGCACTACCTTAACTTAGCCGAACTGTGAAGGTCAGTGCCGGGCAAAGGCAAGAAATCGCACGCAGGTGAAGTGAATCAGTCCCCGAGCATGCGCGGAGCGTACCCGGGAAGCGAGGGATGCAGACATCGATTTTGGTGGGGAATCCTGGAACCTCGCCGCGACCATCACCGGCGTCTGAAGTTTCCCGATTCTGTATTTCCTGCAAAAGACAAACAAGAAACGAGCTAGCAAGGGGAAAAAGAGAGCAAGAACAGGCTCTAAGAAGACCAAAGCGAGTTTTGGAAAACACGCTAAAGACGACCTACCCGCACAAGATATAATTTTTCCCAGGTACGTCCCCCGATAGCGTTAGTGTCACCTCGGCGAATGCGGAACCGACGCCAGGAGTGCCCGTTGCGATGAGAATCGGCTTACGGTGAGCATGCCCGTTGCGATGAGAATCGGCTTATGGTGGGCAGGACTCCGTTGGTGGTGCATTGCCCCGGATTACCGTGCCAGGAAGGACGTAGCATGGATAAAAAAGACGTGTGCGGACAAGTTTAGCCCCACTGTGGGTAAGACCGCTTGCCAGGCAAGGCGACTGGGACCTTAGCCGCAGGCAAGACGTGCGAGGGGAAATCTTATCCGGGCATGGACCCGTGTAGCGTTGGTGTCACCTCGACGGGTGTGGAACCAACGCCAAAAGTGCCCGTTGCGATGAGAATCGGCTTACGGTGGGCAGAACTCCCTCGGTGGTGCACCGCTTTGGTTAACCGGAGCTGTACAGGTCGTTGCCAAATAAAAAGACATGCTCGTACGCGGGGAGCGCTACGGGAGCGAAAGACCAACGAGGTTTTGGAAAACCAACGCTAAGGAAAGGAACTAAAAAACTGGAAACGTACCGGGGTCGCCGATGTTCGCGGGAAATCGTCCCGAGCAGGTAGAACGTCTGCCGGGCTCACTGATGTTCGCTGGCAGGTACTGGACGCCAACTTGTTTCGCAGACTCCTGCTGATCCGGAAGGAGTTTTGAACCAGTCCCCGAGCACGGTGCTCGTAGCGGGGACCAGACGTGCGCTTCGAGCGAAGAGCTGCCCGGCACCCGGGCGAAGAGCTGCCCGGATCCAGTCCACGAGCACGGAGCTCGTCGCGGGGACCAGACACGCGCTGCGGGCAAAGAGCTGCCCGGTGCGACATGGTCTTGGAATCCGAGAGATCTAAACCAGCATAAAGATCATCGGTTCCGTAATCATCGTCATGACGGGGGCTTGATCCAAGTCCATCTCCGAAACATAGCCGGATAATTCTGTCCCAGATCTTATAGGCGATCGAGATCGAACAGATCGATCCGATCTGACAGGGGACGTGACATCCTATCCTTCTGAGTGATAGCACTCAGGAAGAGGTTCCTGGTCGCTGAACGAGTTCGACATGCTTGAACATAGTTGATCTGCTAATCCCCACGGACGGCGCCAACTGTCGACGATTGAGATATCGATCCCAAGTCGATGAAAGGTTCTTGAGAAAGGGAGATAGAAGACCTACCGAGCAAGGCGAACAGCAACCAGCGATGAACAGGGAGACAAGGTTTTTATCCTGGTTCAGGCCTCTCGGGAGAGATAATAGCCCTACGTCCAGCCTTTCTTGACTATGAAGAACAAGAGTACAAGTTGGTGCCAGATTGGATCTGGGGTGCTTCCCGACGTGTTCATAGGATGAACACCCGCTACGCTACGATCCTCGCGCAGGAGGTCGATGTGTACAGATGTCGTCGAGATCTATCGGGTAGATGATCCCGGTAGAAGATGGGAGAGCCTCGTATCAGATGAGACCGACCGCCCCCTAGCCCTCACGCAGGAGGGGTATTTATACTCGGGACTACGGGTACAAAACGGAAAGAGTTATACATGGTAACTACCCCTAACTTGTAGGCTAAGTCTTCCATGCCATGGAGATTACTTCGGGTACCGACTTGGAGACGAAGTCGGTGAAGAGCCAAGCCGCTAGGAAACCCTAGGTGCACCGTCGCGTCTTGGGCCGGGCCGGACAACTTCGTCTTGATCAACGGGCTACCGGGCAGAGGCCTGCCCGACGCACGCTGGTGACCGGGCAGGACTCCAGTCCTTGGCACTGGCCAGAGGTTGCCGGGGTGCCGCTGTGGTACCTACTGCCGGGCAGGGGTTATCCAATCCCCGACAATACCCTCTTCGTGACTTGGAGTCTCAAGAGGAAGACCTCGCTCTAGTGAGTCCTTCCACTTGAGTCTCGGGGACTAGCTGTCGGGGATAAAATCACATGCCCATTGCCATGGCCCACTCCCTGACGGCCCAATCGAACAGCCTCCTAGGGCCTGGCTCCCTAGAAGGTTCTATCAGGCCCATGTGCATCCTGTCGAACAGCTTCCTGGTTGGCACGGTGCGTAACGGCCTAAGATTCCTGTTTGAGTTCTACTCGAACAAGAGTTCTGCACGGCTACGTGAAGACCCGGACGCAGTTTCCCGGATTGGAGTAGACGTCGTGATCCCCAAGAATAGAGATATTCCTTATCTACCTCAGGATATATTTGGCATGTATACGAGTTCGTTACGAACACGTAGTCAGCCCGACCCGATTGTCCTTCGGTAGATTTGTTGCTCAACACGATATAAACAAGGCCCCTACGGCGTGTAGAGGGCATGTCAATCCAGCTCGACTTGAGGCCAATCCAACATCGGCCAAGCACCATCGTATTGTCGCATACTATTCGCCGAGACTTGTTCGTCTCGCCGAGTTCCACCTTGTAATCCTCTTTGATATAAAGAAAGGCTGGACGTAGGGCTATTATCTCCTCTGAGAGGCCTGAACCTGGATAAAAACCCTGTGTCTCCCAGTTGCTCGTTGATTGTTGTTCACCTTGCTCGGCAGGTCTTCTATCTCCCTTTCTCAAGAACCTTAGTTGACTTGGGCCGATATCCCAACCGTCGACAATCACGTTCAGTCTTATACCGCGAAGTTTTGCACACTGGTCAAGCTTCCAATATATCATACTCATTCCAATAAAGGATACAATCGTTACGTCATGCATGTATCTTTTGTACTTCTAACCCCAAAAGGCAAATGACTTGCTTGGCGTCATATGTACTTTCAGGCAGCGTGTTACCCTATGTAACCAACTTCTTTATTAAGCATTATCGATACACGACGTACCGAGGTACCCACGCCAAGGCAGAGCAGGACGCGTGGCAGCTCGACGTAGAGTGGGCGATCAGACCCCCACGCCGAGCCAGAGCAGGACGCGTGGTAGCTCGACGTAGAGCGGGCGATCAGACGCCCACGCCGATCCCGAGCAGGACCCGTGGCAGCTCGGCGTAGAGCGGGCTATCAGACCCCCACGCCGAGCCCGAGCAGGACACGTGGCGCCGAGCCGAGCAGGTGGGCGCCGGCCCCACTCAGCAGGCGCCCGTGTGGAAGGAGGAAGCTTCTCGGTTAAGGCTCCCTCAACGTTCAGCATATTTGCCGCATTAAATGCAAGGATTCAGGCGTGCGAGACTGAGAGAGATGATTGCCTGCACTATAGCCTGTCCGGCGCACTGTAGCGGTCATTCCATCGCTGTGCAGTGGCAGAATCAAAGTGGCGCCTGTGTCAGGTGCCTCCCATGTCCCGTCAGGCCCGACGATCGGAGGAAGCCATTTAAGATGTGGACGTCAGCCGGGGCAAGTGGGATGTGCGGCGACTAGGGTCGAGCCAATGGAATGTCTCCGCCTCTCTCTCTTTCTCTCTCTCTCTTTCTCTCTCTCTGACTAGCTGTCCGCCTCTTGCAGTATAAAAGGGAGCGGGGTCAGAGAGAGGGGGTTGGATTCCAAGCTATTTCACACACACTGCTGTAAGAGCTATCGAGCAAGAGCGTTCTGAACCTCGGAAAATACCATCCTCGCAGGAGTACGACTGTTACCCGCATTGGAGTTCCGAACTTGGGTAAATCTGGTGTCTCCCAGTGAGCGTGAGCTTTAGCGATCTAGCAGCAAAAATTCCCCCTGGCCGAACTACGAATCTCCTCACGAGACAAATCTGTTTGGTATAGAACACCGACAGTGGTGCGCCAGGTAAGGGGATAGTTGCTAGTTCGCTTTCCCATTTCGGCTTTCAAGATCCAGGCGGACTCCGTTCGCGGTCTCCCCAGCAACAAAGCAATGGAGGGCGCTTCATCCAGATGTAAGGAGGCGGCGGAGCAAGATTGTTCCACTCCCCCTCTATAGGGCGACGACCCTTAGGGGATGGTGGGAGTGAGTAGGGTGAGGCGGCGCTTGCCTTTGGAGCAGGCGACGCCCGCCCAGAACCTCTATGCAGCGCGGGCCCTGCTGGACCACCCTCCTCTCCCGGTGACGAAGGGTTCCCCGGTGGCTCCCTGGCTGAGAGACCTCGCCCAGCTTGTGGGCGCAGCCGCGGAGGGAGTGGAGGCTTCGAGTGTTTGGGGGGCGACCGCGTCGCGGTCGTATGCCTCTCGTTCGTCTTCCCACTTTCGCGAGGGCCGCCGGGCGAGGAGCGGAAAGGGCAAGAAGAAGGTGGTTGCGTCTGCAGCGACCCTAGTTCCTCCCCCGTCCCGTAAGGGCCAGGAGGATTGTGGGGACCTCAGGGCGCATCTGGAAGACCGCTGCCCGTGGAGCGGGGGTGACCTCCGCGACACGCTTCAGCGTCGTCGGCGGAGGGGAGCAAGCCTGAGCGGCGCGCGAGGACCCGAGGGGCCACGGGAGTAGTGACGTGCGGACCCCGACGACGACGGCTACCACGGAGATACTGCCTCTACCGGTTCTTGGCGGTCCTCAAGCCGAGAAGGAGGAGAGCGAGACTGTCTCGCGTACGGGGCCGGGTGCAGGGCGTTCACGAAGGACCTGCATCAGGTCGTGTGGCCCAGCAGGTTTCACCCGGCCGCCATCGAGAATTACGACGGTACCACTAACCCTCAGGAGTTCCTGCAGATCTACACTACGATGGTGTAGGCGGCCAGGGGCTCCGAGAAAGTCATGGCCAACTACTTCCCCATGGTCCTGACCGGCGGAGCCAGGTCGTGGCTAATGAATCTGCCCACGAGTTCCATGGGTTCATGGAAGGAGCTGTACAAGCTTTTCGTCACCAACTTCTAGGGCTCTTCCGACCAGCCGGGGGTGGAGGATGACATGCACGCCCTGGAGCAGAAGAATGGGGAGTCGCTGCGGGATTTCGCGACCGCAAGATGCGGGAGAAGATGGCCACGCATACGATCACCACCACCTCCAAGCTTTTCTGCCTGGCGCACAAGTGCGCGCGGGCGGCGGAGGCCTGGGTACACCCATCCGGCCCGGCGGGCGGTGGAGGAGCAGACGTCGGGACTTCCAAGAACCCCGGCGGCAAGGACAAGAAAAAGCGCAAGAAGACCGAGGCAGGGCATGCCTTGGCCGTCGAGCGCGATTCAAAGGAGAATGGATCGTGGCACGACGGCCGGCGCGAGCAGCAAGGCAACCAGCGTGGAGAGTACCGGAACGACCGCGGTGGTCGGCGCGGCGGTCGCCGCGATGAACAAGGAGGAAGGGGATACTGCCCCATCCATCAGTCGAACGCTCATGATATGGCTGATTGCTGGGTTGTGAGCAAGTTAGTGGAGCAATGGCTCTAGGGGCGCCGATCGCCCAAGGACGGCAAGGACGAGGATCCCGCGCCGCTGGGCTTCCAGCGGGTGGAGCGTGAAGTGGCGTACATCCACGGCGGCTCCGCCACCAACCCTTCCAACGTGAAGTACAAGCTGATGATGAGGGAGTTATGCGCTGCCGTGCCAAGTCTAGGGTCGAGGAGGCAGCTGAGATGGTCGGAGGAGCCGATCACCTTCAGTCAGGCCGACCACCCAGAGAGCACCGCCAGCCTGGGTCACCTTCCGATCGCGGTGTCGCCCACGGTTCGGAACGTGAAGCTTGGGCGGGTGCTGGTGCATGGGCGGAGTTCCATAAACCTTTTGTCCTCTCAGGCGTACCGGGCCCTGCAGATATCGGAGCGCGAGCTCCTCCCTGCGCTTCCCTTCTATGGGGTTACCCCGGGGGCTCAGTCAGTGCCCTTGGGATGCGTCAGTCTACCCGTGACCTTGGGGAATCGGGCAATTTTCGGACGAAGATGGTCGACTTCGAGGTAGCCGACTTCGATCTCCCCTACAACGCCCTGCTCGGCCGGCCGGCATTGACCAAGTTCATGGCGGCAGCCCACTATGCGTACATGGTGGTGAAGATCCCGGGGCCCGGTGGCCCCATCGTCATCAAGGTGGACAAGCCCGAGGCCCTCCGATGCGATCGGAGAGCCCTAGACTTGGCGGGTGCAGTCTGCGCGCAGTCGTCAGGTGCCTCTATCCCAGGTGCTCCTCGGGCGAAGACCAGTGCCTCCCCCGGCTCGTCCGGCGAAGTTAAGGTGGTCTCCCTGAGTGATATCGAGCCCACCAAGACTATCAAGGTGGGCGCCAACCTCAGCGCCAAATAGGAAGGCGCGCTCGTCACCTTCCTCCGGTCTAACTTAGACGTGTTCGCCTGGCAACCGTCCGACATGACTAGGGTCCCTAGGGAGGTGATTGAGCACCGATTGGCTACGCTCTCAGACGCGCGCCCGATCATGCAAAAGGTTCGGCGACAATCCCTGGAGCGGCAGGACGCCATTCGCGAAGAAGTGGACAAGCTGTTGAGCGCGGGGATCATCAGGAGGGTCGCTCATCCCGAGTGGCTCGCCAATCCCGTGCTCGTCAAGAAAACCAACGGGCACTGGAAGATGTGCGTGGACTTCACCGACCTCAACAAGGCATGCCCGAAGGATCCGTACCCTCTCCCCCACATCGATCTCATCATCGACTCCACGGCGGGGTGTGAATCGCTGTGCTTTTTGGATGCGTACTCCGGGTACCACCAGATTAGCATGGCACTAGAAGACGAAGAGAAGACCGTGTTTGTAACCCCAATGGGCGTGTATTGTTATACCAGAATAGCCTTTGGGTTAAAAAAAATGCTGGTCCGACATATCAGCGTGCCATGCATATTGCGCATCGGCCGCAGGTCGGGAGGAACCTCGAGGTATATGTTGATGATCTCGTGGTAAAAGCGAAGAAGAATGAGGAGTTGATCGGCGACCTAGAAGAAACTTTCGCTAACTTGCGGAAGTACTCCATCAAGCTCAACCCGGAGAAGTGCGTGTTCGGTGTCCCATCTGGCAAGCTGCTTGGATTCCTCGTGTCCCACCATGCCATAGAGGCAAATCCGGACAAGATCGCCGCCATCGAGCACATGAAGCCGCCCACTCGGCTGAAGCAGGTGCAGTGCCTCGCCGGCTGCTTGACCTCCCTAGGTCGGTTCATTGCCCACCTGGGGAAGAAAAGCCTGCCCTATTCAAGTTGCTGAAGAAGACCAACCATTTCGAGTGGAACAAGGAGGCACAGCAGGCGTTTGAAGGCTTGAAGAAATACCTGTCCTCCCTCCAGTACTTGTCGCGCCGGACCTCCAGTACTTGTCGCGCCGGAGCCAGAAGAGCCGCTTTGGTTGTATATCGCGGCTACTCCTGAGGTTGTCAGTGTGGCATTGGTGGCGGAAAGGGGAGGCATACAGAGGCCAGCCTACTATGTCAGCAAAGTGCTTCATGATGCTGAGACCAGGTATTCGCAGCACCAGAAGATGCTGTACGCGGTGCTGATGGCATCAAGGAAGCTGCGGCACTACTTTCAAGGACGAGAAATCATGGTGTACACGGAGTACCCGTTGAGGGAGATCCTCCATAATCGAGAAGCCGAAGGTCGCGTTGCAAAGTGGGCAGTGGAGCTAGGGGAGTTCGACCTCAAGTTCTCCCCCCGCAACGCCATTAAGGGCCAGGCTTTGGCGGAGTTCGTCGCCGAGTGGTCCTCCATTGCCCCCGAAGCTGAGGCGCTGCCCATCGCGCCGCCCTAGATTCTCTTCTTCGACGGTTCTTTCAAGCTCGAAAGCGCGGGGGCTGGGGCAGTGCTGGTCTCCCCAGCAGGGGACATCCTTCAATACGCAGTGATTCTGGATTTCAAGGCCACCAACAATGTTGCCGAATACGAGGGATTGCTTGCCGGTCTGCGCGCCGCGGCCGCCTTGGGCGTGCGGCGTCTGCAAGTCAAAGGTGACTCTCTCCTCGTCATCAATCAAGCGCGGAATGTGTTCCAGTGTTCGCACCCCACCATGGCGGCATATCTGGCGGAGGTACGCAAGATGGAGCGCCACTTTGAGGGACTGGGCTTGAGCACGTCCCCAGGTGCCCTCTCGTAGCTCGCTTCTTCGCGAGCCTCTGTTCCGGCCTGAGTCTTTGAAGAAAGGCTACCGCGGCCGTCTGTCGCTGCCCCCGAACATGGTGGGGACGACGTCATAGCTACCTCGGTCTCCAGCCCAGGAAGGGAAGGTGGAATAACTGGTGAGGCGGTTAGGGTGGAAACGCCAGGCTAGGCGAAGTACACCGGTGGCCACCGTGTGGTCGCCACCCTTGGCTGGGAAGGTACGTGGATGGCTCCGATCCAAGCCTTCCTGCGGGACCTTTTGATCCCCGACGATGATGCCTCAGCCGAGAAGATTGCGCAAAAGGCCAAGCGCTACGCCCTGATAGGTGGGGACCTATATCGTAAGGGCGGAAACAGAGTTCTTCTGAAGTGCATCACTCGGGAAGAGGGTGGCAGAGTGCTCTCCGATATCCATGGAGGCGTGTGCGGGAGCCATGCGAGCAGTCGCACCCTGGTCGGCAGAGTGCACCGCTAGGGATTATTTTGGCCCACCGCCCTCCAGGATGCTTGCGAGCTGATGAGGAAATGCGAGGCATGCCAGTTCTTTGCCAAGCAGATCCACCGACCAGCCCAGGCGCTGCAAACCATCCCGCTCTGATGGCCGTTCGCGGTTTGGAGGCTGGATATCTTACAGCCAATTTCTGCGAGCCACGGGAGGTTTCACCCATCTGTTCGTCGCTGCCAACAAGTTCACCAAGTGGGTTGAAGCCATTCCGGTTCAGGCCATCACAGCGGCTGCAGCCATGAAGTTCATCCGTAGCATCTTCGTGCGCTTCGGAGTCGCCAATCGCATCATCACCGACAACGGCGCTCAGTTCAAGAGCTCCGACTTCCAGGATTAGTGCTAGGGCTTGGGCACTAAGCTCTGCTTTGCATCCGTTGGCCATCCTAGGAGCAACGGGCAAGTGGAGCGGGCCAACGCCGAAGTGCTCAAGGGACTCAAGACGAGGGCATTCGATCGGCTGCAGAAGCGCGGGAAACGATGGGCCGAAGAAGTTCCCATGGTATTATGGGCGCTACGTACCACTCCGAGCCGAGCCACGGGGGAAACTCCTATCTTCCTGGTATACGGAACAGAAGCAGTGCTTCCATCAGAGCTGTCCTTTGGGTCGCTGCGAGTGGCGGCATATAGCGAAGATGATCAAGAAGAGCGCTGGATGCAAGAGGTCAACTTCCTGGAGGAAGCCCATGACCGAGCAGCTTTACGGGCGGCAAGATATCTGCAAACCCTAAGGCGGTACCATGCCGCAAGGGTGCGCGAGAGGGCACTGGCGGTGGGCGACCTCGTCCTACGCATGGTCCAGGCGCAGGCGGGTAACAACAAGCTGTCTCCCCTGTGGGAGGGCCCCTATAAGGTGATCTCAGTCTCTCGCCCAGGATCTGTTAGGCTCGACATGGAGGACGGCCGCAAGCTAACCAACACATGGAATATCGAGCAACTGCGGAAGTTCTACCCCTAGGTGCTGTAAGTAAGAGCCGTGGTTTGCTCGGTCGGCTAGCAAAGAGTTCCTCTTCCTTAGCCGGCCGGGGGGGCTGGGGGATGTATGTAGTTCCCCTCTGTAGTTTCCCTCTTTTGCAGTGCAAGTGTTTTCTTTCCAGTTTAGGAGCTGTTCTGTTTCCCCTGTTTTGTGCTCGCCGAGCAGTATGGTTGCGAGTACTTCGGTCGCATGGCCCCTTGTCAGTAAAGGCGATCACTTAGCACCGTGTCGGGCGAGGAGGGACGATTACAAGATGCTAGAAGTTCTACTAAACCTTAGAAAACTTCTAGATGGGCAACAACTACAAGAAATACTCTCCGTACACTTTTATCTAGCTCATTTAGGGATTTTTCTTTTAGTAAACAATAGCAAAAATGATTAAAATATCTTGTGACTGAAATAATATTATGAAAAATGCTAGAAACGATTTAAATACTCTTTGGGACACAAGAAAAATACTCTAAGTCTATTTACCTACAAAGAGGGCCTATTAGTAAGCTTAAGTGGAATAATTAAGAACACACGGAAATGAATATAACATGGTATTGTCATCAGAGAAATAAAATTGCAAGCATGGAACCTTTTGGTGTGATAACTATCATTTACTATGTACTGAAGTCACTCACCCTCGCTTAGATAAATAAGAAACTATGATTATGAAAATATTATCTTTTTAAAGGCAATTATCCTAAATAATTATATTACCTCTCTATGGGATGTAGATATACTTATAAGACATATTAGGAAATCATCTCATGCATTCATTTCATTCATGCACCTTGGCACCATTGTTATGCGATAGCGTTATCCGATAATGAGCTCGTGAAACTTCCTCAACAAGTAGGTTACCTCGAACTTATGTTCGAATCATATAGCCACTTAGGGCATAACACACCCAACACCACACCTTGCAAATCATGCATCATGATTCTCCTTATTGTTATATTGAATTGTTCCTCGCACCATAATATTAGAAGTAGACGGAGTAGCGGAACCGTAACGATCAGGAGTACTACCCCGAAGATCAAGTCAAGTTATCAACCTTCTTACTTTATGTTTGTTTATATTAGGGAAGGGGACCTTATTTAGTGCGAGTAAACAACTACTTTATAAATTCATGTTAATACCCAATTCTTACATGTATTTTCTTTTAAATACTCAATTGCATGCTATATTTAAATTACAATGCATGTTGTTAATCATGATATATCATGCTGCAACTCGTTGAGTTATTCCCTATCAATATTGATATTGCTTTGATAATATCAATTATCCTTGAATCACCTAGTGATTTTCCTTGAGAATCACATACCATTGATAGCTTAGGTTTATAAAACAAACTAAAATGGTTTAGACTTATAAGTCTGGGTAAAACTTTCTTATTAATGCTTAGGCCCCCAATTTGATGACATGGGCATAAACCCCGAACGGTGAACAGAAATTCACCGACACATATTGATAACTGATTATGATTGACTTTGGACCTGGCATTGCTAGTGTGTGATGGAATGGTTTGGTTATGGTTGGGGAATAAGGTAGATTAGACTGAGTCTACAGTTTTGATAAGGAGCTATGGGCACCACATACATAGTGCAGCAAGAGAGAAGCGGAGTGCTCTGCGGAGGCTTGCGCGTAATGATGCGCTCTGTCCCTAAGTCTGCGGATACAGGGTCCCTCCACATCGTGTGTTAACTAGGGATGTAAGTGGGTTGCTTCGTGGGTACCCGCGAGGCCGCTTGCTTCACTAAAATACACTAGGCATTTGTGAGGATTAGTGTATTTCAATGAAGCAAACGGGCTCGCGGGTACCCACGTAGCAACCCACTTGCATCCCTAGTGTTAACACACGGAGGGTGCCATAGCCAAAGAAGGAAGCATGGGGTAAGGCCCTGAAAACAAAGACACGGTGAGCTCAGGCTCGACCGTTGGGGACGCGGAGTGCTTTGCGGAGGCTTGCGCGTAATGATGCGATCTGCCCCTAAGTCTGCGGATACGGGCCCCCAAGTCAATGCGTGGCCATCGCACGGTAGTGCAAGTGGATCTTATGAGTGGTATTGCGGTCCCCATAGAGCTCTCCACTTGAGAAACATGCTGCCTGGCGCAGTCACTGCAGTGATCTAGACCAAACCTAGGGGTACTTGGTCCACAACGGGATCGTCAATCACGAAACATGATGGTGGGGTAAGAAGTTGTTTGGTAGTGTTGAAACTGCCGCAGGATGGGTTGTGATTTGGTAGAGTGCTGAAACTATCATAGCATTGATTAATACTAAGAAATACTTATGGTATTGAAACTCTTTTTGATTTGGATAAAAAGGCTTAGGTCTTGGTCTTCTTTACTAAATGTGACTTTATCACAAATAAATAAACCTCTCAGCTCTTCTTTGATGAAGCTTAAACATTACTAGATGGATGATAACTAGCCAGTGCAAGTGAGGACAACGTATTGACTCTCGCATTTCCCCCTCTCTAGAGAATGAGTCGATGGAGGATGGTGCGGATCCGTATAAGTGCCACGAGGATGGTGATTCGCAGTACCAGGACCACTAGTAGACTAGTTATGAGGTGTCTAGGTTACCTCAGTCGTGTGGGGTTACATAGTTGTTGGAGTATGTGTATCATTTTCTTTCCGCTTGTGAATCTCTGTTTCTACCTCTTAAACTCTGTTTGTATTTAAGGCCTATGGCCGTTTGAACAATGACGACTCATGGTTGTCGAACTGTAATAATAACTATGTCGATATATGAGATGATCCAGCTTTGTAACCGGCACTAGTGTACCGATCCAGGGACTAGTGCATGGTCGGCTCCTTGCCTTGGTATGCCAAGGAAGCGGGCACGACCGGGCCTTACAGCGACCAAGTCAGCGGTGCGGTGGGGGCTACTCGCCAGCAACCGCCCACGGTGCCCCATCGCCACGCGCGCCGCCGTCGAGTAGCTCCCCTCCGTCGCTAGGAGGCGGCCATCAGGCAGAGGCACCCGACGACGACTAATGCTCATCGGCGACGCGAGCGGCTGGAGACTCTGGCCAGGGGGTACGTCGGCGGTGTTCAAAAAAACTGCATGCGATGGCGGAGACCACGAATGCTCCGGCGTCGACTTGCCCAGGTGGAAAAAACAGTGAATTGACAAATTAGGGTTCTTTCAATTTGGGGTTTTCTTAATGTCGCGGTTTTGGGATGCAATCAAGGCCTTACTAATGCTTTCTCATCCCAAATTTGGCCGAAATTTGTCACGGATAATTTCTATTTTGGGTTTTAGGGTTTTGGGATTTGGGGGAAAATGGGGATTTCACCTGATCTAACTGATTTGAACTCCTGTCTTTCCCCCTCTTGATTAAGTGTTATGGTGCCAAAATCACCATCAGTTTCGTCTAATCCGAGCCAATTTAGATCTGATTGGGTTTTGAAATTGGGGAAAATTTAGTTTGCCAAAATCCTCTCCTCCTAAATGATGAACTAGGACTATTGCACCATTTCAAAAATAATAATTAGGCTCTTTGCTTTATAGCTCGAAACTAAACAAATTGGGAGGTTTTGGATTCATTCGGCTCATCTCCTTCTGACTTCTTACGAAGAGCTAAATAACCCGTATAATAATGAATAAGACATTAACATAAATTGCGCATTAGCCGAAAGCAATTAGAGAATAATCGTAATTTTACAACTAATCTTAAAACTTTATTAGCTCAAAACATAATTACTAGCTAATAACCATGATTAAACGAAAAAACATTAGAATCAGTCATTAGATTTAGAACTAATCTTTAACTTATAACCTTAATTAACCGATGGCTCAAACAAACAATTTGTAAACTAAGTGCGGAATAAAGTAAGCACTTATTACAGATGTATGTTGATGCCTCAGTTGGCATTGTTACAAGTAGATACAACGACTGTCCGAGGACACGGATCGGACGAGCGAAAAGTCAACACATTTCCCAAGCATCATTGCACATCCGCTGCTTTGGAAGCCAAAAAAAACCCAATCTGTCAGGTCGAACAAATCATCAATCATCACAGCACATAATCGTGGCAAATCCTCGAGTCAACAGAGAGCAACCAACCAATTCACAAATCACAACCTCCATTTACTCCCAAATGCAATCTTCCGAGCATAAACGAGACTACAATCGACAAACAATGGTGATTGATGCAAGCACTAACGAATCAGAATTACGAGCAATCTTAGGAATTGATTATACAGGAGAAGAAGAGTAAGATCAGCAGCCGGACTTCTTGGCGCGGAGGATGGTGCACTTGGTCCTCTCGAACGCGGTGGCGGCCACCTCCGGGTCGACGAGCTGCAGCTTGAGCGGGCAGACGACGACGAGCGGGCACCGCGCCTTGCGCCCCTTGTACTGCATCGTCGTGTCCAGCCGCAGCTCCACGTCGAACACCTTCGTCGCGTTCTCCGCCCTGAACTCCGCCACGCCCGCCGCCGTCAGCTTCACCGGCTTGCCGGCGCCGCCGACGGTGACGTGGGACGTCGCTGTTTTCTTCGCCTTGTGCTCAAAGGCGGGCACGGTGGCGGACTCGTCGAAGCGGGAGCCGTTGAAGGAGAAGGCGACGGCGATGGGATCGTACTTGATGCCCCGGTAGATGTTGGGGTTGCGCAGGGACAGCGTCGCCGTCACGTTGTAGGACACGGTGGAGTTCGCCGCAGGCGAGCCCTCCGCCAGCGCGAAGCGCGTCAGCACCGCGTCGTCGGCGGTGGCCTTGGGAGGGTACACGACGCCGAAGGCGATGACGCAGACGACGACGAGGACGACGACGGCGGCGGCGACCGCCGACCAGATGGCGAACTTCTTGCAGTCGCAATCCTTGAACCAGTCGCTCTCGAAAAAACCCATCGTGCAGCGCCGCGCCTTTGAGGGTGGAGTGGAGGGGAGCTCAGCTGCTGGCTCCGGGAAGAAGAAGCTCTCCTGGAGAATCTTATTAGTGGTGGAGGTTGGGGAGAGTTTTTAATTACTTTTTTGCCACTCCCAGTCCCAGGTCAGGGAAGACTTGGGCCGAGGTCGTCGTCTGGGTAGGGTAGGGTAGTCTTACGCGTCTGGGCCCGGCTCTATCTGGTGCTGACGGTGAAAGCAAGTGACCGTTGGGCCTGAAAGCCTGCAAGGTGGTAAAAAAATGTGAATGTTGTTACAAGATTAATGTAGCACAGTGGCAGTTAACTACAAGATTAATGTAGCAGCCGTCCTAGTTGTCTCCTTTTACGGCAACCCAGTTTCTTGGATTTCAATTTGAATTAGGCTATTTCAATTCTAATTTTTATGTTTTGGATGCCACATGCAATTCTATTAACCTTGTGGGTCCCACTTTCGCATCTTGGCTCACTAAGACCTAGTACATTTCAGCTTAGCGTAGCGAAGCGTTTTCCTATATCAAAATTTGAGAGTTTTAAAAAAGATGTTTAAATATTATAAAAGAATAATTAAAAAATAGTTTTAGGATTTTAAAAGGACTATTAAAAACCTAAGAAAAATTATTACAAATTAGTACACCAAATAGACTATATAAAAAAGATAAATTTTACTACAATGAAACGCTACGCTACACTAAGCTAAAAATAACAAGGCCTAATTCACACGAAGTCACTTCTATTCATGCTACACCATCCGGGCTGACTTGCTGGTCATTTTTGCCGCCCGGCACAAAACAAGATAAGTTGCAAAACAGAGGTATTACGTACGCCGAAAAGAATAAGAGCATCTCTAGGTGGGTCTCTATATCGTTCCCTAAAACACTATTGCGGATGGAAGCAATAGAAATTCAAATTCAATGCTTAGGCCTTGAATATTTTAGCTCAGCGTAGCGTACCGTTTTATTGCAGCAAAATTTGAGAGTTTTTAAAAAGATGTTTAAATATTATAGAAGAATAATTATAAAATAGTTTTAGGAGGACAATTAAAATCCTAAGAAAAATCATTACAAATTAGTGCACCAAATAGATTATACAAAAACAGAGGCCTAATTCACACCAAGTCACTTCTATTCATGCTGCATCATCCGGGCTGACTTGCTGGTCATTTTTACCGCCCGGCACAAAACAAGATAAGTTGCAAAACAGAGGTATTACATACGCCGAAAAGAATAAGGTCAGAAGTCATCCCCTTGGATCCAAAGGACGAGAATGAGCAGGTGCCATCGTGCTGACACTGATTTAAAGCAAAACGGAAATCTTTAATCCTGTGTCGCTACTTGCGGGTTCCTAGTGGTAACCTCTTGGGAGGTGTTGAGCTGGCTGCCGCACCAAGTGGTGCCACATAATTGCGATCGAGCATCTCCCCTGCCACTTTCCTCTTTCAATCGACTTTTCTTATAGTATAAGCGTAGAATCGCAGCACCTTAAAAGACTTTACTTAACGAATCCAGAAAACAGAGGGTAAAGAAATTAAAAAAAAAGAAAGAGAGGGTAAAGAAAAAAGAAAAAAGTCGTCCTCATTTGGTAGAACTTTGTCCCTCGTCCAATTTTGAACCATCAGCAAAAATCTTAAACTTTTCTTCAAAAAAGAAAACATTAAACTTGATATCTCCATTTGCAAGATTGGATGCAAATAATCACTTTACCAAAGGATGGTTTTGCATAGTACTCCCTCCGTTGGAATTTACGGGGCGCATTAGAGTTGCATTTGTTGGAATTTACAAGACGCACACATTTCTCAATGCAAGTTTAGCAAATTGTTTCCTCTAATACCCTCAATTAATCACAATGGCCTAAGTCCTCAAAAGACTTCTACATGCATTTGGACCTCGGGCTTATGCCCGTGCATGCAAATATTTATGGCCTTTTGCTTTAGTCGATTCGTTTTTCAAGTACTCTAGTATAAACTTCACACCGATTGAAGCTAGTTTACCACTTACACCAAACGTTTCTACATGATGAATGTTGTGCAGGATTCGCTCGACGGTGGCGGCGGCGGCGGCGAAGATGGCACCATGGCGGAAATGGTGCTGGACTCACTTGGCGGCGGTGGCGGCAACGACTGCGAAGGCGACGCCATGGTGGAGATGGTGCCGGACTCGCTCGACGGCAGCGAAGACGGCGCCATGGTGGAGATGGTGCCGAACTCGTTCGGTGACAACGGCGCCATGGCAGAGATGGTTCTGGACTCGCTCAACAACGACGGGAAAGACGCCGCCATGATGCAGATGGTGCCGGCCTCACTCGACAACAGCGGCATGGAGGAGATGGTGCAGGACTCGCTGGACGATGACTATGAAGACGAGGATGAAAATGCGAGCGACAGTTCATTTTCTGACACTGCCTTTTCAATAAAATTTTTGTTTTTGACAGTCTATAGTGGTTTATCTTCACATCACGCCAAATAATACTTCTGACACTTCGTCATATAAAACCACTTTTCATTAATCACAACGGCCTAAGTCCTCAAAAGTCTTCTACATGCATTTCGATCTCAGACTCATGCCCGTGCATGCAAATATTTATGGCCTTTTGCTTTAGTCGATTTACTCCAGTATAAACTTCACACCGATTGAAGCTAGTTTACCACTTACACCAAACGTTTCTACATGATGAATGTTGTGCAGGATTCGCTCGACAGCGGCGGCGGTGGCGAAGACGGCACCATGGCGGAAATGGTGCTGGACTCGCTTGGCGGTGGCGGCGACGACGACTGCGAAGGAGGCGCCATGGTGGAGATGGTGCCGGACTCGCTCAACGACAGCGAAGACAGCGAAGATGATGCCGGACTCGTTCGATGACAACGGCGCCATGGCAGATATGGTTCTGGACTCGCTCAACAACGATTGGAAAGACATGGCCACGATGCAGATGGTGCCGGCCTCACTCGACAACAGCGGCATGGAGGAGATGGTGCAGGACTCGCTGGACGATGACTATGAAGACGAGGATGAAAATGCGAGCGACAGTTCATTTTCTGACACTGCCTTTTCAATAAAATTTTTGTTTTGACAGTCTATAGATAGACCATGTCATACATCCATCTAAATATTGGATCATGTGGAATGCTACCACGATCAAGCATTGATATGCAAAAACGGATTCGAGCTTTCTTGTTTTCTTCCTAAAAGAGAACTTTATGTCATTTGTTTGACGCTTTAAATCACCCTCCTTAAGTCGCCTGAATATATTGTTCTTGTATCAACATGGAAAGAGAGTGCCAAATCACGAAGAGTTGTGCGTTCACTAAGGGTACATCACAGATGTGTTGCGGACCAACGTAGATCCTTTTACGACCAACATTCCCTTTCTTCTGGTTGATAACGGCATGAATTCCGCCTCCACGCTTACCAGCAGTCCATATACGTTGAATGGCTCTAGTTGAAACACCAAATTCTGCAGCTACACATCTTGTTACTCCGTGTTTTATTTTGCCTGGAGAATTTCTCTGCAACAACATGGAATAAATGCTTCTGCGCATATCATCACAAATGAATTTCCTAATCAAATCGTTTGACATTTGTATGTCATCACCTGCGTCACCATCAAATGAAGAAACAATTTAAGTTAACTTGTGTTTGACGGAATAACATGATGAGCGTTCATAGGTAGCTAACCTGCGTTATCATGATCTAGTCCATCTTGGCTCATCTCATCATATGGGAGTTCAACTACAACCTCCGTTTAGGCCTTGTTTGTTTCAGATTAAATTAAATTAAATTAAATTAAATTAAAATTTGTTATTTTTGTATAAGCCAGATGATGTAATGTTTTGTAGTCATTCTTGTGGGGGTTTTAAATAGTACTTCTTAAAGTTTGTAAAATATTTTTTAGTAATTTTTTGAACTCGTTAAAACGTATTTTGAGGGGGTCACAATTTGCTACAGTAAAATGCAACTCTACATTAATCTGAAACAAACAAGGCCTTAGGTCTACAATTAACATATATGAGAAGACAATAATCAATAGATCATTTTTTTACTTCCAATGAAGTAGAGAGAGAAAACAAAAATCAATAGATAAATATTTTACTTCTAGTAAATCTATAGATCAAAAGAAACAAGAATTTGTATCAAGCTAACTTGCATTATCACCATTAATACCATCTTAGTTAACGTCATCATGGTCATATGCAGGCTCATTTAGGTCTACAACAACCTCATTTAGGTCGGGAATATCTACAAGACCATAAAAATAGTAAGACCAATTTTTACTATAAATGTAGGGGAGAAGAAACAAGAACACAAATAGTTTTAGCTTCATGTATATACCAGGGTAATACTGTCACCCGACATTGCTTCATTGAGGTCTGGTAGCATTTTCATCGTAGCTTATGGTTCACTCAAAGCTAATGGTGCGGTTGAAATGAACACCATTTTATAGCACTTCTTTGCTGGCCAATTTTTTGTTTCAAATGCATAAAAATTTAGGCGTGTGTTACATTTTTGTATGAAACACATTAGAAAATTGGTGGCAGGTAAATTTAGACACTAAGTAAAAATTGGCTTCATTTCCAACTCACATGCAGCAGCGCTAATTAACTCCCATGCAAAGTTCACTCCAACTCCCTTGCAACAGCACTAATTAGTTCAGCGGTAAACAAGTCATTTCACCACATTCCTTGGTATTGGAGCAAAACTCTAATGCACCCTGTTAATTCCAGCAGAGGGAGTATGGCTAACATGATGGTCCACAGAGCTAGGGCTTAAATGACATACTCCCTTCGTTTTTTTATTTGAGAGCTTTGACTTTTGAACACGTTTTTGATCATTCGTCTTATTCAAAATTTAGTGCAAACATACAAAAATATAACTCAGGCTAAAAATACATTTAGTGATAAAACAAATCACAACAAAATAAATAATATTTACATAGTTCTTTCGAATAAAACGAATGGTCAAACGTGTGTTCAAAAGTCAAATGTGTCAAATAAAAAGAACAGAGGGAGTAGAAAATTTAAACAGATCTACTGTTTAAATCAATACCAAATAGTGATTTCCATAAATTTGTAAATACTTGGACCTAAACTATGTATTTGTATTTATGGTTAACGTTATAATGTACGTATATTATGGTCATGTTCTTTTGATCAGATCTGAACGGCTGAACAGTTGAACGGCTAAAATAACTGAACTTTGAGAGTTTCTCGAGATAGTCTTGAGATTTGGATCCATTTTGTTTGACTTGATTTTTAAAGCGTTGGGACCCAGCTTCTAAACAACGAAAAAACGGACTCAAAAAACTCAAAGTATAGATCTTTTCAAAACGTAGATAAGTCGTTAAGCCGTTAAACTTAAAAGAACATGGCCTAAAACATCAAGTGCTAGCCATCAATAGTCCACTTCTCCGATAGGCTCCACACCATTTTATTACCCTATGCATGTATTTTGTATCGTTCTTTCATTTTGTATAGTGTTGTGAATGTATACTGTTATACATAGTTATATATCGGTCTCAAAGTATCAATGCGTAAAATTTTTATACATGCTACTTTAGTACGCCTCACACACATACACACCAAGTATGCGTTTCGATGACTATACGATCATATGTTATATATCCGTATTTATACCCCATACTTTCCATCATCAAATTAGTAACCGACACTTTCCACATGTGAACATGTATGTGACAAAACAAATCGATACACACAAAATCTATAAAATCTGAGTGGTGTCAGATCCGTTCCATTCCTGCAAATAGTGGTGTTGGAAAATGAAGTTTGAAATCTTGGTAAACTTCCTTCGAAACTTTAAAATTGTGAGTTCTAAAAAATCCAAGTTGTATCTCTTAAAATCAACTTGTCTAAGATGATTTTAATTTTTTTTTAAAAAACCAAGGATGCCACTTTGTCCTTAATTGCACGTGTGGTGAATTGTGATATATGACATGTCATTCCTTACTTCTCGATTGTCCGACGTTGCATCGTCTGTACAAGCTCTTATGAAACGTCACTTGAGCTGCTACAAAGTAGATATGTTGCATCATCAGTACAAGTTCCTATGAAACGTCACTACCGATGATGCAACGCTGGACAATCAAAGAGCGTGGAATGATTTGTGATATGTTGTGCATGCCATAAAACTTTAAAGTGCCCTTGGCAATAGGGATGGAGCTAGAAAAAAATATTAAGGAGGGCCAATAAAAATTAACTTTTGTATCGAGAAGATCAAATAGAAATTTAATAGCATTTTAATTTGCAAATTCATATGAATTCAAGAATTATTAGAACTTTTCACTATTTATATTGCGAATTCATGTATATTTTTATTTTTTGAATTTTTTTTACTATTTTAACATACAAATTTACATGTAGTAGATTTGTTTTTGAAATTTTTAACTAATTTAACATGCAAATTTAACCCGTCTTCGAGCTAGAAAAGGGTTAGGGAGGACTCTGTGTCAACGGTTACTGTTGGGCCACCGATACAGGTGAGCTACTGTCAACAGTTCCCATTAGGCCGACGACACCGGTTGGTCTCTTTCGGCTTGTAGCTGCCGACACAGGTTGTACACAGCATATGAAAAAAATTGTGCGCCCTGCATTGTTGAGCAAATACAATTCCTCCCACTGTGCTCACCTCTTAGGTCACGGTTTCGAGCCCCGCTTGCACCCCCCGCTTTTTCTTTTTTGGGGGATGTCTGTGTCATCGGCAACAGTTGTCTCGCCGACACTGGTTTGTCTTTGTTGGTAGCTCCGCGTAGGCCGTCGACTTAGTGGCTGGCTACCCTCTGTGCTGGAGCACCTAGGTTGGTCCAACATGGTAGAGAATTCCTCTCGCTGACATGTGATACCGCCTTGTAATGCTTCCGTCTAGGGCGTTAAGTTGCCGTGCGGCGAGTTGTCGTGTCGTCGGCCTCGTGCTAGCCACCGACACAGCTTAATTTGGCGGCTCCGAAATTCAAAATTGTGCGACGGCGGGAGAGGCGGTGTGCTTTTGTCACCTGCATTTGGTATAGCCCGCCAGCATAGAACATCACACCACCAAATGGATCGTGCCAGGCGGTATCTGTGTCGTCGGTTCCTATATGTGCCACCGACATGGCCCAAATTCCCTTCCGTCGGTTTTTCTGCTGCCGACATAGTTATTTTGGCCGGTGACATATATCTCGTTTCCTATAGTGAAAAAGCCCTATCCGATCCATTTTCACTCTCCAGTAGTTGAAGCATCAAGAGAGACAACCATTATCTCAAATCATAACCGTTCTACGATTCTATTGCTGATCCGGCTACCGCGTATGTGCAATTCCTTGTGGATTCCGCGTGCATGTCCTTCACCATTCCTTGTAATGGAAGTATCCATTAAACTTGTAGTAATATACTCTTTAGCCCTCTCATGCTATCTTCATTTGTAGGCACAATTCCAACCAAACTAAACGTTTGTTGAGCGCTGTGTTGGTTATCCGGTTATCCCCGTGTCCTAATAGAAGTGATATAACGTCCATGTGAGTAAATATCTATAACTAGCAATGTTTGCACGCACATTACACACTATGCAAATTCGAGGTTCAAAAATTTGTTAGGGGGTAATAGAAACTCTAAAACAACGACGTAGATAAAAAATCCAACAAGGTAAACACATTCTGGTGCAATAATACTATTTGAGGCTTGTTGTATAAGAGAAGTACCAAATTTATGTTCCATTGTCCATGTAGCTAATTTTGTGTCCATTAACACAAGTATCCTTACTCACTCCACCCAAAGGTACCAAGATGTTCCAATATCTCAAATCAAATTTCTAGTGATCGTGAATGAAGCGAGACATTGCAGAATACGTGGCTCGATGTCATGTATATCAGCAAGTCAAGGCCAAACATAAACAAACAGCCGATTGTTACAACCACTCAATATTTTGGAATGGTAGTAGGAAGAAATTTCCATGGATTTTACGGTGGGTCTTCACCGTAATCGGACGGGCTATGACTCCATTCGGGTTATTGTGGATTGATTAACCACGGTTACACATTTCATACCAGGCACGACCACATAAGTAGTTATGATACACACTTTTGTTAGGTTAAATCTAGATCCTAATGAAGATCATGTTAATCTAATTTTCAATCATAAGAGAATTAATGTCCAGGGGTGAGGGAGAGAATGAACTCATGCCAAAGGAATATGAAGAAGTACAAGTGCAAGGATGTGTGATACTGATGAGTCCAACACATCGGATCTTGTATTTTATGAATGATGGTCTCCTCCTTAAAAATTCACTTTTCAATTTTCGTCTCTTTTTCAAAGAAAACAAAAAGGCTTATGGAGATCTCTCTCTCTCTCTCTCTCTCTCTCTCTCTCTCTCTCTCTCTCTCTCTCTCTCTTTTATTTGGGAGACTCAGAATGACTTGTCTCTCTCGCTCTCTCTCTCTTTGAAATCTCTTTCATGCCTCTGTCAAATTTGGGATTTTTTTTGAAAAGTTTATGATAAGTGGATCATTTATTTTGGAGGACCATCATATATGTAGGTATGGTGGCACCAGAAAATATGAAGAGCTTAATGTTTCAGGTTGGAATACCTGGTGAAAGTGTACGCATAATTCCGAAGTGGAATTTGGCGTTACCAGATATAAAAAGGCTAGCAATCAAAAAGATGCACGAAGAAGAATGATTGGAATAGACAACACTTTCTTAAGAGGATTCAGGTTTTAACCCAACTTAGTTTTATCAAAACTATGAAAGAAGGCTCAAATCATATGCTTAACTTTTGGCTATGGTAGGTAATAAGATCATCTTAAGAAATTTAGAGCCAGGTTCTTATGAAAAACTTCTGGGTGAACTCAAATCTATGATAAGAAAGTCATGTTTCATGCTATATCACATAAGTCAACAAATTAGATATGGTTAATCCTAATGGAGTGTATCCCACAATTGTAGAGTTATAACCAAGGAATAAAATTTATGCATGTCAATATAATACCAAATAGGGTTATAGTTTAAAACATTTTCAATTTGCTTTTGTCATTTTAGTGTTGTTTACTCATATTCAATATGAAATTGACCAAGTGACAGAGAAAATTGAAATGAGTGAGCCGTGAGGAGTGTACCAGAATTTTGCGATGACCAATTGGTGCAGAAGGGGGTCGGCCGGCCTGGCTTTTGCCTGGTCAGGTCCAGTTTTTGTGCACTGACATCTTCTTTCTCTGTACTTTATTAATCAAGTGCACATGTTAGGAAATCAAGTGCACTGACAACACTTTATTCATTTTATTTCCAAAGCAAAGTTGTAGGCGCATACAATGAAAGCAAAATTTTGAAAACAAAAATATGCATAATCCTTTATTCCATTCTAGCCTACCCCATAAAGATCGGTCGGAGGGTCGGAGAGCTTCGGCAAACCCATCGCCTTAGCGTAGTGCTTGAGCTTGGCTGATGTGAACTTACGAAAGACAGAGAAATTGTCCTCGTAATCCATCATATTAACCTAAACTTCGGCCATTTGCTCCTATAGATTATTCTACCTTTGCTGCAAGGCAGTTATTAGGTTGTGCCACTGGGGCTCCTCCGCATCACTAAACTCCATCTCACCACCTCGTTCACGGATCGGGGGTGGTGTACGAGCACGCCGCACCCTTCTCCTTAGAGAAGTGGAGTCGATCAACTCAGTCGCGAGAGGCCTCACCCTCACCAAAGGTGGTGAGAGAACCTTCCCGTAACCTGTGGCGGTTCTTTGCCCGCGCACGACAAAACATGGCGGGGAATCAGGAGGTGTCTTAGGGGAGTACTCCGGCGACTTGGGCTTAATCTGCTCATATTTCATGAGCGCCTTGCCCTTCCCCATGTGCAGCGCAGGGAGAGAATAAGCTTCTTGGCCATGACCGTCTTGAGGCTAAGTTGCCCCGTGGTTGGTCTGGATGGTGAAGGGGCACATGCCGCCTTCCCCTTCCTGATGACATGGCAAGGAGAGAGTGGGCGTGCCGCGCAGCCATTGCGCAGAGGGGAGGCCGGCCGGCCAGGTGGGATCGGCCGACCGACTTCCAGATGCCCGGACTACGGCCTGGCTTCCAGTGATGCCTCCGGTGAGAATGCGAACTTTTTCGACCGCACCGGTGAAAGGTTAATATTCCAGGCGAAGCATGGCCTCCCGGAGTTACTTTTCGATGGCTTGGGCACCGGTGGGTCGGACGAGACTATGTCATAGTTACTATGAATGGATTTTGGGGTCTTATCGGCCATGGCTAAGTGTGGATCTCGAGTTGGCTCAAGGTGGTGGAAAGTGGCTAAGTGGGAGGAGGAAGAAGATGAATGAAGTGAATGGAAAAGCCTCCTCCCGTCAGTTTTCAAAGAGTGAAAATGTTCAGGAGCTACAAAACTGGATGAGACGCTTCCCCTTTGAAAGATTTCGAAAATGGGCGAAAAAGGGGGTCGGTCAACCTGGATTAGGGCGGCCGACCGTGCTAGGTGGCTGACCTAGCCTTGGTCGGCTGACCTGCTTCCGGTGTGGCTTGGGTGCAGTTTCTTTAGGGAAGTTGGTGTACTTAGCCCATAGATTATTTTTATGAAATAAAATTTTATTCAAACGCTCATTTATTTATTGGTCAGAGCTAGACCACACTCAGGCAATCAGTCATCAAAGAATTCGAGGACATCGCGTACTGAAAAATAGGCATTTCAGGCTCTGGAAAGATTTTCAAGTGTTACCCATTAACTTTGAAAACATTGCCATCATTGTCTTGGAGTGTAACGACACCAAGATTGGAAGCATTAAGTATCGTGAAAGGGCCTTCTCATTTATTACGAAGTTTGCCATACCCAAAATACTTCACATGAGAATTAAAAATAAGCACCTTATCTCCGGTTTTTAAACCGTTTCACCGTTATTCGCTTATCGTGCCATCTTTTAGTTCTATCATTGTAATGTTTTAAGCTATGGTAGGCCTTTTCCCTCCATTCTTCTAATTCAGCCAATTGCATTTGTCTTTTAATTCCAGCTGAATGAAGATCCATGTTCCAATGTTTTATTGTCCAATGGGCCTTATGTTCCAAATCTACAGGTAGATGACATGTTTTCCCGTAAACGAGCTGGTACGGGATCGTACCGATTGTGGTTTTAAAAGCAGTGCAGTATGCCCAAAACGCATCACTCAGTTTATGCTTCCAAGCATTTCCCATGGTATCTATGGTTTTTTGCAAAATGTTTTTGATTTGCTTATTTGACGTTTCAGCCTGACCGCTGGTCTGAGGATGGTAAGGTGTGGCTATCCTATGGTCAACTTCTAAGCTTTTCAGTGCAAACCTAAAGCTTCGGTGGATAAAATGTGAGCCTCCATCACTAATCACAATTCTAGGGACGCCAAACCTAGGGAAAATAATCTCTCGAAACATTTTCTTAGCATGAGTTGAGTCAGCCGCACGACAAGTGAGTACCTCGACCCATTTGGAGACGTAATCGACCGCTACTAGGATGTACTCATAAGAGTCTGATTTAGTGAATGGACCCATAAAATCTACCCCCAAGCATCAAAAAGATCAATTTGTAGATTGCTTCTTAAGGGCATAGGCCGCATAGCATCTCGAGAATTAATGTTTCCAACTCTTTGACATCTAGCACAGCGTCTAACGAACTCTTTGGAGTCACTATACATGAAGGGCTAAAAGAAACCACTTTGTCAAACCTTGGCCCCATATGGTGATGAATGACATTTTTCAAGGATTTCGTGCGTTTCACCTGCGGGTATGCATCTACGAAGCAATGCGTCGGCACAGACTCGATACAGATAGGGCTCATCCCACAGGTGAGTCCTATTATCACGGATCAGCTTATTCTTATCCTCCATTGGTGGTATATACCCCGCTATCAAGTAATTTACTATGTTAGCGTACCAAGGGTCGACAGTCGAAACTGTAAGCAGAGTGTCATCCCGTAGGTAGTTATCTATAGGCAGGTTTGTGGTTTCTTTGACTTGCATTCGGGAAAAGTGATCAGCCATAGAGTTTTCTACTCCTTTCTTGTCTTTAATTTCTAGATCAACTTCTTGGAACAGAAGGTACAAATATTTATCCGATCTGTATTCAAACATATACATACATATTCAACGTCAAACTCTTCACGCCCGAACTAGGCCTGATCAAACGCCGGGCTAGACCGGGCTTGGAAAAGCCCGGTCACGCGGGACCAGGCCCGAGCCCGGGCCGCCCCAGTGCGTTGAGCTCGCAAACCGGGACTGAGCCCGACCAGAAGCCCGAAAGTTCGGCCCAAAGCCTGACAGCCCGGCCCAAAGCCCGACAGCCCGGTCCGACCACGGCTTAAAATCGCGAAAAACTCAGGCACGGACGGACCCGGCGGCCCGGCTTCGGATTGAGGCCCGATCCCGGCCCGATGCACCGGCCTAGCCGGTCCAGGCTTTTTTGGGCTGGGTTCGGACCCAGCCCGAACCCGATTTTCTACAAAATTAAACCAGGACGAAATGAACGAGCGAACCAGGTTTTCAATAAACTGTGCGGCCCATCACCAACCCAACCCAAAGCTGCGTCGCTGCCTGCCTCCTGGAGTCCAGGTTCTCTGCTCCGCCTCCGCTCACGGCCACGCGTGCGACCACGCAGGCCGGCGTCTAGCCGCCGCTCCCCTCTCGAGACCGCTGCCTGCGCTGCCTTCTCCTGCGGTTCTCTCCTTCCCCAGCCTCATCTCCCTTCCTCCCTCTCTCTTTGGTACGTTTCCCCCGATTTTGCGAGTTCAGATTTGATCCACGTTCGATCTATTGGATTGTTTTTTTCAGAAAAAAATATTCTCCATAACAACGTTTAAGAAACATCAGTATTATTTTCAGGATTTTGTTTGTGAATTTCCCTCAAATTTTGGACTTCAAACCTGCCCGGGCGGTGGATCCGCCACTGGCACGTACCTTTTTGATGTGTTGTTCTTCAGAATCGATCATGGGTTTTGTGCAAAAATAAAATTTAAAAATTATAAAAACAAGGTAGTCTTATGCAGATTTCAGATAAGTTTGATCCAGTTTTCCCCCAGTTTGTAAAGGGGCAACTAACTATAGCAAGTCCTGTGAACCACCGTGCTCGTTTACATTTATTCGGCTATTGTCGTTAATTTAAATTTCTCTGTTTTGCTGCTCTGCTTCCAGTGCAAGATGGCCAAGTTACCTGCAGTCCAAAAAATTGATATGAAACTTTTAAAAATATCATAGATAACGTTTCTTAGGATGTTATTCTTTCCTGTGCCTAGAAAGCATTTAACTTTGTAGGAAGTACACTGGCCGAATCACTTGTTAATCGCCGTATCAACTGCCCTGTCTTTCCATATGTTCTAAGATTTTTACTTGCCCACATGCTGGATGTGTTTGTTCTTCTGCCTAGGGATGGCGGATCTGGAGGAGTACCGTTGCTTCATTGGGAATCTATCCTGGTCAACAACTGATGAAAGTCTCAAGGATGCGTTTCGCAAGTTTGGCAACCTTACTGAGGCAAAGGTGTCACAGATGATCTCCCCTTTATTAATTTTCTTTGTGGGGGAATACTGTTTTTTTTGCTCATGCCTATTCTTGGATAATTTCTTTCATAACCGTGCCTGGGGACACTAATCTGTTTATATCATTATGCATGCACTAACTTACAATCACTTTTACAAATCAAGTATGCAAGAAATGATAATATTTTTGTTGTTCCCACATACAGTGGCAAAATGACTATTAAAGAGTTATTATGGTAAATAAAAGGATGTCTGCTAACCTGACTATTCCAGTAGTCAAAGTTATCCTGTCTTTGACGTACTTTTTAGATTCATTAAACTGGTTGAGCTTTATTGTTTTCTTTCCCTTGTTTGGTTTCCAATGTTTTAAACTATGACATGCACATTTCTGAAATTTTGGTTTGCATTTTACTTATTGTAAATCATGTTCTCTTCTATTATATTTTACTTTACTTTATTTTTTTTGCTTTAGTGTGCTCTGGTAATATGTAGGTGGTACTTGACAAGTTCTCCGGACGATCACGTGGTTTCGGCTTTGTTACTTTCGATGAGAAGAAAGCCATGGAAGATGCTATTGAGGAAATGAATGGCTTTGACTTGGATGGGAGGGCCATCACTGTTGATAAAGCTCAGCCACAAGGACCTGGTAGAGACCGCAATGGTGACCGTGATTATGATCGTGAACGTGGATCTCGTTATGACCGTGGCCGTGACTATGGTGGAGGTGGCGGTGGGCGTGCACCGCGTGGCCCAGGTGGTGGGGATTGCTACAATTGTGGAAAACCAGGTCACTTTGCTAGAGAGTGCCCATCTGGGGATGGTGGGAGAGGTGACAGGTATGGTGGCAGAGATGATAAGTATGGTGGTGGTGGTCGCTATGGATCCGACCGTGGCGGTGACCGATATTCTGGCCGTAGCCGAGATGGTGGCAGCTATGGTGGAGGTGGTGGTGACCGTTACAGTCGTGACCGATCTGGTCCCTATTGATGGCGTGAAGTATGGTTCATCCAGGTATGGAAGTCTATCTACTATTGTGAGGTTTGTTTCCTTGTGTTTGGAACTTTTGATCATGTGGTTGGAGAACTATGATGTACGATGATAAAGCAGCAACTTTGTTATATTACTGACCTGCTCATTATTGTTTTATCCAGGCATATGACTTGGTCATAGTGCTATGCTTGGTCCTACGTGTTTGCTTGAGATGCTATTGGGTGATTCTTGCTTGGTTAAAAGGTGGCTTGTTGAGTTGTGTGTTGATGCTCTTCTCATGTTGGTTGTGCTTGTGCATCGCTGTATGTTCTTGTTTCTGTTCTCTTGGGGAAGGAAACATTCCATTGAACTTTGCATGAAAACATCACAAGAAAATTATTCTGGTTTGTCATCCCTTCCCAAGGCAGGTGATGAATCATCCATAAGGGAATATGAACTGGTAACTTTTCGAATCCTTTTTTACCTTCGAATTGTGTTAATCAATCATTCTCAAATGTCTGTTTTGTTTTGGCAGGCTTGTTTTATGGGTTATTTGTTCTCTTGTTCTGGATAGGTTACTACCATCCTAAGATTATTTTGGTTCTCCTGTGTTAGTTGGGCGAATTGTTCTCTAATAACTAAGGATTTGTTCTCCGGTTCAAATATACATGTGCCATTAGCGTTGAAGGACCCTTGCGGCTGCTGCATGTTGCTTCTGCCTCTCTCTTGGCTGGCATTGCTACCTGGTGTTGTTCCCCTGACACTACACTCCCAGAGTGGCTGCTGTTGCTTTGTTTTTTTTGTCAGAGCAGGATTATGCTTATGCTGCCTAACCTGATAACATTTCGCCAGTGGAGTAGCTTCTGCTAATCGTTTGAGGGAATTTTGATGATGCTGAGTTTCTTTAGCAACATATTAGTGTGACATCCTCAACAAAAACATGCTTGTGTCATAACAAAAGTATAAATAATGTACTTTGATATGTTAGTTGTCCGTCAGATAGGATATTCTCACTCCTTGATTGGGGTACATAGTTTAACTTGATTGATTTTGTAACATAGGATCTTTGAGCAATATTTGTTATCCACGAGCTTGTGCGTTGCTTATTTAGGTTTATTTTTGTCCGCTCGTTCTTGTTGATGGTTTGACGACACTGTTGGCACTCATTTAACCATGTCATTTCATGGGGCGTATGTTTTTTATCCCTGAGCCGAAATATATAGTCCGGAACATGAACTATTGCTACTTTGTCTTGCTCCACTGCCGGATGCTGTATGATATCATGCAAGATTGCGAGATCAGTATCATCTGCCCCTTTGTTTGCATTGGCCAATTTGAACCGACCATCGTGGAATCAAGACTGATCCATCATCTATGAGCAACTAAAGTTGTCATTTTTTAAATTGTGCAATGTAGTTCAGGCTTAGCCGTCGATTCAACGATGAATGGATCAGATTAGCTAAGACAAGGTTTGCCATTGTATAACATAAAAACGGAGGTCCGTCTCAGAAGCTATGACACCATCATCCGCCAGCAGGAGATTTGCACTGAGCATTGGCTATATGGCCGTGGCGACAATGGGGTATTTGTTGTTGGGCATGCGCACCAGCGTCGGCTGCACGGAGTCATCCTCTTCCAGCGACCTCCAGCTACAGACCAGCCAAGAAGGCATGAGCCATCTCACTGCAGCCTGCAAGCTCGCAAGTCGCAAAGGAAGCTGCCACTAGCAGTAGTACGATTGTGCTACCTGTATCTGCAGACGAGGTGGTGGATGAAGACGCAGATCTCGAGGCGCGCCAGGTTCATCCCGGGGCACATCCGCGGCCCGCTGCCAAAGCCCAGGAAGCTGTAGGGCTTCACCGTGCTCTGCAACATTATCCCATCGGTGTGAGATTGCAGCGCACACGATACCTTGGAGCACGTCCAATGCGAAATCTCGGAGCACATCCTATGCGAAATCTCGGATCATCTCTAATCATTTTTTTCTTTATTCGATTCCTTTTAGCCACGTTCATTCCCCCATCGTTTCCAACGGTATCACTTCGAAAAAAAACTAGGACAAGAACATAGAACGAATTTTCTTATTAAATGAATGTACAAAGAAACTTCTAATGAAGAGAACTATGAAGAATCTATTGGACCATTTAAAGAAACCAAATTCTCTTCGTGAAGAAACATCAGACGGCCGGCCCGATAGATACACCAATAGAAAAAGAAAATCCTTGCTCAACTTACATCGAATCTGTCGGGGTCGAACTTGTACGGGTCGGCGAAGACGGCTGGGTCGTGGTGGATGGAGACCACGTCCAGGTTCACCGACGTGCCCTTCTTCACCTCGTACCCTGCCAAATGCAGTGTGCGCGCTACTGTCAAGTGTCAAGTGTGCGCTGCTGTGTCTGTGTACCTGTACTGTACATAGCATCCTGATGAGTGCTTCGAGTGCTAGTCAATCACCGTCTATGGTGAAGTCTTGTGCTGCTTTCCGCGAGAACCACGGCAAGATGGTCGCCCTCCTTAGTGTCTCGTTCATCACCTGCAGTGACGATGGCACATGTCTCAGAACAAGCTGTGCCAATAATCTCCGGATAAATGCATTCGTTCGCATCCTCTTAAAAGTTTATCCAAAACCGATGAGTCGAGGAAATGTGTTATAAACCAAATTTTTATTTTTTTAATATAAGCTTGGAACATTTTTGGCTTTAAAATGATAATATTGAATTCTATGCCGCAACCAAATCATTCAAAAGTTTAAGAACAAGCTGTGGCAATAATCTTCGGACAGATGCATTAAACCGCATTCTCTCGTAAGTTTCATAAAAAAAAAACTAAGGGAGGCACTATTTGGCAGGTGCCTGTAATTTCTGCATTTGTGCAGGCACATGCCGTATACATGCGTGCAGACCTCGCACAAAAAATTCCACTATCGCAAAATATTTTTTTCAATAAATGGAAATGTGGAAAAATAGTAGAAATTTAGTGAAATTTTTTGCGCTTGCACTATTTCACAAATTATATGAGCAAAAAATCTCTTGACGTGAAAAATAGAAAACAAAATAAAATTTATAATAAACTGAAAACAAAAGAAATTTATAATAAATAGAAAACAAAATAAATCTATAATAGATCATACCTTGTGTAAAAAATTCCACTATCGCAAAACATTTTTTCCAGTGAATAAAAATGTGGAAAAACAGTAGAACTTCAATGAAATTTTCACTAATTGAGTGCTAATTATTAGATTAATCCGGACACGCCCATGATCCAATGGCCGATCCACGCGCGCCCCGTGATCCAATGGCCAACCGCGGCGCATGCGCATTTCGCCGGCGCGCAGGCGCCTACGAAATAGCACGGCCGAAAAACTAAACCGATGAGGTAAGGAAATATGCTTTAAAGCATACTTGTTATTTTTTATACGAGCTTGGAAACCTTCTGGCTTTAAAATCATAATATTGAATTCTAGATACCGGTTTGACATAGGCGACTGTTTAACTCTCAATCGATTTTGTAGGCAGTGGATCAAATACATTCATATGACATATAAAATATTCAATGGGAGCATCTAGACATGTGAGAAAATCGACTATAATTTTTTTTTTGAGCAAAGACTATAATTTACCTAAATATCAGTCGACTGATGATTAGCAAAGGCATGAATCCCGTGCCCCAGTCAAATCATTCAAAAGCTTAAGCCGACCGACTATAATAGTCAGGCAGCATACTACAACAAAATGTACTTCACCTTGTTGGTGTACGGCATGTTGTTCAGGTCTGACCATCCAAGGTGTGCACTGCCGTGTAGCCTCTCTTTGATACCGAAGTGCTCTTCCTGCGAGGATCAAACGTGATTAGTCTTCAAGAAACCCGAAGAGATCAGCTCGAGTAAAACTCATTAATTACTCGTAGTTTCTGCAGGACGGGAGGGTTTTCTCCGAGGAACTTGAGGAGCCACGTGAGGCCGGCGGTCGTGGTGTCGTGGCCGGCGACGAGCAGGGTGAGGATGTTGTCCTTGAGCTGCGAGTCCGTCAGCTTGTCGGCGTCGCCGGCGTGCTTCCTCACGAGTGTCTGGAGGAAGTCGTCGCGGACCTCGCCACCCTCCCTTCTCCTGGAGATCACCGAGTCCAGCATCTCGTACATCCGGTTCCTGGCCTGATCGGATCCAGATTCTGGTCAGTGATCGATCATCCAAAGCAGGCAGAAGCAGTGCAGAAGTTTGTGCCATATATGGATATGAATATGAATTTTGATCTGAGAACACCTTGAGGCCGCGATGGAAGGCTGTTCCTGGGATCTTGAGAGGCAAGGATGCAAAGGAAGACGATATCTTCTTGAAATTGGCGCGGAACTTCTCCTGCTCCTCTCCCTCCGGCTCCAAGCTCATCAGCATGTTGGCGATCACCTTCAGCGTGAACTGCCGCCCATGAAACACGCCAGAATTCAACAACAAAAGAAGCATTTTTAAAAGGATTTGAATCATCGAATGGTTGGATCGATCGATGCTGGTGTGGTGTGCTTAATTCTTACAGAGGAGGCCTCCTCGAGGACGAGGACTCTCCTGTCAAGCCACGAGTCCAGCGTCCGGACGGCGAGCTGGTTGATGAAGGAGAAGTGCTTCTTGAGGGCGTCGATGGAGAGGGGCTCCCCGATGAGGCGCCTCAGCTTCTTGTGCTCGTCTCCGTTGGTGGTGAGCAGGCTCGTCGGCCCCAGCACCTGCTTGCCGGTGTAGAACAGGTTCAGGCTCACCACGCCGTCCTTCCCGGAGAGCAGGATCTTCGCCGCCTCCCTCCCCGTCATGAACACCGTCACCCTCCCAAGCACGTACGTCTTGAACACCTTCCCAAACCTGACGACCAGCATCAGACGATTCACAGATCAATGTTCAGATCATCATTTTCATCAAACTGACACTGAATCCGGAGCTGCAGGGTCAGCCACTCACCTTTTCTGCCTGTCACGCATGAAGCTCAGTATTCCGGCCGGGCTCGAGAAGTCGGAGATGAAGGAGAAGGTCTCGCCGACGACAGGCCAGCCCATTGTGCCCGGGATGTCTCTCATCTCCTTCGACGACCTGCTTGACCTCAACCAGATGAGACCACATGCTACTGCCATTGCCACAAGCACAGGAGCTCCAAAGATGGCCATAGGAGGTAGGCTGCCAGCTTCTTCTTCAGTCAGAGAGGTGCAGAAGAACTCATTGCGTTATATATATGGGCATGGCCGTATAGATTATATCTTGTTCAGGGTTTATTGTTGCGTCTCTGGTTCCACCTCGGGAGCATCTTTGATTTCTGTCCTCTGATTCCTCTTGTTTTGTCGTCGTTACACTCCATGAACACTGTTTGGTGCTATGCCATTGAATTCTGCTCAGATTGTCTTGTTGCTTTAGCTGTCTTGTTTCTGAAAGTACAGTAATCGATGGCTGCTCATGTTTTTCTGATAAAACATATCATTTTGTTAGAGCATCCGTAGCAGGCACTCTATAATACTGTAGCTCTGGATAGAGTGTCTGATGTCAGAAAGGAATCTTTTAGAGTGCAGTGTAAAGTCTGAAGGAAATTTAGAGGGAAGGATAGAGGGACACTCTAATAGTGAAATAGAGGGTGAGGATAGAGTAGCAGATGTGGATGCTCTTAGATCATAGAAGTGGTTGTAGACTTGTAAGACTGGTACAGAGGGGTGCCATTTGCATAGAACCAATTTCTTGTTTTGTGCCACAAGCCCACAATGCAGGCTTTGACAAGGACTTGGACTTGTTCTATCACTTGTTAGAAGTCGCAAATTCTTTATCAAACAAAGATGACAAGAACTAAGCTGACTGGCCAATTCTCACTGGGGACAAACATTGTTATGTGTTATTTTACCCTTGTTCAGCCGAATAGGCTGTCATATCTCATATGTTTAAGACACTAGTGGGCGAGCAGGCGCATTGCAGACCGAGTTCTTTGTCAAAGGCCTTATTTTTTTCAGTTTAAATTAAATTAAATGAAAATCTTTTATTTTTATATAACCCAAAAAATGTAATGCTTTGTTATCATTTTTATTGGGTTTTAAATAGTTCTTCTTAGAGTTAGTAAAATATTTTTTCATAATTTTTTAAGCTCTTTAAAACGTTTTTCGAGGGATCATAACCTTTTCAGATTAAAGTTTTCATCAACTTTTAACTGAAACAAATAAAACCAAAGTCTTCCACCCAACATGATCCAAAAGTGATATGCCATGGATCCTTGGGATGTGATCCTAGCAGACCAGAGGTACGAGCTTCTAAAACTCAAATCAACAAGTAGTACATCAGCCATCAAGACTCGCAATATCGATTTGCAAAATAATCACTCAGAAAAAATTGCATGGAGACACTCGTTCAAACAATTGAATTTAAAATTAAATTCGACTATCGTCCGCTCGAAATTGTGGGAAGATTTGAATTTCAGACACAATCATCGATCACTTGGACATGGACCGACGAGATTTTTGAGCTCGGATTCAAAATTTGTTGAACAATATATGTTAAAACCGGTTTAACATCAAGCGACTGAGAGTTATTTAATTCTCAATCGATTTTCTGGACCGTAGATCAGACATCTTCATAGCACATATGAAAGATCCAACAGAAACATCTGGATATGTAATTGAGACTTTTTAAGAATCAGTTGTATGATGATTAATAAAAGTAATATATTTTTCCTGAATTTTAACTGTTTTGTAGCGCCTATGGCCTATCGGCGTTATTTCAGGATAGTAGGAATCGTGATAATAGTTGGAAACGCTAGTACGAACACCGACATTGACGCCTCAACTTAGCTGGCTGTGCTGACACCCTTCAATTCATAATAAGGAGAAAAAAGCAGAAAGATGTTGGGATCAAGTAGTATTAATCATCGAGGAAGAAAATTATGTGACCCAATAAGGGAAGCACCAACGCATAGTTTAGGGAGCAAATCATGTGAAAATTAAGGCTCCCTGAACCATGACAGTTGTGGATGGGCCGGACCACGCCACGCCGGTCTGCTGTTAGGAAGCAATCAATGCTGGGGTTTCGGCGACGCCATGCCTTGCATGGGAAACCACTCTATTTATTTCTTCTTCTCTCCCTAAAACCTTGAAAATTCTACTCTGATCCTCACATAATGCACGTTAGGACTTGGGAGGCTATTACCTCTTGGACAATATAATGGTTTAAACACATTCATTTGTAGTAAAATCTATATATGTGATGGTAGTATTTAGAGACTTATCTTTTTGGGAATAGAGGCTCTGCTGAAGATGATGGAAATATAGTGAATGAATAGTGATTTAGAGAAGGGATATTTTTAGAGAAGGGATATAGAGATGCAATGCTCTTAGACCTCTAAAGGTTTAGACTAAGACTAATATATATAATATACATAGTATAGCTATATAATAGGCACTCAACATAGAATGGGATAATTTATAATATAGGAATACATAAAACTAGTTAATATTTACGTTTGGCACTTTGAGCATCGTACGTTTGGCACTTTGGCTAATTGGCTAATAGGCAAGCGATGGGCGATTGGGCGCTGGTCTCGTTGTCTAGTATCGGCCGGGCGCGCATTGTGCAGGCCTGCTGGGTGTGCGTGTGATCACACTGAATCGACTGCTGGGAAGGACTAGTAGGGAAACTTGGCGCCTGAGCCAGGGGGTGGGGCGTTTCAGTGCTGGGCCGCGAGTGGGGCTCAAGCCCTACTACGCCCCCTGGGGGTTCCGCCACTAAGCATAAGAAGAGGGGTTAGAATTGGGCTTAAAGCGAAGTTTCAATAATTAAATTAAGATTAAAACTTTCATCCTTCTAAGCACACACAAATGTAAATAGTTTCAAAAATCAAGGACAAGGCATGTTGGAAAGTAAACGACACAGAGTAAAAAAAAAAGAGATATGGGACTTTTTTTTGCAAGGTTTAGAAAAAGTTATCCATTTTGCTACTCCGTGTGTGGGAGCACTTCTCATTAGAAAACTATAGTTCCAATTCACTCCCGACAGTCTTCACTGCTCTGGTAGCTGGACTCCGACCTTCACAGGCATTTAGTCCTTTCACAAGCTCTTCTTTCAGAGATTATCGAGTTCCATCTCCATAAGCAAGAGACTTTAGTAATAAGTCATATATATGACTTGATCTTTCTTGATCAAGCCTCCATGAAGAAGCAAGGAAGACCTAGCACTCTCTAGCTCTCCTCTCACTCTCTCCTATACCCTAACTTTAGGTATCTCTCCATGAAATGTACTCAAGGGTGGCTCAAAATAAAGTAGCAACTCACAAAAGGGACGGCCTCCGGCCTTAAATAGGCCAACCCTAGAAACTTGCAGTTAGGGGGACAAACCACGTTGTAGCACTTTGTATCCATTTTTGTAATATTGATGGCACAACAAATTACAATGGCACATAAGGATGAGATCCTTGAACAATGGCACAATGGAATTGAAATCTTTTCTATTAGCACTACAATCTAACCCCTCCCTTGTGTTTAAAGAAAAATTGCATATATGCCGGTACAAAGTTGGCCTCGGATGAAAGGGCCATTACAAAGTGTCTTATACCAAAAACGTCATTATAAAGTGTCGAAACCTACATACGCCATTACTGAGGATTTAGAGAATATACAAAATCAAAATACAGCGTAATATACGATGGTCTAACATGTCATGCTCTCTCCACCTTCTTCTTCCTCCTATCGCTTTCTCTCTTCAGCCTCTCCCTCTCTCTACGCCTTTCCCGCTTTCTCTACTGTCACAGTTGTCGATGGGCATGTCCGCGCCGTCGACCTCAGTCCACTGGTGGCCTTCCTCAGTGCGAGCGACCTCCTCCCGCATGGCACCGCCGGGGTGAAGCCGCTCCGCTGCCACCGTTGGTCTTGTCCATGTTGTCAACCTCCCCCACCGGTGACCTCCATCTACACCAGCGACTTCCTCCAGTGCGATGTTCTCTATGGCCCTGTCCGACCGCCCCCACCAGCCTCATCGACGGATCCGACCGCCGTCCCCATTTTGGCTGCTGCTTGGCTTGGTGCTACCATGAAGACCAGCTCGGGAGACATCGACACAGGAGACGATGGTGAGCCAAAGAGAGATTGGCCAGAGAGAGGGAGGGAGAGGGAAGAGAGATTGACACGCGAGACCCATTTATCATACTGTATTTTTGTACATTGCCCCATTGGTCAAAGCGTATTTTAGTTTGTATTTAATTGGAAATCCCTTGTACATAGCTAACAATGACATATACGCAGATTTCATCACTCCGTGGTAGTAGTCTTGTTTAATGACAACTTTATTATTGACATATATGTTTGGAACACTTGTTTTAACTCTATCATATTAGGCCATGGGAAGTTCTCCTGCTCGAGCTTGGGTGGCTAGGATTGCATCCCTTCTCCTAGCTAATCGAAGGATGCTTAATTCTCGTAACTTAGGCCTTGTTTGTTTCAGTTTAAAGTTGAGTTGAGTTTTACCGTATTAAAATTGTGACCTCCTCGAAAGACGTTTTAAAGAATTCAAAAATTATGAAAAAATTATTTTACGAACTCTAAGAAGAACTATTTAAAACCCCACAAGAATGTCTACAAAATATTACATCATTTGGCTAATACAAAATAACAAATTTTCATTTAATTTAATTTAATTTAAGCTGAAACAAACATGGCCTTAATCCATTCTAATTTTTTTTGTTTTGGAGTTAGGTGCGTTCATGGATTATGGACATGGTTATTCTCTCTTAGGCTGTGTTCTTTTCAGCGTATCGTTGCGTTAGCGTATTGAGAGCCCTCAAAAAGAGGTATAAAGATTATAAAAATAATTAAAAATAGTTTTACGATCTTTAGAAGGAATACTAAAGCCACGAAAAAATCATTACAAATTATCATAACATTTAAGCTATATGAAAAAAACAAAATTTGATAAGTAATACGCAACGTACATAACGCTGAAAAGAACACGGTCTTAAAGTACATGTAACCAACAGATAGCTGACCTGAAATACATGTGGCTAATTTGCAATGTAGTTAATTTTTGTTAATATCTTTTGCCACACAAAAACCATTATTGCGGTAGTACTGGCTGCAAGGCGCTTGCGTTTGTCTTTCCTGTTGTGACGTTCGGACAGGTAGACAACTGGAGACAGTCCGGCAGATCCGTTTAAAAATTGAATCTAGCATATGAGCTTTTGCAGAACGGCCCTTCGGAAACTCCGTATTTCCGAAATCAGCGAGAAACGGTGGAAAGGTGGTCCAAGTCCACTCCAGGAAACCCCACTCTAGGCCTCCCGAGTCCTGAGTCCCGACTATTGTATTTAACACGACGTAGACAGCAAAGCGAAGGCGTCACCATCTCCACTGATCCAGTTGCCTCCTCCTCCTCGCCGTCTCGCTGCCGCCTCGCTCACCAAGATCCGATCTCTCGCGCCACCTCCCCGCTTCCCACCTCTCCGACCCATCGCTCGCGGATCGGATCCTGTGAACCGTTTTAGTGGTTTCTGTTCAGTTCTATTCATGCCTGATCTCCGTAAATTTAGCTGTTTTTCTTTCGGGGGCTGGACATGTATAGTATGATGCAAATATGGAGCGATCTTGCTTCCAATGGGTCCAGCTCAGTGGCGAATACAAAAATTTTCAGGAACGTGGGCAAAAACTAAATGCGTGACCCTAAAAAAAATTTAACTTTCTAACCAAAATATTTCATTTTTAATATTTTAATGTATACATCATCCTGAACTTAAAAGTAAGCTCAAATTACACAAAATGGTTGCAATAAAAGGTTTATGAAATGAAAACATCGCTATCTATATTTGTTGCAAAGATATTGTAATGTTATTATATAATATGTAATGTATAATTTATGTCATAGTAAACTTAAAAATAAGCTTTAATTGGACATAATGATTAAAATAGGATCTCCAATAATATAAAGGAGAGTGTTCTATTTATACTATTACAATGTTATTATGATGTAACATGTGTTAAAATCTGCACCATATAGCATAAATCTAGAAACATCTATATAAAGATATTTTCAATTTAGATCTTTCTAAATAATTATCTAATATCTAGACAGTTCTTTACTTATCTATGAAAGATAATATTTATGGTAAAAAGAGCTTCTAGATGTTCTAATACTTTGATGCGAAACATTTTCTATCGTCTTTACATATATTATTCATATTATAAAATTATAAACTTTTAATCGAATTTTGTAAAATATGTTTTGCTAATTCTTGTCACTTTCATACTTTATATTAATTTTTTAATTGTGGCCCGGTCATATTATTATTTTGTTTTCGATTATTTCATATCCATCTACTTTTCATACGTGACTTTCTTTATTTATGTTCAATAAAAATAAATCTTCACGAATGATCATAATTTATAACGTGCCAATGGAACATGCTTATTATGTTCACTGTATAAGATAAAAAAGATAGTTAAAGAAAAATGATAAGATGGTGGCCACACTTATAGCAAACATCTCTAACATATATAAATCGTTTACCCATATGAAGTTGTGAGGTTAGACACATGTAAATCAAAAATCCGAAGTTATGCAGTGAGTACATTGTCAATTGTGGACGTGCATATGGTCAGACTTAGCTTGAGCAAAACATTGAATAACATAGATGGGCTAGTCCTCTTCTTGTCCATGGGGTTAACAAATGGGTTGATTATGATTGATAGGGTAGTAGGCTATATCATGCTTTATCATAATTTTATCTAGATATGGGTAGAAAAGAATCGAGTTCGGCACGGAGGTTGGCACACGTAAACATCGCTAGCGACGAAGGCGCGATAAGCCTGCTGGTGTTAGAGCACCTCCCCAACAAACAGCCTCCCCAACAAACAGCCTCATGGCATCACAGGATCTACTCCTCAGCATTGGTTTAGTCAACATCTAAATCTTTTTTTTTTGCGCACGACCAATTTGCCATTTACATGTTGCGGTTCTGCTCGCGAAATAAAACAAGAAAAGTGCAGACTTTATGTGCACGCCAGATTCAAACTATAATAAGAAGAATACAAAGAGAGTAAAAAAAATACAACGCAAATTAGCAGGTACATCTGCATCGGCATTTCTACATGTCAGTAAGAATTTTTGGCATTCAAACTTATCAATAACAGAACATAACACCATAATTGTGGGTACTTAAAAAGAAACAATGTTTTGCTAACAGAGGTGACCTAACACCGGCATGGATAGGAGACGGTAGGCGGTGCATGGAGGGTCAACGCTCGACGAAGGAGCCGCGCGGACGACGACGAAGGGGCGACGCACGGAGGCGGTGAGCGGTGCGTGAAGGGGCCGTGAGGGCAGCGCACGGAGAGGCAGCACTTGGCGAAGGGGCGGCGTAGTCAACGGCGGAGGGGTGGTGCACGGAGGCTGCGGGGTAGGATAGGAGGTGGTGGGTGACGCACGGAGGGGTGCCGCTTGACGAAGTGGCGGCGTGGGCGATAATGAAGGGACGATACACAGAGGGGTGCACGCGGGCGACGGTGGATGGGCGGTGGGGCTGCCCACGGAGGGGAGGCGGCGGGGCGATGGGCGGAGAATGGATGGACATAGGACAGGTGTCTTTTACAAATAAGGCTGTGGGTACTTAGTTTTTTAAAATATCTCAGTTATCTGTACACGATCCGATCAACTGGATATTTGTCCGAATATTTATCTGACCTGTATCCAAATGTATACTACTATCCGATACTTTTAGTATATGTATCCGACACCGACACCAAACTTATCGTCCTCAAATCCGACTTTCTGACAAAATGTGAACCGGAACCGAATGAACAGAGTTTTTTTTTTTATAAACCGTGCCGTGCTGCACATCACCAACACAACACAACACAATACAACGCTGCGTCGCTGCCTGCCTCCTGGAGGGCTGGTTCGCTGCTCCGCCTCCGCTTCTGCTCCGCCTCCGCCTTCCCCTCCGCTCACGGCCACGCGTGCGACCGCGGCAGGCCGGCGTCTAGCCGCCGCTCCCCTCTCGAGACCGCTGCCTGCGCTGCCTTCTCCTGCGGTTCTCTCCTTCACCAGCCTCATCTCCCTTCCTCCCTCTCTCTTTGGTACGTTTCCCCCGATTTTGCGAGTTCAGATTTGATCCACGTTCGATCTAATGGATTTTTTTTTTCTTAAAAAAAAGAAATTCTTCGTAACAACGAAAGTTTAAGAAACATTAGTATTGTTTTCAGGATTTTGTTTGTGAATTTCCCCTAATTTTGGACTTGAAACCTACATTGTTGATGATACTTGGCATCCGCGGGCAGTTGCCCTCCCTGCCCGGGCGGTGGATCCGCCACTGGTCTAGCTTGATCGGATCTGCTAGTCTACTGTAGTGTTAAATGGTGAGGCCCCTTCAGTGCAAGGAGAACACCATTCGTACGAGGGTTTAATTGTAGATCAGTGCATCCTTGCAAACAAGAATGGGTTTTCCTCATCTCTGGATGAGGGGACTTTGCCACCCATATCATCCTAATGCAAACATTTATGGTGTTGGTTTCAAATGGGATGCATTCTCTCGGACATTGTCATGGAAAGAAGAGAAAACTAAATGTTAAGTGGCTAGATGTTTTCCGAAATACCTCAACACCAATGGTTATGGTAGCAGGCTTAAATTCTAGGCCGTTTTGCTATGCATAATGCTTTGTGATTTTTATTTTTTATTTTTGATAATGGTTTATGTATTTTGTTTCTCTCTTGTCATGCCTCCACTACTGTTTTTCCCACCTTTTGTTTCTTAACAATAAAATAATGTTATGTGAATGATACTACTAAGTTTACCGAGAATCTATGTGCAACTTGTTTGGTAATCACAGTATCTACCGCTATATCCTGCATAGAATACCTAATTGCCTAGCTGTTATATATGGAGTACTAAAGCTAGCTCCCTGTTTAGGATTCCATATTTCCATTAGCTGGCTGGAAGCCTGGAACTAGAATGTTAAATGGCACTATTTACTGGCATTTGAATTTTAAACCTTCATGATTCATGTTTGAGGTTTAAATATTGATCTCTAAATACTAGGCTGGATGTTCAGCAACAGCAATAATTGTGATCCAGTACTGTTATAATTTTATTCAATTTCGTGAGGCACAGTAGCACATGGGTACCTGCCAGGACAGCTTATGCCAGCTTATTATTCTTTTCAGTTTCTTAAGAATAAAGGATCCATTGATATGATTGAAGTCTTACGAGCTTTCTTCACAATTCTCTCTCCTTTGGCCTGTTTGTCCTTGTTCAGTAAACTGACCTGATAAAAACCTACTAGTAAATACAATGACACTTTACCTTTTACTTGGTTACCATAAAATGGTTTATTTTCCTTTATAGAAATCTGAAGAATTTGCAAAGAGCATGGTATCAAAATGAAATGACAGTTATTTAAAATTAGTTAAAACTTTGAAGTGGTTCTGTTCATCAACCATGATTCTTGTTTGCAAGCTATCTAGCAACTAGCAAGAAATAGATTAAACATTTTTACTGTAATAATAAAATAATTAATTGAAATATCTTCTGATTGCCTCGTGCAGATCAATGGCTGACGGTGAGGATATCCAGCCACTTGTATGTGACAATGGCACTGGAATGGTCAAGGTTTGATGCTCGTCTCTTTGTGCATTGAAATCTTAAGTGTGCATAATGAGTTATTCAAAATTAACCCCCCCCCCTTCTAGGCTGGTTTTGCTGGTGATGATGCCCCTAGGGCAGTTTTTCCTAGTATTGTTGGCCGCCCTCGTCATACAGGTGTCATGGTTGGAATGGGCCAAAAGGATGCCTACGTGGGTGATGAGGCACAGTCAAAAAGAGGTATCTTGACGTTGAAGTACCCTATTGAGCATGGTATTGTGAACAACTGGGATGACATGGAGAAAATCTGGCATCATACCTTCTACAATGAGCTGCGTGTTGCTCCTGAAGAGCATCCGATTTTACTGACTGAAGCTCCTCTAAACCCAAAGGCAAACAGAGAGAAGATGACTCAAATCATGTTTGAAACATTCAATGCACCAGCGATGTATGTGGCAATACAGGCTGTTCTTTCTCTATATGCGAGTGGTCGTACGACAGGCATGTGTCAATTTTCTCCTAGTGAAAATGAGTTTCTGTACATATATCTCTTCGTTGGTTATATGACATGATGCTATGCTTTATGCAGGTATTGTGCTTGATTCTGGTGATGGTGTGACCCACACTGTGCCAATCTACGAGGGATATGCACTTCCACATGCTATTCTTCGATTGGATCTTGCTGGCCGTGACCTGACTGACTGCTTGATGAAGATCCTTACAGAAAGGGGTTATTCCTTCACTACAACTGCAGAGCGAGAAATTGTAAGAGACATAAAGGAGAAGCTTGCCTATGTTGCCCTTGATTATGAACAGGAGCTCGAGACTGCTAAGAGCAGCTCCTCTGTTGAGAAGAGTTATGAGTTGCCAGATGGTCAGGTCATTACGATTGGTGCTGAGAGGTTCAGGTGCCCAGAAGTGCTATTCCAGCCCTCGCTGATTGGTATGGAAGCTCCTGGGATCCATGAGACCACCTACAACTCTATCATGAAGTGTGATGTGGATATCAGGAAGGATCTCTATGGCAATATTGTGCTTAGTGGAGGAACGACCATGTTCCCTGGGATAGCTGACAGGATGAGCAAGGAGATTACTGCCCTTGCTCCAAGCAGTATGAAGATCAAGGTTGTGGCACCTCCCGAGAGAAAATACAGTGTCTGGATCGGTGGTTCTATCCTTGCCTCCCTATCCACATTCCAGCAGGTGCTTTTTTGCATGCCCTTTTGTCTTGTTAGTGCACCATCTGTCGTTTGAAGTACATGCAAGTCAGTGTTTTGAAACTACATATAAATATTTTTTAACTATTTAGACTCACTACCTGAATCATACGGGTAATTTGTTTCAAAGGGTACTTCCATAATATAATAACTTTAGTGTGTTTTATAAATGGATTGTGATAGTTATTAGTGGTGTAAAGGTGCATTTTGGAGACAGTGCTATTATCAAAATGACAATTATTTGTGACTGGAGGGAGTGGTATGTTAATCATTCAATTTGTGGTGCATTAGAATATGCCTTATCATGAATTGACTTGTTAGCCAGGCTACACAGTATGCAACTAACATTTTATCTGTTGCTTTCCTAAAAAAAGTAAAGCAAAAGCATTGTTTTTATCATGGAACAATACTATTAGCAATCTAATTTTTAGGAAATTGTTACATAAGAAAAGGCTTCTTACATCAATTCTTTTTCCTGTGGCAGATGTGGATATCTAAGGGAGAGTACGATGAATCTGGCCCTTCAATCGTCCACCGGAAATGCTTCTAGCTTCTGTCCTGCCTTACTCCTCAGTATCTCCCATCTTGCGAGCTTTGCATGCTTGGGTGTTTCACCATGAAGTATATTTCTAGCGTCTGCAAGTGTTTTTGCAGATCGATGTGCTAGTATCACTCGATGAAGGAAACTTAGATCCAAGCGCGTTTGTTTGAGATGTCCTGCTTTAGTTGTCCAGAACTCGTTTGTTCTAGTGATATGTTGATATTAGTGTTTGAGGACTATCGGTTTGGTTTCGTCTCTTCTGTCAATGCGGAACATTAGCTATGCATGTATATTTGCTTAAATATTGGATGTATGGTTGTTTCCAATGCCAAGTATAATGGTATGGAGGTCTTAAGCTGCCGGTGCTTTTGTTCTAGATGCTTAACAACTAGTATATGCTGCCAACCAATGTTTTTTTTTATGCAATATTGGATAGAAGTTGGTATTATGTTATGCCACTGAATTTGGAGGTTGGTATAGCTGCTGGTGTTTTGCTTTGCTTGTTCGTCTTGCAAATGGTAAGAGAGGAAATAATCACCGGATTACATATCACTCGCTCTCCAAACTGAGAGAAATATTGCACAGTTTGGTTGAATTATGCAGAAATATGAAAGTATTATGGAATAAGAGCATCCAGGTTCGGCCTACTCGTCTTCCGATCCCGTCAAGTTTGTCCGAGTAGCCCTTCGCCCCTACACTCTCATCTGCAAGCCCTACTTTCTTCAGATCTGTCTTCACATCTGGTACATTGGGGGGAATGTTTAATGGGAAGAACGATTTAGTTGGATTTCGGAGGTTCATCGAATATTTCTCAAGGGTGTACCCGGACTTTGGGGGGAATTTGATGATGGTTCGTAGCGGATTTGGGGATTTAGGGTTCATGGTGATGTGTGCGTCCATAGTGTATGCCGGTTACAATTGTGCATGTTTATGCCAATGCCGATCAAACATTTACGCGATTTCTGCCTTGCTCGCCAAATAAAGTTCATGGTGCTCATATTCTACGGTTTATTTGCAAGGCGGTTTACATTTAGGGGCTGTTTGGTTGCTTGAACTATCTCGGCCTGGCTCGTATGAGTCAGCCTGGCTGAAGAGATGCGAGTGATGTTGTTTGGTTACCCTGCATCTGTTGAGCGAGGCTGCGCAGAGATTTTGTTTGGTTGACCATACATGATAGGGTGGGATAGACAAATTCAAGAGAAGAACAAACAAATCTTAAAGAATAAATTCTAGAAAATCTCGAAATTTAAAACGAAAATAAAAAATTTTAAAACTAACAATAGATAATAAAAAATTTAAAAATAAATTTTTTTTGAAATTTATATGGCAAGTGTAGTCTAGTTTTGTTTGAAAAAATGTCAAGAACCCATTTTTGAAATCGGTTCGGTAATCAGAGTTACCAATCAAAAGATATAGCAAAAAACGAATTGAAAATGTGCCTGCAGCTGGTGCTGTCCGTGCCTGCATGCGAGCCTGCATGGCCAGGAACAGTCAATTCTAGCGTGCGCAACGGGCCTGGCTAGCACAGTGTGTTTGCATCCCTTCAGCCAGGCTTCGGAGGACACACAACCAACCAAACACGCCCTTAGGGTTCTTGGATGGTATGAAAAATTGATGAACACCAATGCTTAGATGGCAGGGAAGGCAATAAGGGGCGTTCTCACCTCTCTGACTGATGTTGTGGAGGACGTTGCTGCCGAGCTCAAGAAACTGGCGGAGCATCATTTCGATCCAACATGTACCCCTGCTTCCAAGTTGGTCAACTCGGCTGTGCTGAACATGGAGGCCATTACATAGCAGCTAGATAGGTTGGCTCTAATTGCTAGAGGCAAAGCCAGTGGGGTCGATACTGCAACACAACAACGCCATGGGCAGTCCAAGCTGCAGAGGAACATACACAAGCTCCGCAAATGATGATGACCGCAGTCCCTGGAATGACTTAGACCCTTACGACATTGTTCGCTTAGATATGGATTCAGATGGCGAACCTTGCCGATGTCTGCAGTGTGTGCCTGAAGAGAATGGTGTCAACTATGATAGCGACTAGTCTTAGGGTGTCTGATCATAGCCTGTTAATTAGGACATGGCTAGGTGGTCACTCTAAATGCATGTATATATATGTTGTGTTTGCAAGGCGTTTCATGCATTGGTTGATTGGCAAGTAGGAATCGTTTTGTTTAGGGTTTATGGCTAACTCTTTCTCATGGTGGTAAGTATTGTGAATGTTAATGTATGTCGTGAAGTGCCCTACTGGTTGTGTTGTGATTTGTTTATGCTATATGTGCAATAGATTACGCCAATCAACACATTATGTTTATGTCATGTGTTGAGAAGTATTAATCACAGTTTGTGCAATGCAATATTTTCAATAGATTTTATGTCCAATAGATTGTGTTATATCTTAATGATATCTTCATGTTGATGGGTTATTCTATGATCACTGACAGCTGGCCTTTTCACCACATATGCATGCGTCCAATGGACGATGAGGCTTTAAACCGTATGACGAGTATCGAAGGCAGCCGTTTGCAATTCCCATCTGCACCTATTCCTTTGCCAGCAACAATAACTGGGTATCAACCACCCAAGAAGGGTTCCACCTACCTTTTGAGGGCAATTCACATTCATAGCTTAAGGGGCATATCAAGCCATACCACCGCAGATGTACATGGCTCCCACAAATGGCAGGTATTGGTCCAAAGGGTTCCATATGGTCAACAGGGAGGTGCCTAAGCCGCCATTCACAGTTTGTTTCCAGCAGGAGGTGCGAGTGGTTCATCGTAGGCTATGTCCTCACATCAAACTACATATAAGAACTACGTGGATGAGAATGATGTTGGGAAACAGGTAGGCTATGCGAGCAAAAAATCAGATTTTTCTACTACTAATCACCTAAGAACACATGCGAGTAGAGGATCACGGATCGTTACCCTTGACGCACCGATGCAGCGAAAGCAGATGCGCGTGCATAGAGAAAGTAGTCGTACACGTCCTGATCAATGTCGAGCTAGTCGCAGCTAGTTGGAGCTAGTCGCCGACTAGTCGGAGCGGTCTGCAGCCTGGTCGAAGATCCAGTCGAACAGCACGTCTGTGTACGGCAGCGTCTTTACCGATATCCACACGTACCGAGCAGGAACACCGCGCAGGATATGCTAGCACCGCGTCGTGCGGCAGGGGTTTCTGGGAGCAAGAGGGGCGTGCGACGGCTAGACATGGTGAAGGCACTTCTCATCTGCAGCTGCCTCTACCCTCGCCTTTTATAGACACTCTAGCGGACTGAGGCCCACTAGGGTTCCATCTCCTACGCAGATCATATCCACACACTAACCCTTTAAATAGTTTCGACTGGTTAAGTGTGAGACCCGTTAGGTTCAGTGCAAGTTGGCCGTGGATCCAGAAACCCATTTTTGATCCACCAATCAACAGCGACACCTAGCAGTATGTGTTGACCCCTGAATGCACAAAATCAATATTCGGTTGAACCTTGATACACTCACATATCAATCCCTTTGCCATATGATACCAGTCAAGCTCAAGGTGAGATGCGCGTCACTCTTGTTGATAGCTCAACCACTTCACTCGACAATGTGATGAATACAAACAATGACTAATTCCTTAGTCATATCAACATGGCATTGCATTTTTTCTATCCATCCACACGAGGGGCCTAGAAGTATCTCTCCTGTTATCAAAGAGGGGCAAGTTCCATCTTGATCATCACACTCCTAGCTATGTACCGTGACGTACCCAATAGTCACTTTTATAGCTACGATATCACGGTGTAGCGTTTGATGACACCAAAGTATATGAGTCAATATGTTGGGCATTCATGACAATCTCAGGTCTAACAATCATATAGGCGTACCATTCAAGACTATACACTGATCGCACTATGACAGGCATATTCCCAGACACCGACAGGCATATTCCCTTCAAATGAAGCGAATGAGTTCCATGAGGTGCAACCACAAGCTGCCATAGGTGGCAAAGGGAAGCAAAAAAAAAGGGCAAGGAGAAGGCAGCAAACATTGGAAGCTAGCAGGGCTAAATTGGTAACTACTTCAAGAAAGAGGACAAAACACTAATGTCAGCTTGGTTGAACACATCTTATGATCCAATTGTGGGTAACAACCAGTCTGGACCGAAATTCTAGAACACAATATGGAAGGCCTTTGATCGTCACAACGATAGAGCTAAACCAAGAGACCAAAAGTCAATTGAGTGTCGTTAGGCCAAGATAAACAAAATGTTACCATCTTTGTGCCATTAGAGAATCGAAGATTGCTATGAGAGTGGAAAAACAGAAGAAGGCAATATAAATAAACTGAATTGTGCATTATATTCTATTTCGAACTAGTTTGAACTTAATGATCTTTCCATATGCATATATGTGATCGATGCCATGAGAATGTACAAGAACGAAACTGGAGAGAATTTCAATATGCACCGTGGCTGGGAGGGTCTTAAGGATCACCCGACACCCCAAGCGGCTAATCCATGATGACCTATTTCTCACAAGTAACAAGTGGTAGAAGACAATGTCAGCATGTGAGAAGAAAGTAATCGACAAGCAGGTGCACCAGTAACGGTTGGCGAAGACAAGAGAAGATGCCATCACACTCAAGTGCAAAATAGCTGATCGCGAGTGGATGAAAAGGATCATGGATGCAGACTTTGAATTCATGACCAAGCGGTGTCGAAGGTTCTATTTAAAAGAATAGGCCGGGCAAAATCCTAGGGTAACCCAAGGACGAAGATGAGAATATGAGGAAGAATGAACTTGATTATGTGGCTTCATGTATATGTGGCATATTTGGACTTGTTATGTGTGTTGTTGTTTGCACTATTTACTTTGATTATGTGCTTAATTGGACTTGTCTGTGTGCTTGATTGGCTATACTGTCGAGAATGTCATGTGGGTACTGTAGTGTCATGCTAATAATGTGCTTAACGTGAACTTGTTTAAGTATTGTTTGAACTTCGTGGGCATGACTATCTCTGTGGACCTATTAATGCGTGTTATATGTTGGCTTTGCTTTTTGCACTGCTTTACATGTTTGTATGAATATTAGAGAGGAGATTTTACTTTGTTGCTGATCATACATGTTTCATCCAGTCAGTTAGGGGCTGTTTACTTGCACGAACCATCCCAGCCTGGCCCGTATAAGTGAGCCAGGCTGAGATGAGCCTGGCTAAGAAGATTTAAGTGATGTTGTTTGGTTACCCTGCACTTGTTGAGGCATGCTACGTAGAGATTTTATTTGGTTGACCACACATGTTAGAGTGAGATACATAAAACCAACAGTAGGATAAACAAATTTTTAAAAATAAATTCTTGAAAATCCATAAATTTAAAACGAAAATAAAAAGTTAAAAACAAACGATAGATAATAAAAAATTTTAATAGCAAGTGTGATCTAGTTTTGTTCGAAAAAATGTCAGGAACCCATTTTTTAAATCAGTTCGATAATCGAAGATATTAATAAAAAATAAAGCCAAAAAACAAATTGAATGAGTTTTTGCTTGCTGTTCGTTGACCAATTTCTAGGTGTGTTGCTACATGCGGTAGCCTGGCTCGCTGGATACGACCATTTTTCTCGTTCGCTGGGACTGACCGCTACAGGCTTTTTGCACGGACGAGACTAGCCTACGGCATCCCGTCATGAGCCGGTCCGACGGACTAGAAAAGGACAAAAGAAAAACGAAATCACCGCGCGCAAGGCTAGGGAACTACTCCGTACCTAAATTGCATACGATGTCCTGTGCACAGATGCCATCACTAGCTAGTTTCCTTTTATTTTCATTTGATTTTCTTCTTTAAAAATTTGTATCTATTTCATACGGTGTCCAAATCACATAAAATAAATTTTATAATTCATTTAAAATCCTAATAAACCTATTTTTACAGTTTTAAATTTTTTATTTTTAATAATTAATTCATATAAAAACCAACATAGGTATCAAATAAGTATCAATTTAGTGTATCGCTGATATTTTGGTCGGTTTCAAGCTGGGTTGTTCATGAATAGTTCTAAAAGTAAGATATTGTAATGGTATCAAAAGGATATCAAATATCACAAACAAGTATCGAGTTTGGTGTCAAGTATCGGTGGTATCGGGCTGGTGGTATCATCAAGTTTCATGATAGCATTGAGTTATCAAAAAAAAAGTATCATTTATCACAAACAAGGTATCAGTTCTAGGTGTCGAGTATCAGTGGTATCAGGCTGGTAGCATCGTCAAGTTTCGATAACGGAAAAAGGTACCATAAGGGTATCATATATCACAAAACAAAAAAGTATCTATGTCGCTGGTATCAGGTTTTTGGTATCGTCGATTTTCATGGTATCAATGAGATATCGAATAAAAAAGGTATCATATATCACAAACAAAGTATCGGGTCTGGGTGTCGAGTATTTGTGGTATCAGGTTGGTGGTATCATCGAGTTTTTATGGTATCATTGAGGTATGAGAAAAAAGGTATCATAAGGGTATCATACATATCGCAAACAAAGTACCAGGACTGGGTGTATGAGTATCAGTGGTATCAGCTTGGTGGTATCGTCGAGTTTCATGATATCATTGAGGTATCGAAAAAAAGTATCATATGTCACAAGCAAAGTATCGAGAAAAGAGTATTTTTAACGGAATTTTAGTATCAGGTCTGGGGGTCGAGTATCGGTGGAACCAGGTTGATGTTATCATCGAGTTTCATGGTATCATTAAGGTATCATGTTAGGGGTATCAAGTCAAGGGTATGATTTCAGGATATCGGATCTAAAGTATCATATCAGGGTATCAGGTCGAGAGTATCAGGTTTGATATCATGTTGCAGGATCGCCAGGCGAGAGTATCAAGATCATTAGAGGTATCAAGTCAAAAGGGTTGAGTATCGTAGGAGTATTAGGTTGAGTATCATAGGGGTATTAGGTTAAGTATTCTTAGGGGGGGTATTCATCATGTATTGCATCTGTTCAGTTCGTAGTATCAAGGTATCAGGTTCGTGGTATCATCGAGTAACATAGTATCGCCTTATGTACGGGAGCAGATATCAATGTGGTACTATACAATGGGGTATCATGAGAGGTATCATAAAGAAAAAGACGTATGATATAATGAACAAGTATCGAGTCATGTGTCATGGAGTTTCTAAGAGTATAAAAAAAGCTATCAAATATCACAAACAAGTATCAAGTCTGGTGTCGAGCATCGGAAACATATCATAAAGGGGTGTCAGATATCATGAAAAACAAATATCTAGTTTGGTGTCGAGTATCGATGGTATCAGATACCACAAACAAATAACTTTGATTTTAAATGAATTATAAAATTTTGACAAATGAAGTTTGACCAATGCAAATTCAAAAATTCAAAAATTATGAAAGTATTTAAAATGGGTTGATTATAATTATAGATGAATTATAAAACTTGTTTTATGCGATTTGGACTCCATATAAAAAATATAAAAATGAAATTTAAATAGCATATAATAATCAAATGCACTCGGTTGCTAGCGGCCAGCACACGTTAGTTCCAAAGCTCGTCACGATCGCATGCATTACGTGATTTATGCGTTTATTATCACCCGCCTGAATTGAACGGCTTGAAGCTATCCCGTTAAGAAGGGAACCGAACGGGATCCCGTCGTCAAGTATTTCACTTTTTCACCAACTCGGTCGGGCTGCAACATTTAAACCAGGCATCCAAACACTTAACGGCTCAATCAGTTCAACTAGGCTGCAACAAGATCAGGCAACCAAACACACCCTTAATAACTTACATTGAACATGCTCCTCAATAAGACACATAAACCATAAAATTAATCATGGTCATGCTGAAATAACAAACATTACAGATGGCATTGCGGTTAAGACTCGCTTATTGAAAGAAGATGGATGATGATGACAACACACTACGTCGATGTATTTAAAACAAATTCTAACTTGCATTTAATAGTACTACTCTAATGAACGCCATACCCGGTCCACTGATGCTCGATAATTTCGGACTTAAGCTGCCTGTGGAGTGCTCGGTCTTTGATGGTGAGATGTGCCCAGGGATTATAAAACTAGACGAGTTCTCCGAACCAGCGGTGGCACAGAGCAGGGATTTTTATTTTGGCAAAATTTCATGAATTTTGTTTGTTTCGACCCACGACGGAAAAGGCCCATACTGGTCAAATTATTTTGGCCCTATTTGAATTTTTTTTTCACCAGCCAACCCAGCAGATTTAGGGCTTCTCAACACTATGTGATACACCCGTAGGGGCTCCTTCCTCCGCTTTCTGCTCGCTATTTACCTGGGTGGCGGTTGCCTGTTGCTCGCCTCCTCCTCCCTCCCGCCGCCCTTCTGCCCTTGCTCCGCTGTGCCACCCGACTGCTCCACCACACTTGCCCCCCCTCTACGCCGCCACCCGTCCGCCGCAACGGTGCCCCCCTCCCCCCGCCCCTGGTACGCCCCAGCGCCGCCCTTCTGGTATGTCTTCTATTTGAAGGATCCTCGCTGACCACGGCTGTTGTTCCTTTGTAATCAGACGCTTGTCGTCGGACTGCCGCATTGGATGACCTTGTAATCAAACGCTTACCGTTGGGTTGCCGCTGTTCGGCAATGGTAGTCATAGTCTCATAGACTAATAGGTGATTTGGTATGTTGTGATTGCAATTTGTGAATTTGATTGTTCTCTTATTTTGTAATCGTAGATGATGAATATAGTCAAAGGCAATGATAGTGGCACTGGTATTCGATCTGGGGTTCATGTTGGTAGTGGGGGAACTGAACCAACTGGTGGTGATAGCGAAGGTGGAGTTAGACCAATTTGTGATGGCAGTGGTACTCGATGCATGCCTATTAATGTCGAAGGAACTGGTGGTGCGACGCCTACATTAGGTAAAAATTTTCTACCTTTTTGAATTGATGTTCAATTGATGAGCATAATAATCAGGTTGTCAATTATTGTAATATTTTACCTAATGTGTGGAATTATGGCTTCAAAGTGGGCCAAGGCTTCAAGTGTGGGTTCTGTGGGCATGTTCACAAATCTGGTGGTGCGATCCGACTTAGGGAGCATTTGGGTGGTATACCTGGTGATGTGCTATATTGTAAGAAGGTTTCAAGTCAAGTTCGGGAAGCAATGAGGATAACCCACTCTATGGGTAAAAAGAAGAGATTGCAATCAAAGAAACTAAAGATGCAATTAGAAAATGATCTTGTGGAGGAGATCGGTGGAAATCCAATAAATTTTGGACATGTTGGTCATGGATATGTGACTTCGAGTGGTCATGGTAGTTGTTCTTTTGAATCAAGTGAGCATGTATCTATTCAGCCTAGGATAGACATAGCTTTCAACTTGGTCAAGCATAGGCAATATGGTCAAGCATAGCTTTCAACTTGGTCAAGCATAGACATAGCTTTCAACTTGGTCAAGCATGTGGTCATGGTAGTTGTTCTTTTGAATCAAGGCACCATGGACAAACTTGGTCAAGCATAGGCAATATGGTTTCATGCAAATGACATTCTAGGAATTAAAGGAAATTGTCCATATTTTCGAGTGGCCATGAGGTTGACCCAACGACATGGTTCAATAGGAGTTCACCGGGAGTGACATTGATGGCCCACACTTAGAAGAAAATTATAAAGATGTGAAACTCATGATGGAGAGGTTCAAGAAAGATTGGAAGCAATATGGCGTTACACTGATGTGTGACTCATGGACAGGCCCCACCTCAATGAGTATAATCAACTTTATGGTATATTGCAATGGGTGCATACTGTTCCATAATGCAGTCGATGCAACTTGTGAAATTCAAAATGTAGGTAATGGGAATAATATAATTAGTACATTATTGCATTTTTTTAATAATTATCAATGTGTGATCAACTACCTCCATGCTTGTTCTAATTCATGTTGTCACTATTGTCTTTGTATGTATTGTAGAATTTTTGCATAGGGAGATTGAGAAGGTGGTTGTAGATGAAATCGGGCACAATTGCATTGTTCATATTTGTCACAGATAATGGGTCAAACTACAAAAAAAAAATCATGTGTGAAGCTTATTGATGAGAATAGACATATCATATGGCAGCCATGAGCCGCTCACACCATCAACCTCATGTTGAAGGACATAGAAAAATTCTTTGAGGTTGAAGATGTTGTGTCAAGTGCTAAAAGGATTTCCAAATTCTTCTACAACAACAACAAGTGGCATAACGAGATGAAAAAGACTATAGGTGGTGAGTTGATTCGACCTAATGCAACACGCATTGAAACAGTCTTTGTATTCCTTCAAAGTTTTTGGGATAAGAAAGATAAGTTTCGACAGTGCATGGTGTCTGAAGAGTGGAGGAATAGTTATTGGAGTAATGACCCTGACTAGCTATGACTATGTTGAAGGTTGCTTTATAAGTACTTGTTGGTGGGATTCACCCAATAGTGTCCTAGATGTACTTCAGCCACTCTATGTCGTACTAAGATATGATGATGAAGATAATGGTACACTATCTGGTTTCGTGCCAAAGATGATGGGTGCTCTTAAGGACATGGAAGACCATCTCGGTGTTGGATCACAAATGTACAAAAGATAGAAGCAAAAGGTCACCAAGAGGGTTCGTTACCTTTTTTATAACACTCTAATTGTTGCCAGTAAGGAAAAAGCTAGTATGTTTTTAGTTTCTTTTTTTACAGCTAATGTAGTGTTGTCCATGCAATACAATTTATGTATTTTTCATATATAAAAGATATTCTACAGCCGGCTGTAGTTACGGCCATCAAAATAACCATACAGTACACAATAAATAAGTATAATTTCTATAGAAAATAACCAACCGAAAAATCATTCTGTGCACTAGCGATCGATAATTATTTTCTATCAAGATTATAGTTATTCAACTTTATAGTTTTTTTTACGGCTGTAGCTACAGCCGGCTGTAGAATAGTGTTACTATATATATACACACACGCACACTAGCTCCCGAGGCTGAATGCAATATACAATAATCCACCACAATATATGTTCATCCTCTATCCCATCTTTGTCCTCTTTCAAGAATTTTACAATGACTCCGTCTCAAAATGTTAGGACCGATCCTAAAGTAGTTATCTATATTCATACAACTCTAGTGGTTATTGTCAGATGAAAACAAAAATGTTACTCCATCTGTTTCAAATTATAAGTCATTGTTGACTTTTGGTCATTATTCTTTCAAGAATTTTTCAATTTAGGGTATGAAGTGTTCCTATGAAAAAGGTGTAAATTTGGAATTTAGGGTTTGAAGTGTAAATGTGGAATTTAGGGTCTGCACTAATGGTTTGGTAATAGTATATCGGTACCACTGCCAGTTTGTATCTCAAACTCTTATCACTAATTCACTATCGGTCCGTGGCTGAAACTAGTAGTAAAGCTCCATCACTACAGGTTTGTGAATAACCGATAGCGAATTAGCGATACACCGGTAGTGACTGATGCCCACCCACCTCTTTAGTAGTGAATCTTTGCTCAAGTCATGTCTGATGCCCACTTCGACGAAATGCCTCGAATTGTCGTCTCCGCTAGGCCAGCGAATTGCCAAGGTCAAGCAAGTCATGACACGACAATAATGGCTCGATCGTCGCCCTCACCTTCCAGTGAATTTCTCAGCGATGAGACCATCAGCCTCGCGGGGCGGGGGATGGGGCAGCATCGAGCTGCTCTGCCTTGCCCTCTACCGCGTGACACCTGCAGTTAAGTACATACCTGGTCCCCTTCCCTTCATTCCAGTGCAGATCACCATACGACTCTGATCGAGCTCCAGCCTCCAGCCATGGATGATCCGTGCAAGTTACAGCACTGAAACAACAAGATCAAGAAGCAGGGAGGTCTTCACTCTTCAGTAGTTCAGTGGCGGCGGCGGTGCGCTGCGGTCTGCAGCTAGCATCGATCACCGGCCATGGCGCGGTGGGACGGGCTAGGAACGGCGGCGAACGTGGCGCAGCTGGCCGGGGTGGACGCGCTGGGCCTCATCTCGACGATCGTGCAGGCGGCGCAGGCGGTCCGCCGGAACAGGGAGGCCTGCCAGGAGATCGCGCAGGACGTGCAGCAGGTACGCAACCTGCTGCAGATGCTGCAGGACCCGGAGGTGGTGCAGAAGGCGGAGATGGTGAGCGCGCTCGGCGGCCTGGAGGCGACGCTCCAGGAGGCGCACCGCGTCGTCTCCTCCTGCCGGCATGGGGGGATGGTGCACGAAGTGCTCATGGGCGCGTGAGGAAGAAGATCGCCAAGCACCTCAGGTTCTACCCCATGATCAGCCACGCCGACATCACCCGCCGCCTCGAGAGGCTCAGCATCGGCACGCCGTCCGTGTCCTCGTCCCAGTCCCAGGTATCGGTATGATCTCTCTGCCTCTATGGTGATCAGGTCATTCAGGTGTATAATCTCGAGGTTGTTGGAGAAGGTGCTGGCCTTGGTGGTTCGTGCCAGCAGTCTAGTTAGTGCTACTGGGAGTCTGGACCGGGCCGTCCGGGCTGACACAAGCACTATCCGAAAAAAACGGTCCGAAGCATGACCTGAATGAGTGTATGTGTTATGCCGGGCGTGTCATGCTCAGGCTGGCCTAGCCCGATAGCTATCTGGCATGTTTTTGGGGCATGTCAGATCTTGCTTTTGGCAATTTGCGCTGCCCCAACATGACCCAAAGTGTTGACTGGGTCATGCCGGTCCATTTTGCATTGGCCCGACCAAAACGGGCTAAACTTGGCTGACCAGACATATGGCCCAATTCCCAACATTAAGCCTAGTACTAAGTGTAATATGTTTGAGGTTCATCCTTTTTGTTTCAGGACTCACAAGGTATGGTGGCATCATCTAGCAAACACTCAATCCCTCAAGCCAGGTTACATCTTTGTTGGTCTTTTTATTATGACCATGTTTACCCATGATTCTTAATTCCTACAAACATCTTAAGTTGTCTTGGTTCACATAATGAGTTTACAACATGAAGGAAGCGTTGTCAAATAATTTGCCTCAAGATACATCTAGGAGATTCAGGAGACTTTCTAGATTAACTTTTTTTTTTATCCTAGCTAGGCCTGCTTTACAAATTACCCTATAGAGTACAGATACTTTGCTATTTGCTACATGATTACAATAGTTGTTTGACTGGTTTAAGAAATATTACAATAAAAAAAACACTCATTTTGTCATTCAACATAAACAATTTCAGGACTGAATGCCACTCAGAGCTTGTTGAATTACAAACATTACAAGTAGAAACACTGAACACCGCAGTTGCGGAAAACCAGCAAACGGGTATTTCTTTCTCCTATATTACTGCTTAACCATATATAGAGTAGGGAGGATTAACTTACAATTAAAAAACATTGATATATGCCTTGTTTTTAAAATTTACACCCCGTAAAGCACATTGTTATCGCTCCTATGATTCCTCTTCTTATTACAAAAATCTCATTCCTACTGTACTTCCAACGCAATCTTGTTTATATGCCTAACCATTCCTCTTGAGGTACTTAATGTTGTTTAAACGATCATTGTGTAATTTTGTATTGACAAGGACAAGATAAAATGAATGAAAAGGTAACTTTAGAGCATTTTCATCAACTCATCTAATTCCATCCTCTATAACATTGTTCACCATATAATGTAAAAGGTTCTCTCCATCATCTAAATTTTCTTCACACTTTTTTACACCACAACTTCCAAAAAATTTATTTCTCCTGCAGTTGCCCCATAATAAGGAGCTCGGGGGATGCTCTTACTCATAGGGGGCCTATACTTTTTTAGTGGTAGTTTTATGCCAACCTGCATGTGCGCATCAATAATATGGTTGTGTGGTTGGAGCCCACGTACATGAGACACTTGATTCAACAGAGCTAAATGAGCATATATTCTTTTGTTTCAAGGTATTGTTTACCAGTACAGTAATATGAAATGTTTTTCTTCAGGTCACGCTGAATTGATTAAAACTTTGCCGACTAAGAAGCGGAGGTTTAAGTTGGGTCATTGGTTACCACCTTGGAAGAAAGTAGAAAAGGCTTGCTATATTCGTGATGCCATTGAACCACCACCTTGGAAGAAAGTAGAAAAGGCTTGTTATATTCGTGATGCCATTGAACCAGGTACCTACTAACAATCACTCAACATCAATGAATAACTCTTCTAAAAACCATCAATAGATGTTTTAAAACAAGACATAATAGTTTTCACAAGAACCTGACCCAATGGAAAAGCATGTATTCGTGGTGTATTGTTTTCTTTTCCTACGGGGCTTTTAGAATTTGATTTTGATCAATTGCTGGCTGCAACCAATAACTTTGCACGCGAATACGAAATTGGAAATGATGGATCTGGCTGCATTTACAAGGTATTGTACATGCTTGCAATTTTTATGTGTGGCCTAGGGATGAAAATGGTACGGATAATTTCCGACCGTCCGACCGACCGAGGCACAATAATATCGAAAAATATTGAGTAGAATAATATTATGGATATCCGAATCCGACTAGGTGGATACAGTACAGATACAAATAATATCCGATGGATATTATCCGAGCTTTTCTGGGATGGATATTATCCGAATAGCTAAGTCCATCTATAAACTATATCCATTATATTTCTATAGGATGAATGACTAATACATATAACAACTAGATGTATGTGGTTTTACATTTATTTTGCTTTATAAGGTATGATACTTACACACCATCACTTTCATGACTATGAGCCATAAAGTTAGTCACAAAGAGATAACTATATGTATTTTGATATACTTATTTTTTTTAGTATATGTTTTGCTGTATTATCCGAGAGAGAGTATCTGCGTCCGATCCGTATTTGTATCTGATATTGTTCGTATCAGTATTTGTATCCGGTACTATCCGTGTTCGAATCCGTATCCGGTCAAACTAAATGGATCAAATACAATATGAGTGGTTTCTGATCCGTATCCGATCCGTTTCATCCCTATGTGGGGGTGGAGGGATACTCCAAGTCATGTTGTGCTTTTATTTTGACACAATCATTGTCGTAACAAATCAATAAAAAATGGCCAATATGCCTTATTAAATCTATTATTTGTTTCTTTTTAATTTCAACTTTTTATACTAGTCATTTCACCTTCTTAATATTGCATGAATTATAGGCCTAGCTAGATAATTAAATACATATGTTGTTATTTGAATGTGTGGTTGTATTTGCTAGACAACTTTATGGCAAGTAGTAGTAAACATAATTGTATTGCTTCTTAGCACACCCAACTCATAACTTGATAATTCGATATTGGGATGCATATTAATATTTTTCACTCAAATATTAATATGGCCTCATGACCTACATGTTATTGGCATGAGGATTAGCAAATCGTTAAATACCAATCTTTACAGTGGTAATGTCGACGGTTGAGATATGACCTCAAGTCGATTAAGGTTCTTCAAGATTGAGATAGGAGACACGCCGAACAACCACGAACAACAACGAACAGGAGACAGGGTTTTTTATTCTGGTTCAGGCCTCTCGGGAGAGATAATAGCTCTACGTCCATCTTTTTTTTATATATCAGAGGAGAATACAAGAGGTGGCTCGACGAGACGAACAAGTCTCGGCGAGATTATGCGTAACAGAGTAATATTAGATCAGATGCCAGATGCTAAAACTCATGCCCTCTACACGCCGTAGGGGCTAGGTTTATATAGTGCGGAGCAAACCGACCTACCGAGGGAATATCGGGCCGGGCTAACTACGAGATCGTAACGAACTCAACATGCCAAATATATCCCGAGGCAGATAAGGCATACTCCTAGTCTTGGGGATCAATCTAATTAATCCTAGTTAATCGAAATATAATATTATAATTACTCAATTCGATACTGGAATTTTGAATTACTACGCTTGTAATATACTTGTGCCCCTACAAATGAACATGTATAATAAGCAATCAAGTGGAAGCCCACCCGCTGTCAAACGCTATTTGGTCAGCGCAGGTCCCTAGCAAGTGCAAATTTATTTGCCTGATACTTGAGCCACCGCCGTATCAACACCGCTGACCTCCTGTCCATAAAAGGTTGGTCCCATCCACCACATTGTGTGATGCTTCTACCTTGGCCCTTTAGAGACGATCGACCATCTTTGTAGACCCTGCACCTTCGCCTCGGCAATCTGGCAGGCTCCCTTACCCCACCAACCTCCACATTCTAGCCCGATAGGTTTCTACAACCGATGGCTCTCCAGGCAAAGTGGCCTCCTGAAGACTGCATCCAAAACCCTTAATGGCCTCATCATCCACGTTACCTGGGAGATTTGGAAGGAGCGGAACAGGCGCATTTTTCAGGACTAGGAGCTACCTGTGCCTCAAATTGTTGCCTTAATTAGGAACGACCATAATTAGGGACGGCCTCACCTCCTGGGTGGCGGCCTCCTCTCATGTAATACCCGATTGATTGAGTCTCTCCCCCCTCCTCCCCCTTCTCCTTCCTGTAAATACGTACATTTTCCCTTCTCTGAAATGAAATGGCAGAGCACCTGCTCGTAAGCTTAAAAAAGAAATCAAGTGGAATGCCTGACCATTCTTCAAAAAACTATTTCAGCACACCAACAGAGAAGCTAGCTTTATTTAGTAGATACTAGATACAACTATGTCTGCTCTCGCTGCTAGAATAGAATCCTAGACCACACCGTATAATTTAACAATAATGATCTCCCAACTCCTGTCTCTGCCCCAACAATTCTTGCTAGCCCTTCTTATCTCTCTCAACTCTGGTGACATCACACCAAAGTTGGGAGGTGAGGGGGACACACATTAAGCCAGTAGTAGTCTATTAGCTAGAAAAGGTTGAATTTTTGAAGGACTAGAAAAGGTTGATTATTATTTGTAGGGCTCTTCTACGATACATTAAACCCATGTATCATATAGCAGTAGTATATTTTCATTCCAACCGCCCAATTCAAATTAAGGATAATTTTGTCTTTTCATCTACAGTATGTTACTGTTTACCCGATCAAAGTCTTTAATTGCTCCACTTTATTCTTGAACACTCTCATAATACCTCTGAGCGAGGCAACTTCCGGCCACCGCCAGCCACACATCCACGCCGCGTTCCGCGGGTTATCGCCCTCCATGCACACCCCCATGAATCACTAAGGGGCTGTTTGGTTGCTTGTATCATCTCAACCTGGCCCGTATGAGCCAGCTAGGCTGAGGAGAGCCAAGCTGAGGAGATACAGGAGATGCTATTTGGTTGTCTTGCACCAATTGAGCCATGCTGAAAAGAGATTTTGTTTGGTTGCCTTCACCAATACAAGTATAATAACCCCCTATTTGATGTGGTGATCAGTTTACCATGAGTTCACCTCCTTGCTACAATGCCATGTCACCTTGCGGTGCAATAACACAAGCCAACCTTATTAGGCTAAAATCAACAGAAATAAGTGCATAATCACCCATGAACAGCTTGCATAATACAACATGGCCTCGAATAGTTAGAAGGGGATTTGAGATTAGAGTGAGGATTTGAGGGAGAAGGTGCCGGCGGGATCTGAGGGAGGAGGTGGCGGTCGGACCAGAGGGAGGTGGTGGCGGTCGGACCAGAGGGAGGTGGTGGCGGCTGGACCTGACGAGGGAGGAGGTGGCCGTCGGACCTGAGGAGGGAGGAGGTGGTGGTGTGTCACCGATCATCAGTAGGCAGAGAGTGGAGGAGTTGTAGCGGGCCGTAGTTGGGCCGTTCTGGTGTGGAAGAGTGTGTGGGCCGTGGCCTTGTAAGGGTGAGAACGAACTATATAGCCTGGGGCTGTAGCTGTAAGGAATTATCGAAAAAGCAATAGACATTTCATCGTCTCTAACCTTCCTCTCTGTCTCTCTATTCTTCCCTCTGCGCCGCCATGGCGAGTTCGTGTTCCTGATCGAGGGTTACATTTGGTATCAGAGCTCGGTCGAGTCGGTGGCTGCTTCCGCAATCTTGAGGCCTTGACCGGTAAAATTCCACGGAACGGGTTGGTGGCTACCCTAGGGCGGCCGCCGTAAGATCCTGAACCGGGTTAGGTCGGCTCAGAGGTGGAGCATCACAGCGCCAACCAAGCCTAGCGCTCAGGTGCGTCAAGTACTCACCACGATGGGAGAATCAGAGACCAGAGTGATAGAATTTTTGAAGATGGAGTTGGAAGCCATGGGAAATCGATTGGAGGCGAGACTAGTGGCGGTAGATGAGAAAGTGGGAGAGAAATTGACGGGGATGTAGCAGAAATTGGAAGAACAGCAAGCGAAACTGGATCAAGTTCAAGTCAAGATGGACCTGACTATGAACTCTATGGGGAAAATGCAGGTGGATCAGACGCAACAGAGTAAGTCGATACGGGGACCCCTTCCCTCCCCCATTGCGATTCCAGCAAGAGAGATCCAAGGGTTTCCAGTGGGAAGACCGCCCACCATTCCACCTATTGTCACTGGTTTGCATGGGATCAGAGAGTCTAATCCTCCACTCGTGACATTTCCTCCTCCAACTCCAGTTATGGGGGAGGCAACCGAGAGCAGCAACCGAAAGGGATGGATGCCTAAAATGAATTTCCCAAAGTTCAATGGGACAGATGTGAGAATTTGGGTGGACAAATGTGAGACGTTCTTCGAGATGTATCAAATTCCTGCTGGATTTAAAGTGGCTGCAGCGACTATATACTTGGTAGAGGGAGCAGCACATTGGTACCAGTCATACAAGATGAGCCATCCTACACATGACTGGCTTCAATTTCGTGAAGCGATTGTGTTGGAATTTGAAGGAAATGAATATAGAAACAAGCTGAGAGAGTCGCTTCAACTCAGACAAGTGGGTTCTGTTGAGGAGTACAAGAAAAACTTTGAAATGTTAGTTTATCAGATTCGATTATATGACAACAGTGTAGGGGGATTGATGTTAGTCACCAAATTTATCATGGGACTCAAGGAAGAACCGAGGGTAGCTGTTGAGATGCAGTTACCTGACATTATTTGGAGAGCAGCAGCTTTAGCCATTGTGCAAGAGCAGATTATATCTGGAACAAAGAAGCAGAACTATAGGAATGCTTATAACAAGTCCCTTAACCAAGTGAATCCTATTATGGAAAATGCTACTAAGAATGGGAGTGGGCCGAGACAGGATAAAGGAGACTTGTGAAGGGCAAAACAATTGAAAGAGTATAGGAGAGCCAATGGGCTCTGTTTCAAATGTGGAGAAACTTAGACTCCTCAGGATCAGTGCAAGATTTCAATTAATGGAAAATTACAAGCACTTCAAGTGAATGAAATTATAGAGGATGAGGTGCTGGATGCTTTGGCACATGCTGAGGAACAAGAAGAGATAGAAGAAGCAAATTTATCTATACATGTTTTGTCGGGAGCTGATAGCCATCATACCATCAAGTTAAGAGCCCTCATTGGAAATAAAGTAATGTTGTTTTTGGTTGATTCGGGGAGTACTCACAGTTTCATTGATGAGAAACTTGTTCAGCAAGTGCAACTCAGGCCAATTCCTGCTGTAGCTATGGCGGTGAAGATAGCAAATGGAGAGAGTATGACCTGTTCTCAAATGATTCCAGAATTGTCTTGGTGGATACAAGGCCATACATTCAGCCATAACATGAGGGTGTTGCAGTTGGGAGGATATGATGCTATATTAGAAATTGATTGGCTTAGTAAGTGGGGCACTATGGAGTGTAATTGGAAGGAGAAGTGGATAGAGTTGAGGGTGAAAGATCAAAAGATTAAGCTTCAGGGGTTGGTCAACAATCATGAAGGGGAGTTGCTCGAAGTATCTGCCGCTCAATTGTACAAATGACAAGCTGGCAATGATATTTGGGCTACGGCTCTAGTGAGGTTAACAGAGGAGCAAGCACACCAGGAAGTTACCCCTCTAGCTGAGATAGTGGAGTTGTTGCAACTATATTCAGAGGTATTTCAGGAACCAAAGTCTTTGCCTCCACATCGGCAATATGATCATACTATTTCCCTATTACCTCAAGCAACTCCTGTCAATACTAGGCCTTATAGGTATTCCCCTTTGCAGAAAGATGAGATTGAAAGACAGGTTAATGAAATGTTAGAGGCCGGGTTAATTGTGCCTAGTATGAGCCCCTTTGCATCACCAGTCCTGTTAGTCAAGAAAAAGGATGGGAGCTGGAGATTTTGTGTAGACTATAGAAAGCTGAATGCTCTGACTATCAAGAGCAAATTTTCCTTACCAATTGTGGATGAGTTATTGGATGAGTTAGCTGGAGCAAAATTCTTCTCTAAATTGGATTTAAGGTCAGGGTACCATCAGATTCGAATGATGGAAGCAGATGAAGCTAAAACAGCATTTAAAACTCACCATGGGCTGTTCCAGTTTAAGGTGATGCCTTTTGGGCTCACCAACGCTCTAGCCACATTCCAATGTGTCATGAACTCCATCTTTGCATCATATATTATGAAATTTCTCTTGGTTTTCAAGGATGATATCCTGGTTTATAGTAAGTCATGGGAAGAACATATTCAACATTTACATGTTGTATTAGAGACTTTAAAAAGGCATAAGCTGTATGCTAAGCTCTCCAAATGTGAGTTTGCAACCACAAAACTGACTTACTTAGGGCATATCATTTCTGCCGAAGGAGTGGCAACAGATCCTGAGAAGACAAGGGTCATGGAGCTTTGGCCAGTACCCTCTAATGTCACTGAACTTAGAGGATTCTTAGGGCTCACTGGATACTATAGAAAATTCATCAAAAACTATGGTTTATTGGCCAAACCTCTAACGATAACACTGCAGGAAAAAAGGGTTTGTGTGGTCTGAAGAGGCCAATCAAGCATTTCAAGCCCTCAAACAGGCCATGACTCATGCTTCGGTTTTGGCAATACCTGATTTTTCCAAGCAGTTCATAATAGAGACAGATGCGTGTGAATCTGGAATTGGGGCTGTGTTAGTGCAGGATGGTCATCCCATTGCTTTTTATAGCAAAGCTTTAGGTGTTATGAACAGAAAGCTCTCCATTTATGAGAAGGAATTTCTAGCCATTATGATGGCAGTGGATAGGTGGTACCAATACTTGGTCAGAGGTCCTTTTATTATAAGAACAGATCATAAGAGCTTGTGTCAGTTGGAGGAGCAGCACCTCACATCTGAATTGCAAAAGAAGGCTATGACCAAGTTGGTGGGACTGCAATTTCGCTTTCAATTTAAAAAAGGGGTGGACAATAAAGCAGCTGATGCTTTATCTAGAGTGGGACAATTCTTTTCTCTCCAAGCTATATCAGGTGGTCAACCTATTTGGTTACAAGAGGTGTTAAACTCTTATGCGGTTGATACTAAAGCAGCTGATCTGTTGAGGAAATTAGCCCTAGGTGGATTATTGGAGGAAGGATATACTTTGAAGGAAGGGATTATTTACAAACAAGGAAAAATCTGGTTAGGGGCTAATACTGGGCTGCAACATAGAGTAATTCAAGCTTTTCATTCCACCCCTATTGGAGGACATTCAGGGGTAGAAGGGACCTATCACAGGGTAAGAAAACTGTTTGTTTGGGATGGACTCAAATCTGCAGTCCAAGATTATGTGAAACTGTGTCAGATATGTCAGCAAGCTAAACATAAACACTGCAAATTACCGGGATTATTGCAACCATTGCCCATACCTCAGGGAGCATGGCAAGATTTGTCCATGGATTTTATTGAGGGTTTACCTCTTTCTGATGGATTTTCGGTAATTATGGTGATTGTAGATCGTTTCACTAGTACAGTCATTTTTTCCCTCTCAAACATCCCTATCAGGTAGCTCAAGTGGGCAAAATATTTTTTCAAAACATTGTTAAATTGCATGGCATGCCCAGATCCATTGTGTCCGACAGAGACAAAGTATTCACTAGTTTGTTTTGGAAGGAATCGTTCAAGCTGTTTGACATTCGGTTAAACATGGCTACTGCTTATCATCCACAGTCGGATGGGCAAACAGAGAGAGTTAACCAGTGCATGGAGATGTATCTCAGATGTGCTTATTCTCATTCCCCGAAGAGCTGGGCTCGTTGGCTGCCTATGGCTGAATTATGGTACAACTCCACATTTCACTCATCTTTACAGGAAACACCATTCAAACAACTCTATGGAACAGATCCTCACTATGGGGTTATGCCAGATTTATCGAGCAGCACTCAGTTAGATGTGGTGGACATGCTTAAGGAGAGAGAACAGTTTACTGAATTGCTGAAAACACACTTAGCTCGGGCTCAACAAAAAATTTAAACAGTATGCGGATCAACATAGATCTGTCAGGACCTTTCAGGTGGGGGAACAGGTTCTGCTGAAACTGCAGCCATATGTGCAAAATTCGGTGGTTAATTGACCATGTCCTAAGATGTCTCTGAAATATTTTGGCCCTTTTAAGGTGCTGCAGAAGGTGGGTTCTATGGCATACAAATTGCAATTGCCTGATACAAGTTTGATTCATCCTGTCTTTCATGTCTCTCAACTGAAGCCATTTACTCCAAACTTTACACCGGTTTCTTCTGAACTACTGGAGAAGATTCCGCTTGATGTTATGGATGTTGAACCTGAAGAGGTGCTGGAGAGGAGATTGATCAAGAAAGGGAACTCAGCGTATCTGCAGGTGCTCATCAAGTGGACCTCTCTTCCAGCTAGTTCGGCTACCTGGGAAGATTATGAGGTGTTGCGGCGCCGATTTCCAAATGCTGTCGCTTGGGGGCAAGCGACGTCTCAAGGGGGAGGCAATGTCACCGATCATCAGTAGGCAGAGAGTGGAGAAGTTGTAGTGGGCCGTAGTTGGGCCGTTCTGGTGTGGAAGAGTGTGTGGGTCGTGGCCTTGTAAGGGTGAGAACGAACTATATAGCCTACGGCTGTAGCTGTAAGGAATTATCGAAAAAGCAATAGACATTTCATCGTCTCTAACCTTCCTCTATGTCTCTCTATTCTTCCCTCTTCTTCCTGAGCGCCGCCATTGCGAGTTCGTGTTCCTGATCGAGGGTTACACGGTGGTGGCCGGTGAACGGCGGCGGGATCTGATTGAGGAGGCGGCGGCCATACAAGAGGGAGGAGGTGGTTGCGCGACTAGATTTGGTGGTGGCGGCCGGACCTGAGGAGGGAGGAGGTGGCGGTGGTGGCCAGTGAACGGTGGCGGGATATGAGGGAGGAGGCGGTGGCAGTACCTGAGGGAAGAGGTGGCTGCGGGATCTGGAGCAGAGCACCGGCGATGGGGTAGGGAGGAGATGGTTGTGCTGCGGACGGCAGTGAGGAGTGAGGACTGAAGAGGTGAGGGGAATTTTGGAGGTAACCCCAAGAGCAACTCCAACTCCCTCTCTATATTTCCCCTCTAAAACACTATTAGCGTCCCCTCTATCCATCCCTCTAAAATTCCTTCACAAATATGCTACCCTCTAAAAGATTCCTTCCCTCCAGCAGCCCCTCTATATCTGCTACAGTATTATAGAGGGGCTCCTGAATTTGCTCAATGCAGCGTTCCCGCGTTCCCGCCATCTCCCGCCTGCACAAGCGAGCCAGGCTCGCCTAGTACGCCGGATTTCTGTGTTTCCCCTGGGACCGGCTAGCACAGTGAATTTGCACCACTTTAGCCTGGTTAGAATAGGGAATGCAGGCAACCAAACACTGATTTCTTGCATCACATGAGCCAGGCTAGGCCTAATACACCCAACCAAACAGCCCCTAAACATCAATCAACACTTCTTAAAACAGAATAGACAATACAACGGTAGATCAGCCACAGATGAATTTCGAGCATCTAATTAAGTTAATCTCTTTAATTACAAGCCGCTGTCGTCATTAGTGTATGTATACATTCTTGGGAACCGTGACTATCGATCATGAATTTTTAGGATTTTTCCATGTTTATGCAACTAGAGTAGGACTGGGAGCATTAGGGCCATCGGTCCCCGGTATTTTGCCAATGATGTTCTTTGGTTTAGTCAATGTCATTTTTAGGTGGAAGAAAAAGTTATATGAGTTCAGTTGGACTTGAATTCGAGCTCAACCTCCGCTCGAATTGATTGTACTTCTGTTTTTCAGAGGCCGGCAAATATGTTCATGCGTTGCAATGTGAGAAATAGAAATCCTCGCACACCCAGCATAGCCCAAGACCCTAGTCTCATAAGTAATCATAACTTATTTTTGTAGCAGAGGTAATATATCATATTGGACAATTGTCAATTGAAATCAGTGTCTTAAACAGTGTCTTAATTTAGTCCATGATTGGCTAACAACAAGTTTAGTACCTGTCTGTAGCCTCTGGCCGCCGGTGATCTACGGCGACAGCAAGTCGTCCAACATTGATCCTCCTCGACGCGAGTTGGATGCCACGCTAGCTTGTTGGATTTTGACACGTCTGTCACATATAACGCGGCAGATCCTTATTAAGACGTGATATCGCGTCGACTGGACCTCCCCAAGCTTCTCTGACCTTGCACAAGCTTTAGGAGATCAACCCCGGGCATTACTGAATACTGACCTTGGCTCGAGCTTCGCCGAGCTTCAGTATTTTTGGCCTGACCTTCCTAACTCGAGCTTCGCCGACCTTCACCGACCACAAGGAGATCATCCGGACCTAGGTCGCAACTCGCAAGCTGTTCGACGTTGATCGGGACGTGAACAACTACTACACCACAATGCGTGTGACATGACAATCGACTTCTCAAAATCTTCTTCCACTCCCTCTGCACGGAGTAACTGTGATCCCCTACTTGCATGATTATCCTAAATTTTTGAATTTCAGCTAGTGTAGCTTGAACGTTTCCCTTCAAAGAAACCTCAAAAAGCTCAAAGCAACTGTGGGTAACAGATTGATATACATCAATGGATGTACTTTAAAGACAAACGAAATAGATGGATAAAAAATCTGAACTCTACATATGAATATGTATATAGCCCATGACAAACCGAAGTTATTATTACAACTCCAAACAGACAAAACAAAAAGAAATGTCAAGTCTACAATTGATGTCAGATAGCATCATATATATATCTTGGAAGATAACAATGGAAGAAAGGTGTAGGCGTCAGTTGATTTGCGATTTTTTTAACTTGTTGCCCGATTTTTTTAACTTGTTGCCCTTCTAGCCAAACGACTCCATGTAACAGCCACAAACACATATACATTGTCATACGCCTTATCAAAAACATGGAAATAAGCAATTCTGCATGCTTTCTTGAATAGCAGAACACAGATGGTTACCCATAAACCAACCACAATGCCTGATCCAAGTCCAATGTAAAAGAACATAAGCTCTAGTTCATGCCCATCTCCCTTTGGAGCACCATGGTCTGGTGCATCACTTCCTGGGCATTTCCGTACAAGTGGAGGGCCACAAAGACCAAGGGTTGCCATCGTACATCAACGGGTTCTCTGTGTAGATGGTGTCAAGTTGATGTCCAAATGGTATTCTGTCCCCCCCCCCGCTTCTGGGTTATACCTTTCTTTTCGGGATCGATCTTGCCAGCGCGGCACCGTACCGATTTACAATAGCTGGAAATCATCTCTTACACGCACATGAAAGGATTTATTACATCACATGTAAATTACAGGGTGGCTCATAGTGTTTGAGCGGCCGTATAGGCCAAATATTACAATACCAAAATTGAGCTCATGTCAGAGGCTCGGTAGCGGAAACTTCAGAAGGCAAGCAGCATCGGGATCCACGGCTATGCCCATTCCCGATCAGGCAAGCGACTGGAGTCCCTCTAATTGTCCTGGTCGTCAGCATCCCCTTGAGCGTCCTCGTCCTAGTAGCACTCGTACGGGTCGAAGTCCTCATCTCCATCTCCTGACATCGTGAACGTGTGTGCGAGTGTGAGCGCACAATCAACCCACGCTCGCGAACCAACACCCAACCTAATGCAACATAGTGATACAGGGCTATTTGGTGGAGGCTAGGTTGATTTATTTGCGTAAAGCCAAGTTTTCAATAATTATAGATAGAAGTCCCAACTAGAAGTGGTAAAACAAAGACGTACTGTGCTAGTATATGCAATTGTTCAATGTAATCTGGGGGTATCAACCTTTTCAAAATCATCATCATCATCGTCGTCTCATCTCAACATATATCACCCATAGGCAAACCGGAAACCTCTACTCGTTCCCGGACCATACCCTTTTCACCCTGGCGTACGTCCTCCAACATTTGGCGGTGGACCCTCCGAAAGGCGTGATCCCCTTGAGCTCAACTATGGCTAGGATCCTCGGATCCAACAAGTTCATCATAAAAATTGTATATTCATGTGTGTGTCCAAAGGACGATACTTCTCGCACCCGGGCAGAAATGGCACCCAAGTGCATGAGCCGTTTCCAGGGCTTTATCTAGTTGCAAAGTAAACTCGGGAAAGCGGGGCAGAACACATCACCACAGTCATGTACTTGGGATACGCACATACTGACTAGACTATCCAAAGTGTTCGCATTCAGATGCGGCGACAATGTAGTCTTGGTCAGACGGGGTCTGGTACAACTTTGAAACACTACGCTTTTCAACAATCGTGTTCAAAGAGACTAACTCCGGTCATGACACATCACCATGGCAATGATGGGACCGATCCACTGAGTAACCTGCCCGTGCGATAAGTCAGGGCCAACGATCAGCTATACCTTGCCGGGCAATGGAGTATATGATTGAGTAACCCGTCAACCGAATCGCACGTTGATCTGCCGGGATTCAACCCACGAACTCTAGACTTAACCGGCAAGTCTAAGCATTTAATTGACTTGTTAGTCGAAGGAGTTTAACAGTTAAGTCCTTAGGTTACAAATGACAGGTTAGGGAAGTTATACCAAGGAAAGGGGTTGTGCTTATTTAACACAGGTAATCAAGTGGATATAGCTAGACCAGCTCTAGTAGCATTTGTTTGACAAGGTAATTGATAACGGAAAGTAAGCATGCAAGTTCATAATTTAAAGCAACATAAATTTAATTAAAAATGGGTAAAGAGAATGAACTAGAGTATTGGCTCACCTTGATCCTCGGGGTCGAGCTCTTGATCAGGGTTGTCGTTCAGCGGTTCCTCCAAGTCCTCGTTCTCTAATTGATTCGAATACGAAAGTGGGAGAATCGAATAAATGTCTATATTAACCAAGGAGAGATGATGCATGCCAAGGGGGAATACAGTCCTAGGGTGTTCATTTAATATCCTAAAGCATGTGGAACAGCAAGAACAAATTTTGTTATTAGTATTTTGTTTAGCTATCTAGATGAATAAGTCTCAACAACTTTTTAGTTCTTTTAGCCTATTAACAAATGTTTATAAATATAAGGGGAATAGGTCATGCCTATATGATTATGAGCTAAAATGCAGTAATATTACCCATAAAATAACTCCAATATATTAAAATACCTATTTAAAATATTTATAGCAAGGCAAATTCATTTCATTGTTATTTACCTAGTTGTTTAATCCTTATATGAGCTACACAATTTCCTACAGCAAAATAATACAATTAAGTGTAGCCATATTATATTATTATTAAATCTAGCACATTGCCAAGTATTTTCTCTAAAAATTTCAGAGAAAAATAATGTCATTTGATATTTTTAACAAAAAGGTTAAGGCTCTCGGGTGCTTAAATAAAAGGGAAAACCCCTTGGGGCACAGAGCCCAGCGAGCTGGGCCTTGGCCTATCTGCGAGCGGCCCAGCGCCGGAAGGGCGAGGGGAGAGCTGAGCTGCTCTCTGGCGCGGGCGGCTGCCGGGCGCCTCCACCGCCATTAACAGGTGGGGCCGGACCCACCTGTCAGTGGCCCAAACGGCGGTGAGAGAAAGGGCGTGGGCCCCGGTTGTCGGCGTCTCCGGCTGGGGCGGCACTAGTGACAAAAAGGTGTGCGGGGCCCATCTGTCATCGACTCAGCGCGGGGGTGAGAGAGGTGCTGGCGGGGCGTGCTCTCGGGCACTCCCTTCCTCTTGACAGGTGGGGTCACGGCCCACCTGTCAGCGACACGGTACGGGGGCGGACTGGGGCGTGGGCCCCAGTTGTCAATGACGGTGGCGGGGAAAGAATAAAGGAAAAAGAAAGGGGCAAGGTGGGGCCCGACTGTCCGTGGCTGTGGGAGAAAAAGAAAAAAGGGCACGGGCCCAGGCGGTCAGCGACACAAGAAGGGGAGAGAGGGACTCAGCTCCAGCTCGGGCGCGCTCGCTCCACCGCCTTCCTCGCGTCCGGCGAAGGCTCCGGCGAACTCTCCGGCGGCGGCGCTACAGTGGACCATTTGGTGTGTTCTCGGGTGCGACGGAAAGAGGAGGAGAAGGCCGAGCATGTCTCGGTCGCGTCCTTGCCCGCGGATGATGGAGCTCAGACGCATGTCCCCTCGCCGTGCTAGCCTAGCTGGAGCAAAATGGAACAGCGGGGGAGCATCTAGGGGTAGTGGGGAGTGTGTTCGTACCACGGGTTTGGCCGGAGGAGGTGCGGAGCGGCCTGTCGACGTGCGGCGCGGAGGTAGAGGAAGGAGGCGTCGCCGCGGGCTTGCTCCGGCGCTTCGTCCTTCGGGTTCTTGTGGGGAGGCGGTGGCGCGGCTCCGGGAGATGAGGCGGAGGACGCCGGCGGCGGTGGAGGAGCTCTCCCGCGCGCGAAGGAGGTCTTCGACGATGCCGGGTGCTTGCCGCGGGTGTGTGTGTAAACGAAAGGGAGAGAGAGGGGGGGGGGGGGGGGGGAAGGGGGGCAGGGTGTGGCTCGGTGGCGGCCCGAGGGATTTGCTCTGCTGTTTGATTATTTGTCCTGATGGCCCACATGTCATATATACACATCTGTGCAAATAATCGAGGGCACATCAACTTTGGGCAAATAATCGAGGGCACATCAATTTCGGGGCAAATAATCAATTACCCCAAAAAATGAGGGGCGCTGGCCCCTTATTGTAGGGGGGAAGGCACCGGGCAGAGAGAGGAGAGAGGAGAGAGGGGGAGGATCTTCTTAGAATTCCCCAAATCATTGCTCTCGCGACTATGGATGTACTGGGGGGAATTTTCTAGCTTAAGTGAAGGGAGGAGGGCGTCTCGGTTTTACGGCAGGCTCGCCGGCCAATAGCGGCGTGCTGGGTGTGGGCGGAGCGGGCGAGGATGCGGCGTGTGCGCCGTCGGATGCGGGCGCGGCGGTGCGGGAGGCCTGGATATCAGCGGCGCACAGGGCGAGCACGGCGCGCGGTGCACGGGCGAGGCGGCGGAGAACCAGAGGGGACAGGGAGCCAGAGGTAGAAGAAAGGGGGCGTGCGGGCTGGGTTGGGCTGATGAGACGGTAGTGGGCCGGCTGGGGGTAGATTCGGCCCACGCTGAAATAGGGATTTAAAATCCCTATTTAATTACTATACTGCACTGTTTCAAATCCGAAAATACCATTGCAAAATGGAAAATATTATTTCCGATCTTGAAAATAATATAAGTTGTTGAAATTTGGAATTCAAATAACAAATCAAATTTTGTAGGTTCACAAATACAATAATTGAAGTATAGACCCAAACTTTTGGGCTTTCAAATAAATTTTGGGGCACATTATTTTAAGCAAGCACATCAAGATCAATGTTTAAAATTTTCCCAAATTTATTTTGTCAAAAAATTTCTCACAAGCACAAAATTTTATATTTAAATTTTTAGTTTCAAAAATAGGGTGTTACATATTCTTCCTGAAAGATTGTTGTAGGACAAATCTAAAATGCTTAATGAAGTTAAATTTGATAAGCTTGACGGGATTTCTCCTGATAGATTGTTCCTTGAGAGATCGAGTGATTCTAGTTCTTGCATGACCCCTATGTTGTACGGAACCTCTCCATTTAGTTGATTCTAAGATAAATTTAGATTTAGCAAACCCTTCAGAGCTGTTATTTCCTCTGGAACTTCACCAGACAAATAGTTGGACGAGAGGTCAAGGCTCAATATCTCCAAAATATTAACACCTTGGTAATTAAGTTCTCTTCTCTTAGTGACCACAGGCATATCACCAACTATATTTTGGAAGCTGCTCGCAGGTAAGGAGCCAGCCGGCCCAGCCCCCACTATATACTTTTCTGTCATAGCTGTAAGATTTGATAGGTGAGGAGGTATGACACCAGATATCATATTGCCTGCGAGATTCAAATGATAAAGTTTTGTGAGACTTGTTACATTGTTTCGGGATATGTCCATAGAACATATTGTGGATTAGCCGTAGAAACATTAGTTCCACCATATTTCCAATCCACGGTGGCAATGTCCCACAGAATCTATTCCTGGCAAGATCTAAAAAAGTTAGATTTGTGCCTCTTTGTAGTAATGCAGGGAACTGGCCAGAGAAGCTGTTGTTGCTTAACAATAGATATGCCATGCCTTACATCCTCAAACATTGAGGAATCTCGATCCCCTTCAAAATGATTGTTGGCCAAATCCAAGCCATACAGTCTCATTTCACAAATGGAAACTGGAATTTCACCTGTGATGTGATTGGAATATAGATCAACATATCTAGGTTCGGAGCTAAAAAGTTTAAGTTTGATGGAAGAGGCCCTGATAAGTAGTTTCTTGAGATGTCTAAGAAGCCGAGGTTTTTTGGTATTTGAGGTATTTGGCCAGTGAGTTGGTTTGAACTGGCATAGAGTACTCCTAATGACATGTTCTCCATATTCTTTGGCAATTCTCCAGTTAGCTGATTATTGGATATCTCCAGAAGTTCTACCTTAGAAAGAGCATCAGAGAACCAATCTGGAAGCCTATCAATTATACCTGCGCTGGAGATATCAAGCTGGATAATATCCACTTGCCATTTAAGCCATGCAGGAAACATGGGACCCATCTGGCAAGATGACAACCATGCTTCCTGCAGTTCAAAAGGTGGTACCCATTCTGATCCCACTACAATCTTCAGTTTTTTGTTGGAAAGACTTATATCCTGCAAGCTTTGCAAACCATCAAGGTGTTCTTCTGTCACCAGACCATCCAAATCATTGTATGCTAGGCTCAAATAACTCAGATTGTGGAGCATACCAATTTCAGATGGAACATGTCCAGTCAGTCCGTTGATAGAAAGATCAAGCCTCCGTAAACCAGAAAAATGCCCTATGATTGGTGGGATAGATCCAGTAATGTTCTTCCAGCTGAGGCCAAGATCGACTAAACTGGTCAGGTGCTCCATCCTATCAGGCAAAACACCGTTTAGATTGTTGGAATCCAGATACAGCTCCTGCAATTTGTTGGACGGACAGCGCGGCAACCGCTCGATTATTTCCGTTATGTTTCCATATGGAAAACAACCCATGAGGTGTAGGGTCCTCAAGTCTGGCGTCGAGTTGAAGCTGTTGCCCGACAACGACAGGTGTTCCAGGGACTCCATGGCTCCTAATGCATCTGGAAGCTGGCCGTACAGATTGTTGTAGGCGATGCTCAGAATCTTGAGGCTTGTTAGGTTCCAGAACCAACAATATATAGCTGGGTTGTAGAAATTATTGCCATCAAGAATAAGGTCCTCAAGCTTTGTAAGATTTATGTGTGGGAGCCTTTGGTTCGCACTAGTCAGCGAACAATAAGAAAGATTAAGGAACCTCAGAGAAGGAAGCATGTGTTCACCACATAAGCCCAACGATCACCTACCATGCTGAGGTTTAATGACGTCATGTCGAGGTTTGCTAAAGAGGGAAGTTGAGTTAACCACGTGAGATCCCCGGAGTACAACGTTCCAATGGTTCCATCCTGGCTGGAGAGATCCCCGGTGTTCAGCCCGGTGTTCAGCATTCCCTGCCGGCTGGAGAGATCAACATAGTGCAGCTTGGAGAGGTTGCCGAGCTGAGGAGGCACACTCCCGGAGAATGATGATATGCCGGACAGGTCAAGATAGAGCAGCTTAGACTTAGAGAGGCTTCCAAGCTGAGAAGGCAAGTTTCCAGAGAAGGGTATGCCGGAAAGGTTGAGATACCTCAGGCTCCTGAGAGAGCCCAAGAATTCCGGGACACGGCCGGTTGGGACTTCAAGGCTGTTCATGCTGAGATCGAGGTACCGTATATGCTTCAGGGATGAAAGAGAAGGACTTATCTCGCCAGTCAGGCGCAGATTCCGGAGTTGCAGCTTGATAACATGGCCAGTCAGGTTGCTGCAGCGGACGCCTGTCCATCGGCAGCAGTCATGCTCATGGCCTCCGCCTAGCCGCCACGACCCGAAGATGTCCTCGGGATCGCCGGTGACGCCTCGCCTGAACGCCAGCAGCGCGTCCCTCTCCTCAGGCACGCAGGCGGTGGCGGTGCCGATGGTTCGGCCACGGCCAGCCTGCCCATGGGCGGTGGTGGCTGCTCCCCCGACGACGACGACGACGAGGAGCAGCAAGAACACGGCAGTGGGATGCATGGTGTGGACGCACAGGCTACTCGCTACGGCAGTCGGCAGTGCTGCTCCAGTAGCTGTGGCGAGCTATTATTTATCCTAGAGTAAAATGCACCGGCGGCCCTTGAACTTGGCAGAGGGTGTCATCCCGGTCTCCGAACTTAGAAAACCAGCTATTCGGGTCCCTGAACTTGGCACGGGGTGTCATCCAGGTCCCTAAACTTGGCAGGGGGTGTCATCGAGGTCCCCAAACTCAAAAAAATTTAGAAAAAAATCATTAGAAATGTAAAAAATAAGAAAAGAAATATATATATATATATAAATATTGTATGGTTTTCAAAATCAGAAAACCCCTGCCACGATTTTCAAAATCATAAAAGATCATTTTAAAGAAAATGATCTTTTGAACTAATAACATTTTTATGAAAATCGTAGCAGGGTTTTATGATTTTGAATGAAAAATCTTGAAAGATCATAAAAGATTTTTCATTCAAATTTTTTATGATTTTATGTTTTTATGTTGTTCCCATAGTTTTATAAGTTTTTTTCTTCTGTTTTTATGATATTTCTAAATATTGTATACTTTTTTAATGTTTTAATGACTTTCTAAAATTTATATGTTTTTTCTTATTTTTTTACATTTTTAATGATTTTTTTCTAAATTTCTTTGAGTTTGGGGACCTGGATGACACCCCGTGCCAAGTTCAGGGACACGAATATCTGATTTCTGAGTTCGGGGACCCGGATGACACCCCGTGCCAAGTTCAGGGACCCGAATAGCTGGTTTTCTAAGTTCGGGGACCGGGATGACACCCCCTGCCAAGTTCGAGGGCCGCCGGTGCATTTTACTCTTTATCCTATATTGTACGTCATGTGTTCGAAAGTTCCATAATGCACAACTTCGATCCTAGGGCATGCCTAATGCTACACATATAATGCTCACATTTTATTCTCAAAACACTGTAGTAGTAAATATGGAATAAAATATAAGAGAGAAAAATGTAAGAAGAGGAATAAATAGGAATAGGATGAGGGATGTTTGTGTATTGCATTAGGCATGCCCTTAACCGGCCACCTTGTTAATCTCGTCAACATTTCACTATCTGCATGGGCCTGAATTATAATGGCCAGTCCATATCAATTTCAATTAATATAGACATAAACAAAATAAAAAATAGTTAGAGCCACTACATTAATCCTAAAATACAAGTAATTCTCATCTTAGGAGAGAGAAAAACATCTACACTGTCGCCAGTTATATTATGGGACTAAATTATAATGACTTAGACTAAAAAATAATATATATTTTGAATCCGAATTATAATGACTTAGATTAAAAAATAATATATATTTTTTTTAAAAAAATATATATATATAAATAGTAAGAAGAGTCCGTATGAAAATAAAAAAAGAAAAAATGAGATGCATCAGGCGAGCAATGCGGAGGGGCGGCGCGGCCACGGTGGGTGGAGGGGTGGCGCGGCGCAACTGCCAGCGCCAGGGGGGCGGTGGGCTGATGGGTGGCGGCCGCGGCTGCAACGGTTGGCGAATAGTAATTTTTTGGTTGTGATTTTGTCTATGAATAGTAATTTTTTCAGTATGTGAATATTGTTCATTTTCAAATTCAAAGCTCATGTTCATGAGAGATTGTGATTTGGTTGTGATTCGGTATGTGAATAGTAATTTTTCTGTCTATGAATATTGTTCTTGTTCATGAGAGATTGTGATTCATGTTGAGATTTGGTCTGTGAATCACTAATATTGTATCGAAATATTGTATGTGAATATTGTTCTGTTCATGAGAGATTGTGATTCATGTTGTGATTTGGTCTATGAATCACTAATATTGTATCGAAATATTGTATGTGAATATTGTTCATGTTCATGAGAGATTGATTTGGCTGTGATTTTGTCGGTCAAATATTTGTAATTTTTTTGATATGTGAATAATTTGATTCTGAAATATTGTCAAAAATATTTTGATTCGGTCCGTGAATTTTTTTTTGGTCTTGTGGGGATCGAGGCTGCCTCCACAATCAAGTTTTATTTTTTACAAAAAACTTGCCTCTCAAGGGCCTAGCCTTCGAGAAATCCTCTCCACTGCCGTCAACTACAACATTTCGTCTGTCGGCCTGCATCTCTCGAGAGCCCCACTTTAGCTTTCTCAAGGGCTCTGTTTTTTCTCGAGTAGCCAGTCACGAGGGCCGGCCCTCGAGAAAGCTTAATCTCGAGGGTTTGACCCCCTTTCTCGAGAGTTTTTGACCCTCGAGATTCTGACAGATTGTTGTAGTGATACATACATACATACATACATACATACATACATACATACATACATACATACATTTGTATAAAAGAAAGAGAGAGAGAAGAAGCATAGCTTTGAGAGGCAAGATCAGTACAAGTATCAAAGGGGAGAGAGAGGATGGAGGACCCTGACGGAGCGGAGGCGATTTCGCGGCGGCGGCGACGGCGACCACCGCCTATCTCCGACAAGGCAGGGAAAGCGTTCGAACAAAGGTTTGGATGTGATCTCTCTGCTGCCTCTGCCCTTTCTCCTCCTCTACTATTGCTTCCGATCGATCTCCTCCTACCTCATTAACACACCACGTTCATCCAACTTTCCAAACTTATCACTGATTTGTTGAGGAGAACATATCCGGTGCAATCTCTGTTCCCGTGCAACCACCGTGCAATCCAACTAGCAAAAGTTGCGAAAAATTCTGAAAAAAATTATACATGTACTTCAAGTCATACTCCACCTATATATAAAATTTCATGTTCAAATTCGTTATATTTAAAGCACAGCAAAAAAGAGAAAATTCTGACACATTTATACTCTAAAATCTGTCATAATTTTCTCTTTTTTATTACTGCTAAAATATAACGAATTTGAACATGAAATTTTATATATAGGTGGAGTATGACTTGAAGTACATGTATAAATTTTTTCAGAATTTTTCGCAACTTTTGCTAGTTGGATTGCACGGTGGTTGCACGGGAACGGAGATTGCACCGGATATGTTCTCGTTGTTGAGATGGCCAACATTGATGACAACGTTGAATATTGGATATGTTTTGGATTCAAGTTAGGTTCAGGTACTATTTGGCCATTACCCTCTTCGATCTGATCAAAGTTTCCACACTGGTTTATTCTCAATTAGATAGCATATGTTCCGTGCATCCTTTAAGATTAAGTAGCAGATTAAGTTTGACACTCCATATTAATAGGGTTTTATGCCATTGTCCTCGGTTTTGATTAGTATGTAGTGTTCCAAATGGTCTCCATAGATTTAACATACATAATTATTGCCAAAAACCTATTTCAACTTCATAGGAAACGTTCGACAGAAGAGGGGAAACCTATTTTAACTTCATAGGACGCATCCGATGGGTTTCTGATGCGTCCGATGAGCCCTGAAACATGCCCAAAATACTTTCAAACAATGTCCAAACTTCATCCAAACCTATTAGAGCTTCAACCAACTCTCTCAAATCAACCTAGGGCACAAAACCTTGCTGGAAGCAGCTCAAAACGCCAGCAAAATCAGTGCTACACAACAAGCTCATCACAACATGACTTCACAATCTCCCCCTTGATGAGCATGTTGACTGATGAGGATTGGGACCTACTATCCTACGTGGCAAGGAGTCAGCCACATGGGCACCAAATCGATCTAGCAAATCCTTCCCAGATCAGCCGCCGTGGACACACAGAGAAGAGAGAGCGAGAGAGAGAGAGCGAGCTCACCGGCGGGGAAGACGAGGAGGCGTGTCGTGACCCCAGTACTTGTAATGGGAATCCAGCATCACGAGTCGATACTAATCCCAGTTTAGTATCTTGTGATGGACAACATGGTGGAATCATCACAGTGTATTTAATTAAAGTGAAATACAGTTAAATAATAGTATTTTATTACAAAAACAAACTGGCATACCAGTTGATAGTCCAATACAGGATTAAACATTAAGCAGAATACATCAGAGTAATCCAATTAAATAACTATGATAAATTCCGAGGTGTCGACCCGAAAACCTTAGCTAGTCTTGCGCTCCCTCGACAGGGCCTTCCTGGTCCTGACCGTAATCTGAATAAAAATATGTCCGCGAGCAATTTAATGAGTACGCGGCTACTCAGCAAGCAGTCCTTAAACATGAATGCAGGGTCAAAGGTGGGGTTAAGGTTATTTTACCCAAATCCTACTTCTAGTCATATTTTAGTTGATCCAGTCAAGTTTTATTATAGTGAATGCATGATCATATATCTCCATTATCAAGTTCAACAAAAGGTGTATCTCACACCAGGCCAATCCTAGCCTAATCTAGTCAGGTTTAATTATTGATTATTGAAAAGGGGTGAATCTACATGTGCAAACCTTTCTAGACACGTCCATACCCGTGGACACGGCTATCATGATAGTTTTAACTCTACAGAGTGTGTACAATTTTCCCCACAAGCCCCGTCTCATCCACTAGGAGAAACGGTACAAGACTATTCCAGCCTACTACGCCCACCACTTCACCAGCCCTCTCTTAAGGTTTCCCCGGCCCCGCCGGTGCCCGCCACAGTAGGGCGCCCTACGTCTAGGCACCACCCGTGGGTCGTTCCCCATTTAAGCCATTCGGTCTCAGAGACGAACCCGCCCCTCAGGTAAGGTCCGGTTCCTTATCCTAGGGCGAAAGTATCGAACCGTAACCGGACAAGTCGTACCCCGTATGCATGGCTGCATCATCTTGACCTCATGTATACAAACCATGTTAGACTGTCTCGGGATTTACCGATCTTTAACATGTTCTCGCATATTACACTGTCTCGGTTTAATCGATCTGTAATGTGTGTTTATCCTGCAATACCGATTATCAAGTATTTTTGTATGCTTTCTCCTCGAATCTGATATATGCGACTGCCTCGTTAAATCGATCTTGCGTGTGCCTTGTTTAGGAGCTCGTATGCTTAAATATTCGCCGATTAGTATTGCTTTTACCCTATTAGTTTTAAACCTCAGATCAGTTTATCAGTTTATACCTAGATCTATATTTGAATACTGTCTTGGCCTGACCAATCTATTCAATCTGTCCCTTGGTTTAGTCTAATATTCTGGTTCGAAGGCTTACCTCTAATACTCTGGTTCAAAGGTTTATCGCTAATATTATATAAAAATACCAAAAAGAATAAGGAAACTTATGATTAAATGTTTTATCACTATTTAAATTGCTCTATCGGATTTATAACCGATAAGACCTTGTAATCGAGCTGTTGTATAAGCCGATTACAATAAACCTGATCTGGCTATCTCAACAGCCGATTAGGCCTATATTACTGATAATTTTCACCTTATTGATTTACAAGTCAAATCAATTGACACGTTTGGTTTGAGTTGCGACGCGATCACAGAATCGACGCTTCTGCACGTGTGTTCACGTTTTCGTGTCAACAATGTGTGAATGCAATAACTCCACAATTAATTGTTTCCAAGCTAGTCACGGAGCACAGACTCTAGTGGTGGGAGCTTTGGTTTGGTTTGGGGTTAGTTTTGTCTTCAAATTAGTGTTCGAGAAGCTGAATTTCATCGTGGTTTTCGAAGCATTGTTGAGGCACTACAAGACCGGGTTGGTGAAAGCAGATATGAGAAGAATGGTGGAGTAGCTATTTTTTAAGTGTTCGAGTTTTATTTCTATCAAGGAGAAGACATGTCGATCATGCAAGGCATAAAATTACTAGTGCAAGCATCATGCCACGCATGATATAAGTTCTTGTTCCTAGTTATAGTGATGCAAACTGTTTCTCATATGGCTTCTACTAAGCCGTTTATTTTTACGTGGAGTTACATGAGTACTTTGTAAGTTTTATCATAGTTGTATGACTTTGGCCTATGATACAGTGAAACGTTGTGTTCAACAAAGAGAAAATCACAAAATTTTATTTGCCACTTGCAAGAAATTATTCCAGCTACACCCACAAATTTTATTTGTTTTCATATACCTACTTCAGAGCCTCTTGTACAGTTGACCATCCAATTTTGGCTTGTTTGCTAAGCTAATCAACTCGCTGGCTCAGTTCACTTTCGGCTAAAAGCCCGTAGTGTTTTTGCGGCACCACGTAGCCCATAGGCCAGACTAATCGCACTGGTCATGTGGCTCTACATCGCTGGCATTCGGCAATCGGTGGAGACAATTAGAGATAGAGGCGGCGCTTCGTGGGATCAGGGCAAGCCGTTGAAGCAGCATGAGAAGAGTATCAACGTTGTGCTGCTAGGTCCGTTCGTGGCGACTAGGTGGTGGTCGTCGGAGCAGCGACGGCCGCCACCTAGTTACCACGAACGAACCCGGCAGCACAGTGCTGATCCTTTTCTCACGGTGTTGTGATAGCTTGCCTTGAGCCCGCGAAGCGCCGCCTCCATCTCTTGTCTCCGCCGAGTGTCGAATGCCGACGACGTGGCGGAGCCGTATGACCAGTGTAATTAGTAGGGCTGTGATAGCCCGTTGGGCTCCGCCTAGGCCCAGCCCACTTAAGGGTATTTAAGGTAGTGGGAGGAGGGGTGGCGGTTTCCCCAGGGAGAAGACCTAGCCGCCGCCGCTCCCAACCCTCCCGGCCACCATCCCCGTGCTGCCCCCGCGCCGTCACCTCGTCGCTGCCGTCCAGTGGCCGCGCCGTCGCCACCCACTGTCGTCCAGGGGCTGCGCCGCCCCGTGGCCGCGCCGCCGCCGCTGCCCGTGGCCGCGCCGCCAACATCGCCCCCGACGTCGTGCTGCAGCCGTACGTGGTTGCGCCGCCGTCGAGACCGCGCCGCCACCGTCCCTATGGCCGTGCTGCTGCAGTTACCGTCGTCACCGGTGACCGGGAAGGACGTCGCCACTCTGGTCTTATGCCCGTCCTCTTGTTCGGCTGATCGACCAAGGTAATGATGCCCCTATATTGTGCTATTGGACGGGGTGTGCAGTAGGGTCGACTTGGGAAGAAGGGAGGAGGGCTAGGGAGGAGTAGAAGGAAGAAAGGTATAAACGATCTAGGGTTTGATGTGTGCTTGCGTTTATTTCGAATCTATGCATGATTAGGGATGCACTTGCGGTATTGCTCCAAAGTTAAATGTGTAATTGGTGGTGATTGGTGGAGATAGAGAATTAATAGATCGATCTTGTATGCAGCAACCTTCGAGGAAGTTTTGGTATGTCTAGGTTGGAAATCAACAGTTGGTCTTATAATGATAGTTGTGCATATTGGTTTTATCTTCGTTTTGGCTATAAGAATGCGGAAATCGGGCGAAAGACGTAGGAGTTATGATTATTTTAATAATGCTGTCCGGTTATATTAATAAATTGATTTCTGGATTTTAGTAGCAACAGAGGGTTGATATTTGGGAATAAAGGAGATACTACGGTAGGCGTGATATGTTCTAGTTGTGTCTTCATTATGGGAGCAATGTATTGAATTCTATCGTCTTCCGTAGGTGGTGGTGCGAGTTCGGCGCCAATTGATCGTGCTGATCCTCGTGGTTAAAGGCAAGTATATGTTAAACAGATAGTTGTTTGCATTGAGCTTTGTTGCTATTGTGTTTTGTCCCTGAGCTTGATTTGTTGATGAGTAGTTTAGTGGCTAATTGTTGAGTAAATTGAGTATTTCATATTTATTGTTATACGAGGAAAGTGTGTGTTGACTATATGAAAGAAGAGCATTCTGCATCATGTGGCATATGAGCCAGGTTGGTGAGAAAGTCGCTTTTGACTAGTCCGGTGAGGTCGGTAAGAAAGTCAAAAGTGACTAGTCCGGAATGCTCTGAAGTCCTACTCTGTAGGCAGTCCACGGGAGTGGAGTGTGGATAACATAGACCCCGGGTATCCACACGGCGGGCCTAAAAAGATAGAAGCCTATCCCTAATTAATAGGGAAGATATACTTGTAATCCCGGATAACTACTAGAGGATAGAGATAGGAATCCTACCTCGTAACCGATTAGGACCCTTCCTTGTAACCCCACCCCCTCCACTATATAAAGGGGGAAGGGGGCCATAGTTCGGTAGGCCATCTACAACATCCATACGCTGTAATCATCTAGAGAATTACACATCTACAGCTTGATCATCTCCCAGGTTGATCATCATCTTATACACATATACCCCATATAATCCCAGAGCACAGGACGTAGGGTATTACCTCCGCCATGAGGGCCTGAACCTGTATAAATCCTTGTCTTGTGCTACCATCGAGTTTAGATCTTGCGCGCATCGCCCCATATATAATCATTGCCGGCGGTGACCCCCCAGTTAGTCACCAGTCGACAATGGGTCATTTTTTTTTGCGGAGGTGCTCATCCAAAGGGCCACTTCCTTCTCTTCTGTGTGGCTGGATTGCTATTAAGTTGATAATTGGGGAATCGGCATGCAAGTCTTCGGGTTCTGAGATTCTTTGTTGACTTGAGGTTGTTTGCTGGAGAGCTCGCATCAATGCAAGCTCTCTTTTGAGTTGCTCGATTCGTTGTTGTCGCTTCGTCACTTGAGTACTTGGACGTGTGGGTGGGTTTTGTGGTAGCTCCTCTTCAGCTCGCGCTTGTCCTTCCCTTCGGCTCGCGTTTGGTCCTCCGATGGAGGTATCTCCGAGCATCTCCATCGCGCCTCCATCCCTACAACCGGTCGCTTCTCCACCTTCAGCCGTCTCTCCAGACACGCCTCCACGCCAGCCGCCACGCCTTTTGTTTGATGGACAACAAGTGCGGGGGTGGACAAGGGCGGAGGCGACGCGGGGCCAGGCGTCGTGACGCGGGGTCGGGGACCCGCGGGGCTGGGGCGGCGCCGGGCAAAGAACGAGAGGCGGGCAGTGGCTGGCGCGGCGGAGGACGCCGGGGTGGCCCGGAGAGGCGAGGGCGCCGGGGGTGTGGATGAGTGACGGGGCGCAAGCTCGAGTGGCGGCGGAGAGAGGGGTTGCAGCGGGTGAGGGAGGTGCGGGGGCAGCGGGGTTGGTTGAGGAAGGGGAGTTAAGCCGATCCGCAATCACAGGAGGAACGAGGAGGCGCTGTGTTTGAAGCCAGCGTTAGATCGAACGGAGCAGATTGCAACACGCGAGATGGATGGTTCGGATTAAAAGTTCGAACTACGACCACCACGACCATAAGGTGCTTTATAATAGTAGAGATAGAGATAAGCATTCCTACAACTAACCAAAGGACATGCTAAGGAATAGTAACGGGTTATCAACAAAAGGCTAGACGCGCTAGTTAATTACCAACACGACAAGGCACACACACACTAAGTCTAGATGTTGTGCAGAAATTAAGTTTTAACAGAAAAGTAAAGTTAATCCCCCGTTACCGACTCCTGCCTTAACATAATCAAAAGGGCATTTCACCGTTAACGAGGTTATTGAAACTAGGTAGCAACATGAATAATTGTGCAAGTCTAGTGCTTAAATCGTCTGCTGGGTATGAGGCATTATTAAAGAGATGTTCTAGGGTGAGAATTGAAGAGATTGCTGAGATCAGTAAGGAGGGTAGTTCTAAAAGACCCGTGGGGGCCCAGAACTCACATGATGCTTCTGAGATAAGACAAGTGCTTGATGGAAACAAGTCAGTGGGACAGGGAGAAAATGCTGATGTGCTGAAAGATAATGCTAAAAATGCTACAAAGAATTTGCCTGTCAGAAGGAGCTCAAGGTTGCTGGGGGGCAACCTGAATATGATGGAAAAAGCAACAAAGCTTCAGAAGAAAAGGAATCTTGAAGGTACATCTCTTAAAAAACCCTCCTCTAATTCTTTTGATGTCTTGAGTAATAATGAGATAGTTGAAATGGTCTCAGCTATGGGTGTTGAGATAACAAGTGAAGAAATTACCAAGGTAGAGGTGATGAAAGAGATAGAACGGGGCAGAGTTTCTGCCTTCCAAAGAATGAATACCTCTAATGAGGAATGTGTCGGGGATGAGGTGTTAGATGATTCTAATATAGTGTTGCTGGATGATAAAGAGTACGAATCTGATTCTGATGGTTTTGCTCCGTGAGGTCCTGGGGAAAAACCAAAAGAACTAGAGCCCAGCTTAGAGGACTAGCTGGCTCACCCCCTCTTCTAAAAATCAGAGCGCTGATAAGAAGAGTGGTGGGAGGAGAGGGAGGGGAAGACAAAAGTCCAAATGAAAGGAGTCATATGGAATTGCAGGGGGGTAGGCAAGAAGGGATGAGCTCCCTTTTGTCTGAAAGGTTGACTGTGATGAAATATGATTTTGTAGGTCTAGTTGAGACACGAAAATCTAAATATGTGGATTGTTTCTTTAGGAGAGTTGACTCTAGAAATGACTTCTTGTGGAAGTGGGTGCCATCTAGAGAGAGGTCGGGTGGCATCCTAGTGGGGATTCAAAATGAAAGCTTTGATGTTATTAATTGTGTAACTGGGGAGTATACAATCAAGATGTATTTGTGGGATAAGTCTAAGAGGAATAGGTGGTGCCTAATTATTTTGTATGGGTCTGCACAAAATGAGTGGAAGGATGCTTTCTTGGAGTTGGAAGAGTAGTGTAATTGTTGTGATGCCCCACCGCTGGTGGGTGGAGATTTTAATATTTTGAGGTGTGAAAGTGATTAAAAACAAAAATTGGAGACCTACAAAATTCTCTGATAGATTTAATCTCCTAGTGGACAAGTTTTGCCTAAGGGATTTCCCTATTTGTGGTGGGAATTATACTTGGTCAAATAACCACAGTGTCCCCACATTGGCAAAGTTAGACAGGATGTTGGCTGATCCCCATTGGGAATGTTTATATCCTCTATGCACTGTGACTAAATTGCCAAGAGTCCTTCATGACCACAACCCATTGTGCATTGATGATGGAGGCAAAAGAGTTGCTGTGAAAAGGCCTTTTAAATTTGAACTCTCTTGGCTAGACAGTAGATTTCCTAGATAATATTGAGAGGATTTGGGGATATGAGGTATCTCTTGACTGCCCAGTGAAGAAGTATAAAATAAAACTTGGTAGAGTGAAGAAGTTTCTCAAAGGCTAGGGATCAAATTCATATGGACATACCAAGAAGAAAAAAAATCATGGATGCATTAGGCAGACTAGAGGATGAGGAGGAGCAATTGTGTCTATCACATGAACAAATGAAAAGGAGAGCCCTTTGGCAAGCTGAACTGATGGAGATCTTGAGACAAGAGGAGAAAGCATTGTATAAAAAATCTCAACAGAACTGGTTGCTAAAAGGGGACAATAACACTAAATATTTTCACCTTGTGGCTAATGGTAAGAAAAGGAAAAAATGCATTGTACAGTTGAAAGATGAACTGAAGGTGTATGAAGGGGAGGAGAACATTCTCAAACATGCTACTGATTTTTATAGAGACCTCTTTGGTGGGGATTTTACATCTCATTTTACACTAGGAGATACCCTGTTGGATGCCCCTGACTGTGTGAATGCAGAAGAAAATAGTGAGCTTACCAAGTCATTCACTGAGGAGGAGATTCAAGCAAATCTGAATTGTATGGCCAAGAATAAGGCCCATGGTCCAGACCATTTCCCCATTGAATTTTTTCAAAAATGTTGGCAAATTGTGAAGGTAGATATCATGGATATTTTTCACTACCTTCATTCAAAAAAGCTGACCTGGAGGCCTTGAACTATGGTGTGATCATCTTGCTCCCAAAAACTGAGGATGCAGATTGTCTGAAAAATATAGGCCAATTTGCCTTTTAAACAGCCTCTATAAGCTAATAACAAAGACCCTTACTTCTAGGTTGGAAAAGGTGCTGCAGAGGATTATTAGCTGGCACCAGAGTGCTTTCCTACCTAGGAGACAGATTGATGATGGTATAGTGGCCTTAAATGAGATTCTACACCACACAAAAAATTGAAAGCAAAGTGGGATTGTCCTAAAATTGGACTTTGAAAAAGCCTACGACAAAGTTAATTGGTCTTTCTTATTGAAATGTATGAAGATGAGAGACTTTTGTGACACTTGGTATGGTTGGATGCAAAAAATCTTAACACAAGGGACTGTTTGTGTGAGTGTGAATGCTAAGATGGGAAATTGGTTTGAGCGCAAAAAGGGGGTGAGACAAGGAGATCCCATCTCCCCTCTCCTTTTCAACCTTGCTGCAGATTGCTTAACTGCAATGATGAAAACTGCTCAGAAGAATGGGTTGGTGACTGGGCTTCCTGAAGATCTGTTTGATTCTGGCTTGGCTATACTACAGTATGTTGATGATACTGCTATGTGGATAGAGGATGATATAATTCAAGCTAGAAATGTAAAACTATTGCTTTGCTGTTTTGAAATGATGTCAGGTTTAAAAATTAATTTTCAAAGAGTGAATGCTTAGTTATTAATGGGGATGGTGAAAAAGAGAAAATTTACTCTGAATTGTTCACTTGTGCTGTGGGTACTTTTCCTCTATCGTATCTGGGAATTCCTGTTGGGCTCAGAAAACCAAATGTACAACATTGGGATCATTTGGTCTCAAAGGTGAGTAAGAGATTGGCAACCTGGAAAGGAAAATGCCTATCTGTGGTGGGTACAGTCACTTTAGTGAATGCTTGCTTGTCAAGCATACCAATTTATTCTATGTCTTTGTCCTTACTACCTCTTATAGTTATTCGAAGAATTTATGTGTTGAGAAGAAAATTCATTTGGCAAGGGAATGGTGACCAAAAAAGGTATCACCTGGTGAGATGGTGTGAGGTGACTAAGCAAAAGAAAAAAGGAAGTCTAGGGGTTCAAGACCTGCGCAAATTGAACATAAGTTTACTTTGTAAATGAATGAACAAGGAATGTGGCAGCACATAATACATAGTAAGTATACAAAAAACTGTCCCCTTGTAGTGCTTAAACATAGGCAGAATGATTCCGCTTTCTGGAAGAGTTTATTGAAATTAGAGATTACTATATGAAACATAGGAAAATGAGTGTGGAGTCTGGTGAGAGCACCAATTTCTGGTATGATAAATGGTATGATCAGGAGCCTTTATGTGCATCCCCGAGAGAGATCCATGACATTTTCTTGGATCAGAAAATATCTGTTAGACATATGAGTACTATGGGTTCAGAGCTACAATTTAGAAGACAAATTCCTGAAGTGAAATTGAAACTTTGGGGAGAAGTGTGCTCACATGTGAGAGATGTGATTAAAGATGGTGTCAGGGATGTGGCAATATGGTTACCAGAGAAAAAAAGGATCTTTACTGTCTCATCTTCTTACTTAAGCTTCTGGGATGATGCTCTCATGTGGCAGTTGAGTTTTTTATGGAATACTAGACTCCCTCTAAAACTTAAAATTTTCTGTTGGTATCTAGTCAAGGGGGTGGTGCTCACAAAAAATTAATATGAGGAAGCGAGGTTGGCTAGGTGATGCAAGATGTGTGTTTTGCAAAGAAATGGAAACTGTTGATCATCTATTTTTTAGATGTATCTTTGCAAGATCTGTCTGGGGGATCATTGCTCTGGCTATGGGTTTACGAACAAGACCTAATAATGTAGCTTCTTATCTACATTGGTTTAAGTCGAACTTCAAGGGTGTTGGCGGATTATGTTTTGTTGGTTTAGCTGCAGTATGTTGGGCTGTTTGCAGGTGTAGAAATCTGGCCTGTTTTGAGGGCAAACAAGTTAGGAGCCCTGATGAAATCGTTTACAACTCTTGTGCTAATCTTAAATCATGGACAGGTCTGCTTAAAGCTGGGGATCAAGAGTTGGTGGAACTAGGGATGGAGAAGATCTTTGACATCCTTCAAGACATTCAAAAGAAGAAGGGCAGTGGCCAAACAAAGGAAACATAGGGGATTGCTGCTGTTGTAATTAGCTGTTTGGGCGTCTGTAGCACTCTTCTGTAATCTGTCATCCTCTAGTACTTAGTTTGTAGTTCTTCTATTGTGTGTTCAGTGTTATTGCGCTGGAGCGGTCACAACGTTGATTGGGGTGGGTTTGGTGTTCAGTACTGGTAGGTGCGAGCTATGATGTCCAGCTCTGGTTTGGTCGGTCCAACAACTGGTGTGCTGTAATGACTCTGTTTTAGTTTCATCATGAAATGGAAATCGGGGAGCGTCCCCTGTTGAAAAAAATCCACAGTAGTTGCGGCTATTAGGAAACCATCCCATGAAGACGAGTCCTAGAAGGACATAGCCCAGTGCCGGACGCATGCGTAGCTCCTCCTGATGCCTGCATCCTCCGATCCCCCACCTCCTCTCTTTCTCTCTCTATTTTTCTCTTTGGAGAAGGTAGCTAGTGAGATTTGACAACCAGATCGAGAGAGCACAGGTGGCGATCGCCGAATCTGGAGAAGAAGATGCATCCCCAGTTTCATATGAAACTTAGCTATGTAAGAAAATCAGGATTTTGCACGTGAAAACTGTTTTTTTTTTTGCTTGATGAAACTAGGCTTTGTTCCTCGTGATTTTTTCTCATTTGCTTATGATGCAAAACTTGGGTTTGTATTATGTAAAACCTGAGTTTTTTTTTATATTAAACCTCGTTTTCTATATGGTGATTGAATATTAAAGTATCGGAAATGCTTCAATTTATGCATCCGATGCTTCAGACTACATGGGCCAGCACACGCACACTGCGCGCAACAGCGCGAGACGCTGAGACGGTGTGCGTACCAGATGAGGGGGGTGAACTGCTTCCTCTGCACATGGTGTGTCCCACATAGGGTGACTCACCTTTTCATGAACCAGGGGAGCACGCGTGATTGTTCCAGGCCACATACCCGTTTCCCTTTGGCCTCGTTCTTTTCAGCGTATCGTTGCGTTGGCGTATTATTGTAGTAAATTTAAGAGCCCTCAAATTGAGGTCTAAATATTACAAAAAAATTAATTAAAAAATAGTTTTAGAATCTTTGGTTGGACTACTAAAAGCCACGAAAAAATCGTTAAAAATTATCACAACATCTAGCCTATATAAAAATAACAAAATTTGCTACAATAGTACGCAACGGTACGATACGCTGAAAAGAACAAGGGCAATGTGTGGCATATTCGAATGAACAAGCGAGCAGCTAGGGGTTGCCTTGCGTTGCATCTCCAACAAGCAAGCAAGCGGCTTGGGGGGGGGGGGGGGGGAGGCTGCAGGTAGCACGAGGCTATTGCCAGTGGTGGCCTGGTTGTTTGCTTGCCGGACGCATGTGTAGCTCCTCCTGGTGCGTGCATCCTCCGATCCCCCACCTCCTCTCTTTCCCTCTCTATATATTTTTCTCTTTGGAGAAGGTAGCTAGTGAGATTTGGCAACTAGATCGAGAGAGCACAGGTGGAGCTCGCCGGATCCGGAGAAGAAGAGGATCTAGGTGATGATGCATCCCCAGTTTCATATATATGAAACTTAGCTATGTAAGAAAATCAGGATTTTGCACGTGAAAACTGTTTTTTTTTTTGCTTGATGAAACTAGGCTTTGTTCCTCGTGATTTTTTCTCATTTGCTTATGATGCAAAACTTGGGTTTGTATTATGTAAAACCTGAGTTTTTTTTTATATTAAACCTCGTTTTCTATATGGTGAAACTTGGTTTTAAGTGAAGCTTTCTTGAAACTTTTAGTTAGGCCAACGCTTCAAATCGGACGTCCGATCTGATCGGACGGCTGATGTCAACATGATATTAGCCGGAAAATCTGAAAAATACCTAGGGAAAACTTGGCAACATACAGATGGAAAGAAAGTTGGCGAAATATGTGGTGCAAACCACTGTTTTCGTGCAAACCCCGTGAAAACCATATATAAAAGTTTTGTAAATTCGTGAAAAAATTACTGGAGATAGGTATGTGCATGAACTACAACACCTCCAAATCTCAAGTCTAAACTCAACATCGTTTGGGAGAAACAAAAAAAACAAATTTGAAAGAATTATGTCCTGTTACTATTTGCCTTGAAATTTGTCTTTTTTTTTCTCCCAAACGATGTTGAGTTTAGACTTAAGATTTGGTGGTGATGTAGTTCGTGCACATACCTATCTCCAGTAATTTTTTCACGAATTTACAAAACTTTTATATATGGTTTTCACGGAGTTTGCACGAAAACAGTGGTTTGCACCACATATTTTGCCAAGAAAATTTTATGGCGTGAAAACACAAGTTTGACTCAAGTAAAAATAAAGTTTGACCCCATATAAAGCGATGTTTTACACATAGAATCCAAAGTTTAAGTTGCATGAAACATGGAAAAAACTGCAGCATAATTATTCAAAACTTGACCTTGTGGTACCGAAAACTTGGCAATGTACTAGCGAAAATTTGGAATACCTACTGCAGAAAACCAAGTTTCCTAGCATTAAACCCCAGGTTTAGTTCAATTAAAAACCAAGTTTAACTCTGTAGAAAATGAAGTTTTTCACATATAAATCAAAAGTTTGACATGAGTGGAGCTTGCTAACGAAAAAATAGAACCGTTTACACTCAAGAAACTAACACAGGTTTTCGTACATACATATATAAGTTTCGCGTCGAGAAACAAGGCGTAATCTTCTCCTAGCCCCTCTCCTTCCTCAGATCTGGTGAGCCTTGCCTCGTGCTCGCCAGATCTGCACAGCAAAAGCTCTTCGATGCCACTTTCCCCTTCTCTCCTCGTAGCTGAGCCCAAATCCATTTGCCATCATAGAGAAAACAAGTGAGAGGGGGAGGGGGAGAGACAAGAAGGGGAGAGGGCGGTGCGGACGGCGAACAGCGGCGGCGCTGCGCCGTCCTTGCGACTTCTTACTGGAACGAGTGGCGGCGCGACGCCGTCCTTGGGACTCCTTACTGGAACGAGAATGACAATTAGACCATCTCGGTGTTGAATCACAAATGTACAAAAGATACAAGCAAAAGGTCATCAAGAGGGTTCGTTACCTTTATTATAACACTCTAATCGTTGCCGGTAAGAAAAAAGCTAGTATATTTTTTAGTTTCTTTTTTTTACAGCTAATGTAGTGTTGTCCATGCAACACAATTTATGTATTTTTCACTGTACTTGCAGCTGTTGTTCTTGATCCAGTAGGTCACTACTATTTTCACTTAAGCGACAATTATGACTACTGTAATTCGCTTCAAGAAGAAATAGAAAGGATCCAAGACTCTGTCAATAGTGGGCTGCACGCCCTTACTGAATTTGAGTCCTTCAAAACTTGGCGGTAAATTTGGAGGGACAATGGCACGCAATGCAGTTAATCGTATGTCACCAAGTAAGTATTTGTAGCTTTCATATAATTAGATTAAGACTTTATGAGCATACTCAATATCTTTTTGTTATCCTACCTTTTGCAGCCTTGTGGTGAACAATGTTTGGGGGAGAAACAAAGAAGCTACAAAAGTATGTTGTTCGCATAATATCACAATGCATCTCATATAGTGGTTATGAGAGGAATTAGAGTGCTTTTGCTTTGGTCCACACCAAGATAAGAAACTGGCTAGGTTATTGTTGCGTGCCCGGCTTCGGAGATCGTAGCGATGCACGGGACGGCGAATAGGCGGCTTGGATATCCGGCGAACAGGCGCCGTAGGTTGGTGGCCGCACGTCGGCTAAACGCCGGCGTGCGTGGGAAAACAGAGAGGAAGACACGAGAGTTGGAAGGCAACAGGTAACTGCTGCTTGCCCTTTTCATTAATACTCAATCCCTTTTATAGTGTACGTTTACAAGAGATAAATATAGAAATATCTAATTAAGGTAACTACCTAAACCATAACATGGAAACTCTAAATAGGCCGCAGCCCAAATCCGAATCACAGCCGAGTTTAAGTATTGGCCAAGTAATCAGGTTTTAGGATGGCGCTTATAGTATGCGCCGTCGAACCTGACAGTTATAATATGTTGCATAAACTTGTGTATGTCCACTACAATTTGACGTTACGTTTCAAACATGATGAAAAAGAGAAAGGCAGTCATACTCAAGATTATAAAGTGGATCCATGTGCACTGATGATTAATGTTGCCATGTTTGATGAGTCAAGCCTACTAATGAAGTGGCTCCATAAGTCAACTTCTGAAGAGGACGACAAAACACTTGAGGAGTTGTACACTCGAATGATGAGGAGGAAGCACTCTAGTGGTAGTAGAAAGGACAAGTTAGAAAAAAAAAGATGCCTATGTACGAGGAAGACGAGTTCGTGCGTGAAAGTGACACGGCAAGTGAGAATGCATGTGATATCCCTTCTTATGTTGAGTCTAATGACAGTAGCTCAGCTGAGGGTAGTGAGCATGGAGAGGACAATGAAAACCATGAAGACGAGGGTGGAAACTAAGGTAATTACTCAAGCATGCCTTATTTTTTCTAAATTTGAAAATATACAAATTAATTCTCATTTTTGCATATACACACACACATGTAGCTACAGTGGTTACGAACGGTTCAAAAAGAGAGAGCAAAATATGAAGACCAAAGACGTTAATATCCTAATTCCAGTCTGAATTCCAGTCTAAAACATTAAGTACTACTGCTGAGTGTTGTATCTGTAGTGGCTACAAGTTTCATTGAATCATTGTGCTTATGCTTTGATTATATCCTGCCTTAATAGCACAACAATGTATATACAGCCGGCAGCAGCTACAGACTATGGAATCTGGATATACAACCGGCAACAATGTATCATCTGGCAACAGCTACAGCCGCAAATAACTACAGCTGTCAGACGTTATTCAAAATCCTGTTTGGAATCTGGATGAATGCAAATATCACATTTTTTCCATCTATCATTTATATCCTTTTGTGTGTTGCAGACTATAGTGTCTATTTATCATATGCTCTATTTAGATTTGCTATTGATTTTCGAATTTGCTAAGTGTTGATGGTGCTACGATATTTTTCAGGTTTGATGTCTGAGAAAAGAAACAATGTGTTCTTGAAATGAGATTATTAAGGATTAGAACCTGCTTTTGTGTGTGAGACTGTGGGGTTCATGCCATGCTTGAGATTTGTATCTGATATTTTGATATTTTAATAAAACCTGTCGTTGTACTAAATTGAACCATGAGATTATTAAGGACTAGAACATGCTGTTGTACTAATTTGAGCCATAAGATTTAAACAGAATCTGCTGCTGCTGCTCTAGAATTCCTGAGTTGATATATGTCAGCCAGTTGGTTCAACCGTTTGTCAGGAACAAATTTTTTCTGGAATTTCGTCCAGAATTTCATTCAACCTTCGGGTTTTTTCGTTCAAATTTCGTTTAATTTCGTTCAAAATTCATTCGAACTGTGCTTTGCGTTTGTCACCGGTTTGTCCGAAATTTCGGGCGAAATTTTCGAATTTCACCTATTTCACTGTGGGGACGAAAAAAACCATATATCGAAATATAAATCCCTGGCGCAGAGCCGGTTAACACGGTTAACCTGTCTCTCACGGTTTTGATCCTAAATGGTTTTTGAAATTTGTCAAATGTTGGATCGGTTAGATGGCTGTTTTGTGCGGTTAGCCGTGGTTTTTGGCGATTAGCCGCGGTTTGGGAAGGTTAGCCACAATTTTTATTTTTTAAATCTCAAAATCACATGAAATAATTTGAAATATATTGAAATTTAAAATTTTGTTTAAGCCAAAATGCTTATAATAATTAATACTTTTTTACAAATTTTATACAAGTTTTATTTTAAATTTCATTTTGACAAAATTTAAATTGTTAGCCTCAGCGGTTTTTCTAGCCGGTCGGCCACGGGGCGCGGTTAACCGGCGGTTTCGTAATCCTAGGATGTGCTTACATGAATTCATTGAGGAATTGTGTACCTTGATGAGCTGGCTTGACTACCTACCCCATTCCCTCAAAATCAGGTGGCATAGGAGATAAACCTCCCTCGTCCTCGAAAATCATGTTATGCATGATGATACAACCAATCATTAGGTACCTCAGTATTTTCTTATCTCCCATGCAAGCTGGTTCACAAAGAATGTGGAAGTGACCTTGCAATTAATTGACCAAAAGCCCTCTCCACATCCTTTCATACTGCGCTGATGACATTAGTTTAATCAAAATTCTTCCTATCAAGAGGAAGAGACACATGCTTCATAATAATAGTCCATTCCGGATATATTCCGTCGGCAACGTAATACCCCATGGAGTTACCCTGCCATTGGTAGTGCACATGACCTTTGGCGCCTCCAAAAGGTTACACACTCTGATTACACTCTGATTTGAACCTAATACATTTTGTTCATCATTTCTCAAGAACTGTAGCCTTTGTCTCTCTCTTGTTCATGTTATGAGATCTAGATCTAGAAAGATCAAGGCACCCAAAGTGCTCTACGAAGTAGAGTCATCCAATTCTTGAGCACTTAGCGATTCCTATATTCTTCGTCGCATTTGTTACTCTTGGAAGCTTGAAGGGCTTCTAGACGACTAGATGTCGCCGGTGAGCTGCCGAGCTTTGTGTGGTGTACCTCCGAAGTTTGTGAAGGTGTGAATCCGTCTCTGCAAGGTAAAGGATTCATCTAGTGGACGCCGGTGAGTGTTGTTGTGCATCGCCGAGAGGGATTAAGGTCTTGGTGATCCGAGCTTTGTGCCTTCTCTAACGGTGAGTAGGATCTCCCTCCAAAAATCCAAACATCAGTAAACAAAAATCACCGTGTTCTTCGTCTTGATCTTAAGTATTTGTTTTACTATTGTTTTTGACTTGTTCTGATTATTCTTGAGTAGATCTAAACTTGGTTTTGCGAGAAATCAGTTTTTTACTGCAGGTTTTCGTCATTTCCAGTACTGCTAGGATCGGAACATCCAACGTACATCGGAATATTCAACCCAGATCAGAACATCAGACGCAAGGCTCTCTGAACTAGATCGGAACATTCGACCTCTATCGGAACATCCGACGTGCTAGTTACTGTTTGAGTTTATTAATTCCGCAATTTCGTTTTATTCACCTATTCACCCCCCTCTAGGCGGCATAGCGATCCTTTCAATTAGCTCGGACAAGTAAATTCCTTCACTTGGAAGAATGGTCATTCCTTCCCCTAGAAGCCTCCAACTTATTTCAATATTAAAATTTAATTTATTTTAATCATATTCAATTGTTCCCTTTTGAATTTTTTTTTATTTATGCTTTAATATTTTTTCAAAAAAAGTTTATATTACATCCTTAACTATGATCATTCGTCTACATACCTCTGAACTACATCTCCTCCCTGCCTCCTCCTCCTCTCTGCTTCACTCCATCGCCGCCTCCTCCCTCCCCTCCCCACGCCTCCCAGCTTCCTCTCTCTCTCTCTCTCTCTCTCTCTCTCTCTCCTCCCTTTTCATTACTCTCCTCCAGCATTGAGGATGAAGAAGCTGAGCTCTGAGGTGAGGAAGGCCGAGGTGCTTAAGCCTCCGGCTCAAGTGGTGGAGGCGACGCCACCGCGGCGTTGGTGGAGCAGGAGAAAGAAGGCGTCATCGAACTCATGTCGCCGCAACCAGAGCTCCATTACCAAGAAGAATATGTTTCTCCACCGACGCCGCTCATGCGCATGCCGTCGATGCTAGACCACCTCCTCTCCTTCGGCCTCTACCGCTTCCGCTCCGATAGGAGCTGGTCGGAGCCAGCGAAGAAGTAGGGAGCGGCGGTGAGAATGACCAAGTCGAGCTCGGAGACGAGGAAGGCGGCGGTGGCGCCACCGGGCGCGGTCGTGGGGAGGGGCCAGCGCGGGGAGGAGGAGGCGGCGGGGTGGAGCAGGGAGGAGGCGACGACAGAGAGGAGAGGGAGAGAGAGGAGAGAGGGAGAAGAAGAGAGAGAAAAGGGAGAGGAAGAAAGACTTACATTGGCCCCACTTTTAATTTTCTGTTTATTTGTGATTGAATTGCCACATCGGTTGCCACATGGGCAATACCATATATAAAACCGCTCCAAGGGGTTATTTGCGCCAGTTTCTCCATTTTGTGGGTTAGAATACCTGATTTTGTAGTTCAGAGGTATGTAGACAAATGGTCATAGTTCAGGGTGTAATATAGATTTTATCCTTTTTGTTTGTATGTTTTACGCTATGGTAATTCAATCCTATAAAATTATGTTGCCAAATACGTGCATATGTCGGTTGAAAGTTAGTTGAAAGAAAGGAATATTTTACAACAGAGAGAGAAAGTTGAGTGTGACATATGGAGTAGCTAATGTGGGGGTTGATGTTTAAAGTATGAGAGAGAGTGTGTGTGAAATGGTGTATTTAATAAGATACGGAGTGTGAAAAATGGATGATTGATGTGGATGCGCATCTCTAGTAGACCCTATATAATACTGCAACTGATATAGATGGGTTGCTGGAGACCCTCTATAATACTGTACTGTAGTGTAAATTGTGAAATAATTTTAAAGTGATGGATAGAGGGGACGCTAATAGCGTTTTAGAGAGGAGATATAACTTGTGACTCCTTGAGAGAGGTTTCAGAGAGTTCAAAAGGTTACGAAAAATATATTTTAGTAAATTTAAGAAGAACTAAATAAAATGCCCTAAAAATGACTATAAAATACTACATTATTTAGTTTATAAAAATAGCAAATTTTTGTTTAATTTAATTTTAGCTGAAAACAGCCAGGCCAAAGACGAGTTGGGTAAGTACATCATGACCGTAATGGTCGCACCCACCACCACCAAATTCAAAGCATCACCGGTTCAGGCACCTGACAAAACCAAACTTCACCAGTCCAAGAGCACACCAGCTGCCAAGGCAAGTTGACACCGGACACGTCAATTGCCGAGGAAAACAAAGACAAAAAAATACCAAGGGGGCGAGGCAACGCAATCGCTGTCGTGATGAGAACACTTATAACTCAAGCATCCCACACCTTGAGAAGCTAAGATTCTTTGATACGAAAAGCATGTCGCTTCTCTCGCAATTGGGTTGTATTTTGAGCTCACACGTTTAACGTTTTTAGTAGCACACACCAAATCCATTATCAATTAGACGAGACGACTAAATTGTAATACATCCTCGATACTGCAGATAAAAACAAAGAGCAGACATCGAAACGAATTCCTGTGAGGGTCAAACTAAAAATAGACCAAACAACTAACAAACTATAATGCAAAGCACCAAGACAAAAATATCCCAAAGCAAGATTTGACGATACAATTGAATTAGTTGCCCGAGAAGGCTCCAACGAACATCGCCACCCCAGAAGTGAGCAGAGTTTGCAAGAGCAGAGTCGCGAGGATTCTGCCACAGCATCAAGGCTGGAATAGCTCACACATTTCTTGTTCTGCATATGTACAGTACAACTGTACAGGCACGAGTCATCCAGAAAACACAACGACCAAACCAATTCAACCAGGCATTCATTTCACTAGTAAATCAGTAAATGGTCACAAGATTGGAAAGTAAATACACAGGGCCATTAAACAAGATTACGGCAAGCGGCATATGCTGCAAAGACGTCCAAAATGGAAAAAATCAACTACTGAAGATAATAATACACCAATGCTAGTATACAAAACCATGAATTGCAAGTATGCCATCATAGCCGGTTCTTATTGACTAGCTGGTATTTCCATGGGTTCACAATCTTAATGCGCCAACATTAAACTCATAGTAATAGAAGACAAAATGTCACACCCATCAAAGCTTGATGCTAGCTAACATAAACAGTATGAAGGATGGAGCTTGACAAGCACTTGAGAACATTTGCCTCTTGACAGAAAATCTCATGTAAAGCGCCCTAGTACAGGTCTCCTTCCTTGTGTGTATGGATGACACAGTCTGATTTCGGGTACGAAATGCATGTCAGCACATAGCCTTCTGCCTGCTGTCCGTCATCAAGGAATGACCCATCCGACTGATCAACTGTGCCGACCTCAATTTTGCCGGCGCAGGTGGAGCATGCTCCAGCACGGCATGAGTATGGCAACTCCACACCAGCGGTCTCAGCAGCATCAAGGATGTAGGTGTCATCTGGAGCATCAAATTCATGCTCTTGCCCTTCTGGTGTGACGAGCTTCACCTTGTAGGTAGCCATAGCAGAAACATCAAGCTTCCTGGAGGTCTTTAGGCTCGGAAACTGCATACCTTGAATGCAAAAGCCTAGAGATGAAGGGCTCTTTGACACTTTCTGGGAGGGCTGAGTTCCAACATTGCCCAAGAGCGTGCACGAAGTTGCAAACGTGCTGATCGACATCTTCAAGCCTAACATCATTCAAATCCATGGGGAGGTAACACTTGTCAGTGACCTCAACCATCATGCACAAAAAAGTTATTCAAATAAATGTTTCGAACACACGGTGAATTATAACAGGTCAGCCCTAAACAACAACCGTTAAATATGATCTGCCGATCATATAATGTGTGTTCCAACTTCCAACCAGGTCTGAGAGAAAAAAGGAGGCAACTTGCCAGTAACAACTTACTGCCAGCATCGTACTAGTCACATAACCATACAATGTCTGAAAGCTACACTAGGCTGAGAGACAAAACCAGCATACTGAGCAAAATTGCAGGGACCTACACCGCTACACCGTAATACCATATATAAGCAAATGCAAAAACTTAGCTTTCTGCAACTATCTTTTGCCCAATCTCCTTTCCACTCAACAATTTCAGGATTTGGTGACGCATGTGGCCCCGCATGTCAGTGGAATTCCATGTTGGTGACATAGGCGATATGCAAATTTTAATGCGTGTCAAATCCAGAATTGGGCTACATGATAGTAGTATCTAACACCAGTACATAAATCCATAAAGAATCCAAAGTTGACACGAATATATGCCATTGGCATCTTTTACCAAGGAAGAATAATGGGGACAAGCCATACATCTTCTCCATTAGAAGGCCATGGTTACTCTTCGGAGCGGTATGAGAAAGGAAGGCATCAGTGGCGGATCCACCGCCCGGGCAGGGAGGGCAACTGCCCGGGCTCCCGCGGATGCCAAGTATCATCAGCAATGTAGGTTTCAAGTCCAAAATTAGGGGAAATTCACAAACAAAATCCTGAAAACAATACTAATGTTTCTTAAACTTTCGTTGTTATGAAGAATTTCTATTTTAATGAAAAAACAAACCATTATATCGACAGTGTATCAAATCCGACCTCGCAAAATCGGGGAAAACGTACCAAAGAGAGAGGGAGGAAGGGAGATGAGGCTGGGGAAGGAGAGAACCGCAGTAGAAGGCAGCGCGCGCAGCGGTCTCGAGAGGGGAGCGGCGGCTAGACGCCGGCCTGCCGCGGCCGCACGCGTGGCCGTGAGCGGAGGGGGAGGCGGAGGCGGAGGCGGAGCAGGAGCAGGGCGGAGCAGCGAACCAACCCTCCCGGAGGCAGGCAGCGACGCACTGTTGTTGGTGATGAGCAGCACGGTACGGTTTATAAAAAAGCCTTTGTTCATTCGGTTCCGGTTTACATCGTGTTAAAATCGGATTTGAGGACAATGAGTTTGGTGTGGTGTCGGTGTCGGATACATATATGGATAGTATCAGATAGTAGTATATATTTAGATACATGTCAAATAAATATTTGGACAAATATCCGGTTGATCGGTCGTGTACAGGTAACTAAGATATTTTAAGAAATTAAATACCCACAGCCTTATCTGTAAAGGACACCCGTTTTATGCCCAGCCATTCCCCGCCCATCCACCCTCCGTGCGCAGCCCCACCGCCCATCCACCCTCGCCCACGCACCCCCTCTGTGTATCATCCCTTCGTTGTCGCCTACGCCGCCACTTTGTCAAGCGGCACCCGCGTCACCCACCACCTCCTATCCCTACCTCGCTGCCTCCGTGCACCACCCCTCCGCCATCGACTACGCCGCCCCTTCGCCAAGTGTTGCCCCTCCGTGCGCTACCCGCACGGCCCCTTCACACGCCGCTCACCGCCTCCGTGCGTCGCCCCTTCGTCGTCGCCCGCGAGGCTCCTTCGTCGAGCGCTGAGCCGCTGACCCTCCATGCGCCGCCTACCGTCTCTTGTCCATGCCGGTGTCAGGTCACCTCTGTTCGTAAAATATTGTTTCTTTTTAAGTACTCACAATCATGGTGTTATGTTCTGTTATTGATAAATTTGAATGTCAAAAATTCTTATTGACATGTAGAAATGCCGATGCAGATGTACCTACTAATTTGAGTTGCATTTTTTTACTCTCTTTGAATTCTTCTTATTGTAGGTTGAATCTGGCAAAAATCTGGCATGCATAAAGTCTGTACTTTTCTTGTTTTATTTCGCGAGCAGAATTACAACATGTAAATGGCAAACTGGTCGTGCGCAAAAAAAAAAGATTTAGATGATGATTGAACCAATGCTGAGGAGTAGATCCTGTGATGCCATGAGGCTGTTTGTTGGAGAGGTGCTCTAACACCAGCATGCTTATCGCGCCGTCGTCGCTAGCGATGTTGACGTGTGCCAACCTCCGTGCCGAACTCGATTCTTTTCTACCCATATCTAGATAAAATTAGGATAAAGCATGATATAGCCTACTACCCTATCAATCATTATCAACCCATTTGTTAACCCCATGGACAAGAAGAGGACTAGGCCATCTATGTTATTCAATGTTTTGCTCAAGCTAAGTCTGAGCATATCCACGTCCACAATTGACAATGCACTCACTGCATAACTTCGGATTTTTGATTTACATGTGTCTAACCTCACAACTTCATATTCGTAAACGATTTATATATGTTAGAGATGCTTGTTATAAGTTTGGCCACCATCTTATCGTTTTTCTTTAACTATCTTTATATTTTATACAGTGAACATAATAAGCATGTTTCATTAGCACGTTATAAATTATGATCATTCGTGATGTTTTATTTTTATTGAATATAAATAAAGAAAGTTGAACATATGAAAAGTAGATGGATATGAAATAATGGAAAACAAAATAATAATATGATCGGACCCCAATTAAATAACTAATATAAAGTATGAAAGTGACAAGAATTACCAAAACATATTTTACAAAATTCTATTGAAAGTTTATAATTTTATAATATGAATAATATATATAAAGACGATAGAAAATGTTTTGCATCAAAGTATTAGAACATCCAGAAGCTCTTTTTATCATAAATATTATCTTTTGTAGATAAGTAAAGAATTGTCTAGATATTAGATAATTAGGTAGAAAGATTTAAATTGAAAATATCTTTATATAGATGTTTCTAGATTTATGCTATATGGTGCATATTTTAACACATGTTACATCACAATAACACTGTAATAGTATAAATAGAACACTCCCCTTTATATTATTGGAGATCCTATTTTAATCATTATGTCCAATTAAAGCTTATTTTTAAGTTTACTATGACATAAATTATACATTACATATTATCTCATAACATTACAATATCTTTGCAACAAATATAGATAGCGATGTTTTTATTTCATAAACCTTCTATTGCAACCTGTTTGTGTAATTTGAGCTTACTTTTAAATTTAGGATGATGTATATAATAAAATGTTAAAAATGAAATATTTTGTTTAGAAAGTTAAATTTTTATTTTTTTAGGGTCACATATTTAGTTTTTGCCGACGTTCCTGAAAATTTTTGTATTCGCCACTATCAGGCATTGCATAAGCTCCCCACCCTTTACTCGAAGCTCCATGAGCATAATATTACATTACTCTCCCCCAAACAGAAGAAACATGATAGAAGAATCGATTTCATGATTAAAACCAAAAATCCAGATTTTAATGTCTCCAATTAGGCTGGACCTTCGAGTAAAGCAAAGAACAAAGGAGGTAATTATTCCTGAGCATGTCTAACATTCCAGAAATCCCAGAAACTGTAGATTAAAAAATTCATAGTAGTAGTTTCTCTTCGTCTGATGCGCCCGGAGCTGTCCAAAATCAAAACCAGAAATCTGCCCACAAGAAGCGTCTCATCTAATCTAATTGAGCTTAAGAACAAATCATATAGTACTATGAAACACTATCACTAACCCTTATCAGAGCGGCAATACAAGATCCCACCGAATCGAGACTAGCCAGGCACGAAATCATACATGAACCGAAAGAATTGACGGGAGAGGGCGGCGCTGCCGCTGGAACCACTATCTGCTGCGATCGAGGAGGCGAAACCTGCGCGGAAAGCGGCGGAGGGGGTCGTTGGCGGTGGCACGTAGGCGTACAGGGGTGGGAGTGTGCGGCCAAGGCGGCGGCCAACCCTTCCTCCTCCTTTTAATAGAAGAGCCGCACTCGCAGTCGTCGGCCGTGTGGGTTTCCTCCTGTAAATAAACAATGAATTGTTTGAAGAATGTGCCGATGCGAAATACAAATTGGCCCCTCGTAGCGTGAACCCGGGTGGTTTCCAGTTTTGGTTTGGCCGTGGAAGGTTCTAGAACTGGTACCTGGGAGCCGGGACCCGGAATTAGAAGGGAGTCGCTAGGCAATTGATCACCCCGTTGTATGTTGTAACGGATTAGTTTCGTGTAATTTTATAAAGATGGTTTGTTATGGTATCATTTCATATAGGTTTATAAAAGTTTTGCTAATGTTTTAATATAGTTTAATGCACTGCACTGCTTATTCATTTCAACACTGATCAACAAAAAAATAACCAAGAACAACTATTGTGCAACCAATTTATGAAGCAAGAATACGTGCTGTCTAAGGCTACATGGTGGATCTGAGAGGGCAGCAGCGCTAGAAGATCTGTGATGGCGACAGTGCTGGTGAAGATGCAGTGGCGCTGACGGATCGAATGGAGACGACGCCAACACGTCAATGAGGGAGGCGACACCTATGGATCTGGCAGATTGCGGCTTGTGCTTCTGATGTGAAACCGGGAGGACGATATTGTCATGACGTGATGGGCTGATGTCACGGGGAGCCAGGGACGCCTAAACACTAGAGGAGTGGAGGAAGGTGATGGTGCAGCGAAGCCGGGGCTCGGAGGATTCTAGTAGCTCGATAGACCAACTCTAAGATCATCCGAGACAATGACAAAGGAGTCCCACATGTCATTACTATCTTTTGCGTTCGGATGTGGTTATACGTCTAGGTTTTAAATTGGATTCGTGGGTATTTAGACCTCGATCCAAACTCAAAACCATAAACCCATGGGTTTAGAATTGGACCCAGACTCGAACCTATCGTGTCAAGTAGCAGTAGGTACCCCTGACTTTTGTGTATTTTTGAATGGCCTTATTTATAGTGATTATAGCCATTATAGCGATGAAATTTGGGGCACGCTATTGGAGTGAATAGTAATGGAGTAGTAAATAGTGAATACAGAGAAGAAAAAGATGAATATTGATGGAGAAATGCCTCCAACACCATAGATAAATTGGAGCAGAGGTAAATAGGGCTTCTATTGGAGATGCCCTTAATGTAAGGTTTGTCTTTGTTTCTATTACATATCTTCATTTATAATTAATAGTCATCTCTGTGCACTGCTCATTCAAAGATGGAGGAACAAGATCAAACAAAGACAAACTTTGCTTTAGCATACAAAGGCAGGGGCATATAGATCCTAGATGGAACGAAATCCATTTTGACGCTCTTCGACTAGATACATGTGAATGAAAACAAGAATATTGCACCCCTAAGACCATCTCCAACCATTTTCACTTCATTTCACCCTTCCCCACTCCCTCCCCCCATATTCTTTCCCTTTTTTTCCTATCATCTCCAACAGCATTCTTTCGAAGGGATTCATACAGGAAAGAAAAGTGAACCCTTTCCCGAAGGGAACTGTAAAGGGAATATACATGTTCGAGTAGTGAAGGGAACCTAAATCTTTTCAGGAATGGGAGGAGGTGAAGGGACGCCTTTAGAGATGGTCTGAGCATCCAGACACATCGAACAGGACATCACCTTTCCACACTTCCTAGTCACCTAGTCTATTTCCTCGTTATCTTCTTCCCAAAAATTCCCCTTCTCCCTCATTCTAGATCTATTTATTTGAGAAAGAGATACCAATCATGCCCAAAGAAACTTTTAAATTGCGATCAAGTCCTTGATGAAAAAGAAATAAAAACCAAGTTCGTAGAGGACATAATCACTAAGAACATGAAGTTGATCTTTCTCCTCACATCTCATTCTAACTATGATCCGCTCCTTTTTCCTCACCTCCTTTCCTTCTTATCCAATGGTTCAATCACACATATGGCAAATCACGCAGGTGCGTGATGATGGATATAGGCAAGGTGAGTTCAACGATGTCTGCATTGACTTGATATGGGTGTGATAACCTCCGCAAGACAATGGATCTAGGCAAGATGAGGTTTGCGATAGCAAGAAGGTGATCCAACGAGGCATGCTAAGATGGATTTAGGCAATGCGAGATGGCTCGCCTCACCACCAAACACGCCCTAGCTAGCCAACTCACCAACTCTTTTCCATCAGTCCAACTCATTTAGTCTCTGATATTTGGTCTCGCAAGAGCATGTTCTACCAACTCATTTTGCCTTCAATTTTCAGTTTTGAGTTTTCGAAACCACGGGTCGTAGTTCCATTTGAAGACCATCAACATACGAAATGCTAGGAGTAAAAATCATGATCTTCACATGGTAATGTAATATAACAATAGAGCATGACCATAAATAGGACCATTCAAAAATACACAAAAGTCAGGGTACCTACGGCTACTTGACCCGATAGGTCCGAGTCTGGGTCCAATTTTAAACCCATGGGTTTATGGTTTTGAGTTTGGATCTAGGTCTAAATACCCACGAATCCAATTTAAAACCTAGACGTATAACCACATCCTAACTCAAAAGATAGCAATAGATAGCAATGACATGTGGGACTCCTTTGTCATTGTCCCGGATGATCATGTTCACTACGCCGTCCCCAATGTGACCACGGCTCCATCAATGCACATGTTCCCGTCAACTTATTTTATTTGATTTATTTACTCATCTAACTTATTTTATAACTTCAAGAGTGTTTCAGAATAAAATTTAAAATTAAGTTATAACTTCAAAAGTGTTTTAGAATTGGGCTTCGTTTGACTTGTGTTTTAAAGCTCTGAGATAAGCCTTCAAGATATTCGTTTGACTTGTGTTTTAAAGCTCTTAGATAAGCCTTCAAGATAGAAGAAAATTGGGTTCAAAAATCTAATTATGTTTAATTAAATGAAGATAAGCAAATAGGTAAATAAGCCAAATAAGCAAAATAAGCCGATAAGAACAGCCCCATATAAGAAGGCATCGCACAGGAGCCGGTTCCTCCTCTTCCCATTATTATGTGTTCTGTATTTTTTGTACAGCCAAGGGCCAACCAGGCACAACAAGCCGAACAAGGGGAAAAAGTTCTAAAAAAAGACTTAACACAAAAGAAAAGCAAGAAAAACACAGGGATGAAAGGAATAGAGAACAAATGTGATGCGTCCTCCTGCCAACTTCTCTTGACCCGGGAATTGCCGCCTTGGTTCTGGCCCCATACAAGGCCATGATGCACCACAAACCCACATTCAATGGATGGATGCAGAGAGAAATGCTCCAAGGCGCGGTAGCGGTACGGTACTCAATTCATCCTTTTGCTCATGTTACCCAAGAGGAAGGGTGGCCTACCAAGCTCTGGTTCAACCACTCATTCATCACAGCAATGAGAAACCACCCAAAAAGGAATTTCTGCAGATCATTTTAACACAACGGATCCATACTTCCACCGTTAATACTTCTCTACCCTGCGGGCATAAAAGTAGTTGTCATTGGTTGCCACAAAAGCAGAAAAATGATCCTAACGCAATTGTTTAGTTCAGATGCACCTGCCAGGTAAAGAGTCAAAATTTGCAAGATAACCCGTCAGGTTGAGAGCAATTTCGCATACTCGCTCAACAAGATGGCAATGTCATCCATGCGCAACTGATGTTGGGCAAAAAAATTACATGCAAATAAGCATCAATTGACAAGAGATGACCATCCACCGGAGATTATAAGCAAATGCATACCTGCGAAGCATTTTTCAAGTGGAAAAAGCGGTGATCTTCCCTTTCGCAGGATACTGTCAATGGCTTTTCCCTGTATATGTCGCAGGAAGGAAATGCAATCAAAATCGATGCAAAAGATGGCAGCAAATATGTTTTGCTTAAATGCATGCCTTAGTGATTAAATAGAGAAACCCTTTTCTAGAACACAAAAGGCTTCAATTATGACCAAGTTATTTATACATTCTAAATTTTTTGCCAACTAATATACTTTGGTCTAACAAAAAAAACACTATATTTTATATTCATTTGCACTATTCCATGTAAATTAGGTAGGAATAGAACAGCAATATGGCATGGAAACATATTCCATAATAAAATACACTCCCACATGACATTCTATTGTGCATAAATTAATGTATTATTATTATTTGTGCAAAGCACAACAAAATGAGTTTATCTCTAGCAGTTCAGATTATCATCATGAGTTCATGACAAGAAGAGAATAGTTCATGGGCCAGAAGAGGAACCATTTGCAAAGCCACGTCTTTCAGTAGTTAAAAATGTAAATAATGTATGTGCAAGAAAAATGGAAGAACCATACGAAAAGCGGTGAAGAATGAGACGTTGATAGTCCCTCAATAAAGGGCTTAGTTCTTGTAGCTGTATTGAGCTTGCTGGAGAATTTGTCCAGTAACCACGAAGTGCCTGTACATCATACAACAATGTCACAATTCCACAAGCCAATACAAGTGAATCAGGTTGCTGGAAGGCAAGACGCAAGCACCTGAATGCATGTAAGCTGGTCACTAGTAGGAAGTGATTCACCAGCAAGCCTTGAGGATAATTCCATTAGTTCTTTGTCATTGATTTCATCAACAAAACTTGCTGAAGGTTCTAGTGAAAGTGGAATTCCCAATCGTTTTGCCAAGTCAATCATTGGAAACTCCCTGTCACGTGATTCCTGAAATAATTACAACTTCTATTAATTAGAAATTTTTTCCGACATCTCAAAATTTCACATTGGATTCTCACACCACACTAGAAAAATATTCTGAACTTCAAAAATGAAATAACAATAAAGCCATACATATATGTGCACAAATACATACCTTCAATGTTGAATGTTGGGCATGACCAGCCATGGTGTTGGACTTGCTATCTGAATCAACATCAGGAACCATGTCTCGTTTCGCAATAGGATCATCTGAACAACACTCAATCATGTACAGTTTAGAGAAGGCACATTGTATTTCACCATCAAGCATTACACAGCAAAAAGTAAGGAGGGCATAGGAAAGCTTACAGAAAAGAAAAATCACTACAACTAGAAAAGAAAACAGGCGTAAACATGAAAGAAGTTCAGTTCATCTCACATAAATTGGTCGTGATACACATATAACCATGATTACTAGCAATTTTCAACATTACTTCAGATGACTAAAAAACAATAGAAATAACTGAACGTAGTCAAATGAATTCATTTTCCTTGTGATTTTGCAAACTGAAAAAAAATCTTCTCACTAGACACTAACAAACAAGGCATAGATACCAAGAGTTATGTGCAGTACATAAAGCAGGTCGACATATTCAAGTTTAGTCAATTAGACTTCAGTATTGATGCATGTAAAATACACATCTATTTCTGTACAATGCTAGGAGCATTTAAACACCTGGAAACTGCAAAACATAACTACGGCAAAAAAATCCTTGTACACCCTACACAGCTATATCTAGGTCTGTTTCAGGTTCAAACAATCTTGCAACAATTATACTGTCCTACACAGTTACTACATACAATCATATAGTCATAATAGACGACTAGATGTTTTAGCAAGTTGGCTTTGGTTTCCAAATTCCCTTATTAGTTTCATAGTGGTGGTGATGTCAGTACATGGATATGAAATTGATAGGGAAACATATGTCAGAAAATATGGCATCTATTATGTGCATTATATAAGATTAAGCTATTCCCACATATATAGATCAAAATACATGTTCAATCACAATTCTACATTCACAGGGTCCCACATCTCATTGCTTTGAAAATCTTTGCATTCTGCAGTTTGCACAATATAAAAATGGGCTCAAAATATCAAATGTAGATTCTTCATTTTTTTAGATGAGCATTAATGAGCATGTCCAGAATGGCTGCGCTGAAATAAGCTTAATGTTAAGATGAACTTTGTGATGTTCTTGAATATGCTTCTCGAAGCTAGTTTGCCTTGTTTATCTTATTTTTAAGAGCTTTTAGAGGTGGCTTTATGATTAAAAAAAACTGAACTAGAAAAACCAAATCAAGGTTTTTAGCCAGATAAGATTAAGCCACTTTCAACATGATGTAAGATTACCACCTTCAGGGACAAGCCACCACAAATCACCGAATGTATTCTTTCCATCAAAGCCACCAAACAAAAGAAATCGGGCCCCTATGCAAGTCATAGAATGATATGCCCGAGGAGGTGGTGGCTCATTGCTTGTTGATAAACGCTTCCACTGAACAGAGACTGAAAGAACATATTATTAGTCAACAAAATCAATTGTGATGCAGAAAATTAATATGTAATGCTGGTTGTTCTAATAGAAGAGGATGGAGTAAAAAATCGACGACATAGAAGTATGGAACTACACAAATTGGGTAAGTTTAGCGTTGATGCTTATAAACTTCAGAAAGGAACAAGTTCATCCATCTGAGGTGATATTTGGGTCGTTAAGTACTATATAACATTACCCTATCAACTATCTGCATGGAAATGCGGATCAATGGAGTGAATGCATGTTGCATGTGCCACACTGGATATAGCATAGATATACGAAGCATGTGTGCAGAATGAGTGGGTGGAAGTTGTAAGGTGGCCAGCAACAGCCCAAAACTTGAATTAAGGAGAAGTCCTAGCTTTCTGTTGTGTGTTCAGTAAATCCATAGTAACAAGTCATATGCTTTTGGGTTGATGTTGGTGAGACCAAGACATACTGTGGTGAAACATGGGGTTTACAACTTATGAGATGAGATTAATCAAATGGAAGGTGTTTACTGTTCAGTCTCACACTGGCTATGGAGCATATGGTTGAGTATATCATGTTTGAAATGAACTTAACTCTATCAACTAAGATAATCCAAGCTCAGACTTGTCTTATGTGCATGGTTCCCCTAGGCGGTGCATAGACCCGCCTAGGCGCTAGGCGGTGGCCTCCCGTGCCGCCTAGGGCCTAGGCAGTGACCTAGGCGGCTAGCCCGCATAGGTGGTCCTAGAAAGCAACTAGACGGTTCTAAGTGACATATAAATATGATATTTATCTTCTAACATCTTAAATATAGCATATAAATGCATTTATACATTATAAAATATCAATATATTAGAAATAATCACACATTATTGTTGAAACCGGCGTCAGTGTGTAAATCAGTTCAGCCGCCTAGGTGGCGCCTAGCACCTTGCCTAGGTGCTAGGTTGTCCCTCTCCGCCTACCTAGCACCTAGTGCCTCTGATAACCTTGCTTATGTGTGTTCAGTACATGGACCATGATTCAAGGGTCAATCCATATATTAATTAGTTTGGCTTATCTAGTTTGCTCGATAAAGGTTGGGATATCTTATGATCACCAAGCGACAACCAGATTAACTCAGTATCATATCATTTTAATGATCGCGTTAAAATTAAGCCCAAATGTCAGTTCTGGAATGATGTAGCCATATTTTAATGCAATCACCAGGAGGAAATCTGTTGTGATAATAAAACCAGTAAAAAATATTCTCCATTTCAGTTCAATGGCAAGTTGGCAACAAAACAAAAAGACAAAACAAAACAAAAAAATGTTAAAGCATACCCCTGTCTAAAATAATACATTCATTGTAGTACACATCATATCTACTTAGCCAGCCACCAGTTCCATGCCCTCCAAATAGCAAAAGCTGACAAAAAGATCTATATGCTGTTAGTAATATTTTAACACAACCAAATTTCAGACAAGAAAATGGATACCACCAAAGGTTCCGGGAGATTTTCTGATTGCATAAGCTTTGGTAGAACTGAAAAAAAACTTAAGGTTGAAAGGCTCCTAGCAAATAACAAAGACATTTCATTTCTTATCTCTGGCAGTGAATATTAGTATCTACTGGTCCACCTAACAGAACAATTAACTGAGATCAACCTTCAAAATATGTGATATAGATATATACAATAGAGATATCCATATCATCTCTTAAATACTAACGCAGTTAGAAAGATGAAATAATTCAGAAAGTGAGTGTCAGGACTCTAATTACATACATAAGGTCCACCAGATGTTACTGAATGACCGCATCTTGGTGAGGGAGTCTGTCCTGGGAGCTTCAATTGTGTCCAACCTGGTGCCTCATTATCTTACAGAATAAACAATATTAGATTCTAGGTTATTAGGCAATTGAAATTTGAAAATATTGCAGTAGTTGTCCAGTTTAAGATTTCCAGTGAACCATTACTTCCATAGATTGAGAAATGTAATTTTATACTAAAACACATTCAATGTGGGTAGCCAAGTAATGAAGTAATCATTGCAATAGGAGAAACATTGGCAGAGGCAAACATTTTAAGTAAAAGCATTTCACATATCTCAACAGAAAAAAAAAGTTGGTTGCCCCTTTCCTCGATGGAATGGGATGGTTGCACAGGGCTAAACAATACCAATGGGCTCTCTCAAACTCCTTTTCCTTCAATGAGACAGGTATGGAATACGAGACAATATAGCTGAGGGTATGATATTACTTCCGATTTCATCTTAAAGCATCCATGCATCATTAACAAAGGTAAGTAAGTGTAATAGCCTCTAATTATGACCTCATTTACATGGACTGGATAGACAGGATATAGTTTTAAGTGCACCGTTAGTTCTGCTCGGACTCTAATTGATCAACAATATTTTGTAGATAGCAGTTACAGTGGCATCCTTCTTTCAATATAAATAGATCTACTGACAAATAGGAAGAGATACCTTCTTCAGTAACACCTTTTAAAGCCCATAAATCACCCATTATGGGCCCAGTTCCACCTGTTGAAAAGAAGAAAGAGAGTCATCAGAAATAGAAAGCTGATGGCCAAAAATTCTGCATTACTCAATAATCATTTGAAATAATCAGCACACAACAAATTTTATTCAAGAAAAGAGCTTGTTTTCCATCAGAAAAAAAAGGTAAAATCATATTGCAGAGAATATTTTTAAAGAATTGCTCCTCAGACATTTACGATTATTCAACTGGATGCTTATCAGAATTGGGCGAGGAAGGGATGGAAGTGTACTAGTTTTTTGCTACTTAGTAAACAGAAGCTATCTAACCATCTAAGGAGACAAAATATTTGATAAAAAGCATGAACCAGATCTAGAAATTGCAATTACCTCTGCCTCCAAATATAAGCAGCCTCTTCTCAATCATGGTGGCAGAGTGTCCACATCTTGGAGGTGGCACTGATCCAGTAACTGATAATTCTGTCCACTCAAGTGACACTATGCAGCAGAGAAGGAAAATGAACAGTCAAATTTTGTTACCATGTTCGAAAAAAAAAATCGATGCTCAATACATCTTCAATAAAATGAAGCAGTTAGCTCACTTGTGTCCATGATATATACATCAGACAGCCATTTTTTGCCATCCCAACCACCATACCTGAATAAAGATGAACAGAACATTCTTTGTAAATCACAAGCTCTGATACCCAGTAATGATGTAAGATACACCCAAGAACAAAGGTAAGTTTTGGGCTGCAAAGCGGCAGCTTTTCCATATCTCTTTATTTGCATATATAGTCAATTACAAAGACCCACACAGCCACGCCCTCACTAACTCTAGATCGTGGCTATAACACTCACTAACTGCACTTGCATGATCCTATTAATCAGCAATGTGCAACTGACCAAGTAAATACTGAAACTGAAAGCAAATTGAACATGCTATTAACCGGAATAAAAAACAGACAGAAGCTGACTAAGAAACTGAAAAATGCATGCACAGGACTTATCTAACAATCACCCCCTAAGTCCAGTTGCAAATTACTTATTGAAGAGACCAATCTTGGCGCATAGCTCATGGAATCTGATTCGCCCAAGAGGCATGGTGAGAATATCTCCCAGCTGCTCGGCTATTCCAATAAACTCCACCTTGAGTTGTCCTTTCTCAGCACACTCCCTGATATAATGAAATTTAACATCAATGTGCTTACTCCTATCATGGTAGGCTGGATTCTTCATTAAAGAAATTGCCGACTTGTTGTCCACCTTCAGAACTGGTATACTTAGCTCAACTCCAAGCATTTCAGATATGAGTTTACCCAACCACACACTTTGACATGCTGCAGATGCTGCAGCTATGTATTCAGCTTCTGATACGATCTTCCGGGTGGTGGGAATGTGTATACGCCCTTGTCCCTAGTCGTAGACTAGAGGCCGAGCGTTGAGAAGCCGCCGTCGCAACCGAGGATGGTCGCCGGCGAAGATAGCTTGGCTATAACGGAGCCACCGACCGGATTCACCGGCACGTCTAAGACTGGTAATTTGGTGGCTGCACAAAACGTGCACCTTTTCTCTCTTCTCTTTCCTTTTATTCTCTGCTCCTTGAGCTGATACATTCGACTAACAAACTACCAACTGATAGCTAAGAAAGTGGATCACAAACTGACCGTCTACAAAAGACTCTAGAGCCAGCTAACAACTCATTTTTGGAAAAGAACTCAAAACTAGGAAATAAAAGAACTGACTAACACATCAAGCCTGCTGATCGCCGCGCCGCTTCTTGTAGTAGACGCGGTCCGGCGTATCAATACTCCCCCCTGGGCAACGAGCTTGTCCTCAAGCTCGACAGCCGGGTATGAACGTCGAAGGATTATTGCATCGACCTAGGTGGCTTCCTCCTCCGGTTCTCCCTCCCAATGCACTAAGAATTGACGATGGCCGCGCACAAATCGTTGAGCCAGCAATCTGTAGGGAGCTGGACGAGCAGAAATGGTTGGGCATGCCGCATGCTCTGGCAATGGTGGTGCGGCTGCAGGAGGAGTACCCTTGAACGGTTTCAGCAGCGAGACATGAAAGACATTGTGAAGACGAGCTCCCTCTGGCAGGATCAAGCGACAGGCCACCTCCCCCACACGAGCAGCCACCTGATAGGGACCAAAATAGCGCGCAGAGAGTTTATGTTGAGCTTTAGCTCTCAAGGACAGCTGTCTGTGAGGCTGTAAGCACAACCAGACCCAATCAGCCACTGAAAAAGAAACCTTGCGCCGGTGGCCATCTTGAAGTTGTTTCATTCTGTTTTGGGCCTGCAGGAGGTGGTGTTTAGCTTGAGCCAAAAGAGCATCTCGGTCCACCAAAGCACAATCAACAGCATCAATGGAAGTGGCACCCTGGGAGTATGGTACCAAACTGGGAGGTGCCCGACCATAGACCAATTTAAAGGGGGACATCCTCAGCCCTGAATGATAGGAAGAATTGTAACAAAACTTTGCCCATGGCCACCACCGAGACCATGAAGAAGGGTTATCAGTTGCGAGGCAGCGAAGGTACATCTCAAATTCTCAATACTGCGGTTTACAACCTCAGTCTGTCCATCCGTTTGTGGGTGGTAGACCGACGACATTAAGAGGGTTGTTCCACAACGTTTAAGCAGATCTTGCCAAAAGGCACCGGTGAAAACAGGATCCCGATCGGAGACTATGGTTTCCGGTACCCCATGCAACCTGACCACCCGATCAAAGAAGATGTCAACCACTGCAGGGGCAGTGATCGGCCCTTTCAAGGCAATAAAATGGCCGTATTTAGATAACCGATCAACCACAACCAGGAGGATTGTCATGCCTTGAGACTTGGGCAGTCCAACAATAAAGTCCATTGAAAGATCTGACCAGATATGTTGGGGAATTGGAAGAGGCTGAAGGAGACCAGCCGGTGATTGTGTGCTGATCTTGTGTTGCTGACAGACCACACACTCAGCAATATACTTTTCTACTGTTTGACGCTGCCCCTCCCAGTAGTACTGCTGCTTGATCCGTTGGAGTGTCTTCTGGATCCCTTCATGAGTTAGATCATGATAAGCTGCCACAATCCGACGGGCTAAATCCAAGTCTGGTGGAACAAAGAGACGACCATCCTTGTATAGAAGGCCATCTCGGATCACCCAAATAGGCTGCCACCTGCACCAGCCGGTGTGGCTGTGGAGAGGGCAGCGCACCGCCTTTGGATCTCGGCGCACCCGCGAAGCTCTGCCTGCCATTCAGTTGCCAAAGAGCCGGTAGGTGCTGACAAAGCGGCACAAGAGGCTGCTTGCTCAAAGGCATGTGAGAGGGCATCTGCTGCCCTATTATGGCGCCCTAGCTTGTACTCGACAGTGAAATCAAACCCCATCAACTTGCTGAGCCAGTGTTGCTACGGAGGGGTTACCAAAGCTTGTTCAAGGAGGTATTTGAGGCTCGCATGGTCGGTGCGAACCACAAACGGTCGACCCCATAGGTAGGGCCTCCAATGGCGAATGGCCTTGGAAAGGCCAATGAGCTCCCGCTCATAGGCCGCTAGGCGACCATGGCGATCGGCCAATCGTCTGCTGTAATAGGCAATTGGATGCTCTGCTTGTTGTAGCACCGCTCCAATACCCGTCTCGGACGCATCACATTCCACCACGAAGGTAACGTCGAAGTCCGGAAGAGCTAACACAGGGGCGCATTGAAGGGCCACCTTGAGCGCTTGGAAGGAACGCTCTGCTTCAGTTGACCACCGGAAATCTTGTCGGCAGAGAAGGTTGGTCAGGGGCTCCGCCAGCACTGCGTACTGCTTGATGAAGCGGCGGTAGTACCCTGCTAATCCCAGGAAGCTCCGTACTGCCGTCACCGACCTTGGAGTAGGCCAAGTGGTAATGTCCTGGACCTTCTTTGGATTTGCGGCCACCCCATTGCTGGAGATGATGTGGCCTAAGTATCCGACCTCCTCCTGGCCGAAGGCACACTTAGAGCGTTTGAGGAAAAGGTGGTGATGCCTCAAGTGCTCCAGAACTTGCTGCAGGTGAACCTTGTGCTCCTCCGGTGTCGAACTGTACACCAAAATATCGTCGAAGAAAACCAAAACGAACTTCCTCAAGAAATCAGAGAGTACCTCGTTCATTAGTGCCTGGAAGGTAGATGGCACATTACACAAACCAAAAGCCATCACCAATGACTCATAGTGGCCATGGTGCGTTCGGAACACCGTTTTCTCGACGTCCTCCGCCCGCATGAGAATCTGGTGATAGCCGGAACGGAGGTTTTGGAGAAGATGCGTGCACCATGGAGCTCATCAAGTAGTTCCTCGACAACCGGAATGGGGAACTTGTCCTTTATGGTTCAGTCATTGAAAGCGCGGTAATCCACGCATAGCCGCCACGAACCGTCCTCTTTCGGCACTAGGAGGACAGGGGAGGAGAATGGCGAGCGGCTGGGTCGTATAATACCTTGCTCCAACATCTGGGCACACTGACGCTCAATTTCATCCTTCTGACGATATGGATAGCGATATGGCCTCACCACTACTAGGTCAGTACCCTCCTTGAGACAGATCCTATGATCACAATGTCTCGAAGGAGGTAAACCTCGGGGCTCCTGGAACAGATCAGCGAAAGTGCCCAAGAGGCCCTCCAATTCCTTGTTCTCCGGCTGCAACTGAAGAGCAAGTACCTTGGCTGAACAATCATCAATTCCTTGGAGGGTGATAGCTTTCTGCCCATCTCCAATGGTCATACACAGGGTGCTGAAATTCCATTTGATGTCCCCTAGAGGACGTAGCCACTGTACCCCCAACACAGCATCAAAACCATCAAGGGGAATCACCATGAAAGGAGCTCGGAACTGGTACTTTTCTATGGTGAAATCCTCCACAATACGCCCCAAACATGGCAGGTTTGCCCCATTGGCCACACGGACAGATGGTCTGGAGCCTGCTTCCTGATTCACCTTGATTCGGCTGGTTGCAAACGCACTAATGAAGTTGTGTGTGCTGCCCGTATCGAGCAACGTCTGCAGTTGTTGTCCTGCCATAGTAATCCAAACGTGCATGGTGGTACTCTTCCGGGGACCTTGCACAGCTATTGCAGGCCGAAGGATCATCCTTGTCATCCGGAATACTATCTTCCTCCTAGCCCTCGACCATAGCCTCCAGGTAAAAGAGGCGTTTGCAACGGTGGCCTGGATGATAAACCTCCTTGCAATTGTAACAGAGGCCCTTAGCACGACGGTCAGCTATCTCGTCCGCTGTCAATCTCCTTCTATAAGGACCTGTGACTGACGCCGATGATCCCGCCTGCGAAACTGCCGGAGTCGCCTTAGTTGGTGGGGCTGCTGCTGGTGTTGAACCCGTGCGACCAACTGAAGCTAGCTGTCATCCTGAAGCTGCGGGTGCTGGATTGCTCTGCCAGGCAACCCTTGGCACCCATTCCGATACAGGGGGTGCCACGGCTGGTGGTTGCGTCGCCACACCCCTACTGAACGCCAGCCGTGGACGACCACTGGCCTGTGTTGCCCTCGCAATCCACACGTCCTCCCGATGTTCAGCATCTCTGGCCAAGCCAATTGCATCCGCCAAGTCCCTGGGTCGAACCCTCTTCACCTCCGCTTGAAGCGTGGTAGAGAGGCCGGCCGTGAACATTTCAACTTGATCTTCCTTCTTTGTGCGCTTCGCTCTAGCCAACCTCTTCTAAAACTCACGGGCATATTCATCTACCCTGCTGTCTCCCTGCTTCAGGTTCACCAGATCGCCCAGTGGTCCAACAGTAGAGTGGCGTGTGAACCTCTGGAGGAATGTGTCATAGAAATCCATCCAGGTGATCACTCCCCCCTCTTGTTTCTAATTATCCATTACTTCTTGAGCTTCACCTCTAAGGTGGAGACTAGCCATGCTAACCCAACCATGTCCAGGAATCTCATGAGCGCGGGCATACCTCTCACATTGCTTCAGCCATAATAACGGGTCATCCATGCCATCGTATAAGTCGAGGTCGTATCGGGGGGTTCGAGGCACCCACCGCTCCGAATCGCGACCTCCTCGACGGCCCTCATCCTCTTCTTCACGTTCACCTCCTCTTCCGCGCTGATGCAGGCCGCGCGGCGCACCGCGGCGAGGCCCACCCTCCTCGCGACCCTCATAGGCCGCATCCTCTTCCTCAGCCGGTTCCACCGGCTTCTTTCCTTGGGCACGGACTAGCTCGCTGAGAGTTTTCTGGACCTCAACCAGCGCAGTCCGCAGCTCTTCCACCCCAGCCTCCACTTTTCCTAATCGCTCATCAGTGGTGGTCATCCCTTCCTGAGTGTCGTGGATCAAGCGTCGCCGTGGCCGAGGAACGTACCGCTCTGATACCAAATTGATACGATCTTCAAGGTGGGAATGTGTATACGCCCTTGTCCCTGGTCGTAGACCAGAGGCCGAGCGTTGAGAAGCCGCCGTCGCAACCGAGGATGGTCGCCGGCGAAGATAGCTTGGCTATAACGAAGCCACCGACCGGATTCGTCGGCACGCCTAAGACTGGTAATTGGTGGCTGCACAAAACGTGCGCCTTTTCTCTCTTCTCTTTCCTTTTATTCTCTGCTCCTTGAGCTGATACATTCGACTAACAAACTACCAACTGATAGCTAAGAAAGTGGATCACAAACTGACCGTCTACAGAAGACTCTAGAGCCAGCTAACAACTTATTTTTGGAAAAGAACTCAAAACTAGGAAATAAAAGAACTGACTAACACATCAAGCCTGCTGATCGCCGCGCCGCTTCCTGTAGTAGACGCGGTCCGGCATATCAGCTTCACAAGAGGAAAGTGCCACAACCTTCTTGTTAGACTGCCAAGTGATAGGATTTCCATTGAAGAAGAAAATTATACCAGAAGTACTCTTCCTGTCATCAATGTCTCCTCCAATATCACTGTCACTAAAACCCAGCAACTGTGCATCATCTTCCTTCTTGTTACCTTCCTTCTTGCCCACTGCATAAAACACCCCCCAATCCTTGGTTCCTGCTACATAGTGCAGAATGCGCTTAACAGCAATGAGGTGTTCTTCATGAGGCTGCTCCATGAACCGACTCACATATCCAACAGAGTATGCTAAGTCTGGCCTTGTGTGCAGCAAATAACGCAGGCTACCAACTAGGCTTCTATAGAATGTTGGATCAACTTGTGGAGTGGTGCTGGACTTGCTCAGTTTGAGTCGCACCTCCATTGGTGTTTGACAAGGGTTACAACCTGATAACCCTGCCTTTTCCACCAGCTTCTCTGCATAAGCCATCTGCCCTAGCTTAATTCCTTCAGGTCCTTGAATAACTTCAATTCCCATATAGTAGTGAAGAGCACCAAGATCACTCATTTTGAACTTCAGTTTCATCTCCTCCTTGAACTTGGTGATTTGACTGCAGCTCCCACCAGTGATGATTAAGTCATCTACATAGACACCAATCATCAGTCGGCAATCCCCAATTCCACGAGTATACACTCCATGCTCACTGATGCTGCGATGAAATCCAAGCAACAGCAGTGTAGCATCAAGCTTGGTGGTCCAAGCCCGTGGAGCTTGCCGGAGTCCATATAAGGCCTTATGAAGACGCAAGACCTTCCCTTAATGAGCATAATGTAGGAACCCTGGTGGCTGCTCAACATACACCTCTCTCTAAAGTTCACCATTGAGAAATGCTGATTTCACATCCATGTGATGCACTTCCCAAGCATTATAGGCTGCAATGGCCAAAAGAAATCGCACAGACTCCATTCTTGTAACAGGAGCAAACATATCAAAATCTATCCCTGCCTCTGTACATACACTTTCGCCACAAGCCTAGCCTTGTGCTTGACCACTGCCCCATGTTGAACACGTTTCACCTTAAAGATCCACCTCAAACCAATTGTTCGATGACTAGCTGGCAGATCAGCAATACTCCATGTTTTGTTTTCGACAATTGATCGAAGCTCCTCCTCCATTAGTCTGCGCCAATTGGGATTGTGCAGTGCTTCTTCAACTGGTTCAGGTTCATCCGCACTAATCACATGGAGTTCTTCCACTGCCAAATCTCGTGGCACCAGCCCCAGTGTCACAATTGGACCTAGCAGATTATCAACAGTACGATACCGAGGAATCTCGTCGTCATCGGCATAGGCATCCAATCCAGAATCATGTGACAATGGTGTCACATGCTCAATCGCCGGTGAACCCCGAGAAGAACCACCTAGTGGCAATGGCGACACTTGATTTGACACCCCAGTTGGTGAAGGAGATGACACTCCAGTTGGCGTCGCCTTGGTTGAGGTCGCCCAAAACTCCACAAAGAAAGGTTCCACTTCTTTTGGGCATTGGCCTCCTGGACGCGCTCCACACCAATGCGGACGATCTTGATTGTCTCCCATGCCTCTCTCACCGAGTCCTTGACAGCAAGCATCGCCAACATCTCCGGTCGCACCGCGCGAAGAATCGCGGACAGCGCCATCCGATTATTTTGGAAGTCGTCGGTGCCGGGGTCGATCGCATCGCATAGGCCTTGTGCCTGAAGATTCACCCACATCACTAGCGCCCACTCGACGTAGTTGGTGCGGGAGAGCATGGGGTACTTGATGGAGCTCGATGCTCCCTTCATCACCCGTTCGACGACGACCTCGCGCGCCTCACCATCGCGGTTCCTACCACGACATGGTGGGGGTGAGGGCGACGACACGCCTCTCCGTGGGGGCGTCCTGCAGCCGCCGCCACAACGACCACCCACAGCACCGACGCCTTTTACGCCACCGTTGCCTCTGCCGCTGACACCTCGCCCACCAGCACCATGACCACCAGCCACCATGGCTAACACTCAGTGGGGAACCTCACCAGGGTCTCTCACACGGCTCTGATACCAAATGTAAGATACACTCAAGAACAGAGATAAGTTTTGGGCTGCAAAGCGGCAGCTTTTCCATATCTCTTTATTTGTGCATATAGTCTATCACAAAGACCCACACAGCCACACCCTCACTAACTTTAGATCGTGGCTATAACACCTACTAACTGTATTTGCATGATCCTATTAATTAGCAATGTGCAATTGACCAAGTAAATACTGAAACTGAAAGCAAATTGAAGATGCTATTAACTGGAATAAAAAACAGACAGAAACTGACTCAGAAACTGAAAAATGCATGCACCAGACTTATCTAACAAATGATAAGGGAATTTGTATAAAAATAAAACACCTACATGACAATTTTTCTGTTTCCTATGGCTGAAGCGGCTGCAAACTCCCGTGGTGATGGTAAATCACCAAAGCCGGTCATCTCTGACCACTGCCATATGTCTGAATATGAAAGAAGCATCACGACAGTGCTTAATGGTTGTTGAAACACCCAGTATAAGTGCAAAGAAAATAAAAAAGTGGATTTAAAAAAACACTGAAAAGCTTTAACAATATAAAGAGGTTTACCGGTGTCGAGCATCCAGAAATCGCCTAACCTGCAAAAGTAAACATCGTGGTGTAAATGACAAATAAGGAAATTATATACTCTAATGTATAGTTTTATTTATATACTGCAAAATTTTGTGATGCCTTCAAGCTCTAATCTATAGATGTTCGCAATGCAGACCTCTTGCCCCCTGAACGGCCGCCGAAGATGAACATGTTGCAGTCAATGACAACAGCTATGTGAAACGCCCTTGGGCTGGGGCCTGCCTGCCCGTCTGAGCCATTACCGGTGCATTCAGGCGTGTACCAAAGCCTATTCTCTGCAACAAGGATCGAATTCAGGAGTCTAAACAGACAGGCTCGCTGTGCTCTCGTGCTATGCTTCCGCAATTGACATATTGCGCCCTCTAAACGAAATCAACACCCCCAATCGCATAGAATGCATAGGCGCAGGAAGGGAACTAGGCAGAGGAGTCGAGCGGGGATTTACCGACGTCGTAGACGGCGATGTCGGCGAGGAAGCGCTTGTCGGCGAACCCGCCGAAGACGACAACCATGGACTTGCCGATTCCAATAGCCGTGTGGCCGCTGCCGAAAATCGCGAGGTTTTTAGCCGGCCGGAGGGATTTCGGGGAGAAGAGATCGAGACGGCGGCGGAGTGGAGTTACCTGCGAGGGGAGGGGATTTGGCCTCCGAAGTCGGAGGAGTCGGCCCTCACCCAGTGCATCTGCTTCGGCTGCGGCGGTGGAGGCGGCGGCGGCGGCGGTGGCATCCTCTGCTTGCTCTCTCGTTCCAGCCTCCCGTCCTCGGTCTACTCTACTACTCGCTGCTGCTGGTTTGGTTTCCAACGAGTCGGCCCGGTCGGCGTTCGGAGGAGGGAGGGCAGGAGATTTTTACCCACGGGCAATCCAATTGAACTGACTTGACCGGACGACGTTAATTTCTTCAATTTTTACACTCGTGACATGGACACAAGAATTTCTTATCTCCACTATATTTTAGTCTTTTTTCCACATTTTTCATTTAATTAGCCCATTTTCCTCCACATGCACTTTGCCCTTGCCTCATGCCGGACTGGACGAAGGGGAGAATGATAGCGGAAGAGGGGAGAAAGGAAGATAGAGAGGAAGGGCAGCGACAAACGGCTCGACAGATCAGCGGCGGTGGCACTGGCACAGGGCAAGGACGACGATGGCGTCGTATCGACGGCAGCGACGAAACCGAGGCGGCAGAGGGGAGAGAGAAAGAGGAGAGAGAGGAAGGGCGGTGGCAAGCAGCTCGGCAGCATGCTGGCGGTGGCTGGCGCGGGGCAAGGAACACGACGATGTCGCATCGGCGGCAGCGACGAAACCGAGGCGGCGGAGGCGAGATAGAAAGAGGAGAGTGAAAGGAAGGGCAGCAGCAAGCTACTCGGCAGCTCGGCGGCGGCGGTGGCGGCAGTAGCATGAGGCAAGGATGACAACGACGTTGTATCAGCGACAAGGACGAAACCGAGGCGACAAAGGGGAGAGAAAAGAGGAGAGAGAGTGGAGAGAGAGAGAGAGAGGAAGGGCGGTGGTAGGCGGCTCGTCGACGGCAAGCTGGTGTGGCGGCGGCGGCACTGGGGGCCAGGGCGACGACGGTGTCGCATCGGCGGCGACGACGAAAATGAGGCGGCGGACACTGGGGGCGAGGTCGACGATGGTGTCGCATCGGCGGCGACGACGAAAATGAGGCGGCAGAGGCGCGACAGAGAGTTGGAGGCGGTAGGGGAGGAGAGGAACGGGGGGTGGCGGAGAGGAGGGGAAGGAGGGAGATTGCGGCTATTCGAGGCGGCATAGCCGGCAACAGCGGGGCAACGGCAGTGGTGGTGCTTGAGGAGCCGAGGTGGAGGGGCGGCGGAGAAGAGAGAATGTGACATTCTCAATATTACATATTACCGCTTGCCACACTTGTCTAAGTTTAGGTTAGGCAAAGTGTGACATTCTCAATATTACATATTACCGGTCAATGATGAAGCTACAACGGTATAACAATCTAAGCAAAACCCAAGTCTAAACGGCAGCGACGATGGCCACTACAGGAATTCGTGAACCGACGTAAATAGCCCAAAAGCGGATGTAAATAGCTATATATGTCGGCATGCGGACGTAAATAAACCGACGTATAAAAAGCGATGTAAATACGGTTATATTTTACGTCGACCGCTGACATAAATGGCCTTTATTTACGTCGGCTTCATGCCTAACGTAAATAACGGTCGTCGGATAGGGGAGTCGTCATGGGCCAATTATTTACGTCGGCCACGGCCGACGTAAACACACGGCCTTTGGCAGGTCTGCACCAGGTGGCGCTAGGGTTATTTACGTCGGCCAGCCTAGCCGACGTAAATAATGATTCCAGTATTTACGACTGTCTTGATGGCCGACATAAATACTGAAGCTGCTGGCTAGCAAAATAGCCACCATTTTTTCGCTTAATTCCAGCAACATCAAATATAAGCAATTTTACACCAATTCATCCAAACGATGTTTAACACATAGACTCACCGTCACATGTTCCATCATCTCAATATTGACACAAATACAATATATTCCATTATCTCAATATTAGCACACATACACAGCGGCTATTTTCCATTCACATCGTGATCCATTCACACACTCACAGCCAATCATTCACACATTCAGCCATTGCTAATCACACAAGCATCACATACACTCATGTACATGCACCACTAATCGTACACACACACTAATACGCACGCACAAGCAAGATCAAGGAAGACAGAGGTAATCGCTGCCATCTGACTCACATACGCTATTGTTCTTCTCCTTCGATTTTCTCTCTTTTCTTGGGTTTCCTTTCATTGAGCCGGTGCAACAGAAGGAAGCAGGCAGCGCCTTGCGCTGCCATGCGCTCGCGCCGGCTGGCTGCTTGGTGGCACCGCCCTATGTCGCCTTCTTCGTCATCCAGGATGTTACGAGGCCACCGCGCTAGCTGCAGTCTCCGCCTTTTGCCTTTGTCACTGAGTATCACACTAGCAGCAAGCGCCATGCCGAAAACCATCGACTAGGAGCTGAGCATGCTACTATGGAGATGATGGCGACAACAACGCACCGAGCCTCTTCACGTGGAGCCACCAACAAAGAGCTGCAATTGCAACCCAGATCAAGATGTTAGTCACAAATGAATGTCCAAACATATGATAAAACGAAACTTCCCCTAAATTCAAGTTTGTAGTTATTTTTGACAATGATCATATTTGAATATTTCATATCAATCTGATTATTTTAGGAGATATCCATAGATCTGAAAGACATCAATAGCTAAAGATTCAAAACGGATTGCACATATATCCCCAACCAACATGTATTTGTAACCAATAGAGTAGTTGGTAAGACCTAATTTCAATAATTTTGAAAAAAGTACCAATTGCTGTAACTGTAAGCGAATAATAAACCAGAGCACAAATATCTAAATAAACGGTATAATGCGTGACAAGATAATTTCAAACAACTCATTCAGCATTGTACTCAGGCTCTGGATATACGTATACACAATTTGTTCTTTTTACGCTGAACTAAATTGTTTAGATAGCTGAATTGCCTAATATCCGAACTTAAGAGTCTGGCCAGCATTGTTTGACTTGCTTATGAGTGCTTTGCGAAGTGGCATAGAGATTTTCGGCGTATGGGTTCACGAAGTAAATGTGTGTGGTCATTTATTTAAACGACCATTAAGCCAATAAAATCTAAAGATGTTGTCATTATTTGTCATAATGCTTGCTTTAGTTTCTTTTTCTATGCCAGCACAATCCTAGATATTATGATTATCAAGCTACCAAAAAATCACTGCTCTGTTCTGTTCATCTGTAAGACGATGAAGATTTTGGATTCTACACTTCATCAAGGCTTTGATCAACCCTGTTCATCGCAGGAAAAAAAAACTGAGTTGCGCCTCTAAAGGATTAAGCATTGCACGTAATGATTCTTCCAGGGAGTCAAGTCTAGAGCAAATGCAGCTCTTTACTGTTTAGACTAAGGGTAAATAGCACTGTTGCCATTATAACTTGCCCCCTGACCGCGCTTGACATTTCGAAAAGACCTCACTCAGCGTTACCATTTTAGCCGCTCGTTCCTCTCATATGTGCCATTATCAGGACTTACGGGAGCAATACGGACACGAATACTGGGGAAATACGGGCTGACAGGTGGGTCCCACCTGTCAGCCTCTCCCAGCTTCTTCTTCCTCCCCCCTCTCTCTGTATCTCTCTCTCTCCACGGGCCAAGGCAGCGAGCTCCTCCGGTGGCGACCTCCCCGACGCGAGCTCCCTCCGGCGGCGACCTCCCCGCCGGGGCCGAGCAGGGCGGGGCCGAGCACGGCGGGGCCACACGCGGCGGCGGCGGGGGACGAGCAGGGCGGCGGCGCCGGGGCCGAGCACGTGGGGGAGGGGGCGGCGCCGGCGAGCTCGTGGGGGAGGAGGGCGCCGGCGAGCTCAGAGGGGCGGCGGGTTCCTGGAGAGAGAGACGAGGAGGAGGATTGAGGAGGAAGAAGGGTAGAGTGTATGACAGGTGGGACCCACCTGTCAGCCCGTATTTCTCTAGTATTCGTGTCCGTATTGCCCCCGTAAGTCCTGATAATGGCACGTATGAGAGGGACGAGCGGCTAAAATGGTAACGCTGAGTGAGGTCTTTTCGAAATGTCAAGCGCGATCAGGGGGCAAGTTATAATGGCAACAATGCTATTTACCCTTAGACTAATGGCAAATTCATTACGGATACTTTAGACAGAAATATGTATTAAATATCGAGTCTTATGAATTCCTCAATTAATTTGTTTCTTCCGGACAATATTTTTCGTTAAAATACGTACATAGTTTTGATATGAGAGAGAGAGAGAGACCAGTTCAAAGAATCATTTGAGCAAAATAGCAACACAGATGATAGAAAAGTCGAAGCATAAATTGGCATGTACATTAGATAGATAACCAGGTGGTTTCCAATTATCAGAAACAGTATCATGTTCTTAATTCCCTTCAGGAAAGGTACCGTGGATCATTTCCTTGCTTGCCCATCTTATGCACATCCTTTGGTGAAAGTATCTTAATGTACCATACACTATTCACAAATAACCTACATCAATTGAGGAAGCTCAGTTTTAAGAGGGCCTGCCTCTATATGCTATACACACTGATAGTAATTCAAGATAAGCTAGTCCATCACAAATCTCGAATGCATTGCAGATGCAGAGCTATATGCTCATAAATATGGGCTAGTCATTTGGATTTTAGTGAATGACAAAAAATAGCACTAACAGTAACATGAAAGGAGTAGCAGTCACGGCGTAGACCGAAGCACTTTAGAAGAGGTCCAGATTTACCCTAGGCGACATACATGAACCAACTGGCCATCGTTACTTTGCTTTGATGGAATTTGTCAAATATCCATGATTGAAAAATTGATTCAAATATATAGGAAGATGAAAGGCTTTCTAAAATGGATACATTTTGGGGTTAATAATTTGGTGCAAATTTATGATCCCTATTGCAATTTACTCGTGGCAATTCAGTAGTTGACTGAGATGGAGAAAAAAAACTTAAAATCTGCACATTTTAATGAAAGAATATAATGCATGGGTCTATTTAATTTCTATCTGACTCTTTTGGATTATTTGGTTTCCAATCAGGTAGTGTAAATCTTGTGGAAGGAAAATATATATCATGCCATTAATTTGTATTGAAGGGAAATCATGTACATTCTCTAGAAGCAAATACTATATTCTTCAATGATTTGGAGCTATTCCTCTAGAGCTCTATTAAGGGCACAATAATTTTGTCGCTTTGAAAATAATCACACGAAGGTAACCATGTAGATGTATTTTCGAATTCATAGTTACTGAAATAAAACATCTCACTATCGAACAGATATATGGATTTTCGAAAATGCCATAAGTAGTCTCTTAATTACAAAACACAAAGTAACAAAGTAAACAGATTCTTTAATGCATCATCTCACCTTCCCGTTGCTTTGGGGGCTCTTCTTCCACCACAACCAATATTTCTACCATCTTAGGACTCTCACATCAGATCTAGATCTACTAAATATTCAATCGGCACATCAATAGAATTAACTGCACAAACACGAATTTGCATCAATAACTACTCGCAAACACCACTCAATCATACAATTTAAAATTGCAAATCAGGCATTGTCGACGTGTTTCAGCTGATAGGTTTTCCGCGACCTAATCCGGTGGTTTGACAGTGGGGGTGTGCGTAGCCGGTTCGTTCCTCTCTTCTCTCTTTGGCCCAAGAACGCAAGAACAAACGCTAAGATTTTACCCACGTTCAGGCCTCCTGATCGGGTAACAGTCTTAATCCTGCTCAAGATTCTTGCACTGTATAAACTGACTAATCTTTGAAGGATCCGATCTCAGGATCGATTCTAGAACCCTTTTACAGACTCACCCCAGCCCTTATATTCCCGGGCTGGCATGGGTTACACCGTGCTACACAACGTGTATTAAATGTTCCTACTACTGTAGCCATCATTCCTTCGGTGCTGGTCTTCGCCGCCACCTCTCCTGCCCTTGCCCTGACAACGTGACAAGTTAGATGAGATAGAGCAGCCTGCCTACCCCTAGCGCCTTTCTTGTCACACCATAGCTGGCGCAAACAGGACGGCTATGGAGACGGCCACAATGTAGTTGATTTCACTTAGCGGGGCGGGAGCAATCATATTGTCAGAGTCCTGCCCACTCCGTCAGAGCGATTTCGTCGCATTAAATGCTCTGGATTCGGTGTATCCTAAAGAAATCCTTAGCAAGAAAGATTCCTTGCACCTTCGTCTTGTGTCCCTGACAGTGGGGCCCGCACCCTCTGTTGCCCCAGCGTGCTCGCTCGGCGCCTGCTCGCCGAACGCCGCGCGTCTTGGTAGCCTGGCGCCTGGGGCCTGATCACCCGCCTGCTCGCTGGTTGCCACGCGTTCTGGCAGCCCGGCGTCTGGGGCCTGATCGTCCGCCTGCTTTCCGGACGCCATGCGTCCTGGTCACACGGCTTGAACTTCATAAGGTCTGAAACCAGACCTTGATCTGTTTGGGCCTGATACTTCTAAGTATGGTTCGCTTCCTAATTGGTCGCTAGTCCCACCTGGCAGTGATGGGGGCACACCCCAGTGTGGAATACACTGACAGGCATACATGTAAAATAGTAATAGGAATCCAAGTGTAGTAAGAAATCTCACCTTCCACATCCGGCTCTGGTTCCTCCAGCAGGATGGTGGCGGCGGCGGTGGAGTGTACTGGGAGTGGATGCTGTCGGGGATAAAATCACGGCCCATTGCCATGGCCCACTCCCTGATGGCCCAATCGAATAGCCTACTAGGGCCCAGCTCCCTAGAAGGTTCTATCAGGCCCATCTGCATCCTGCCGAACAGCTTCCTGGCTGGCATGGTGCGTGGCGGCCTAGGCTTCGTGTTTGAGTCCGACTCGAACAGAGTTCTGCGCGGCTACGTGAAGACCCGGACGTTGGTTTCCCGGATTGGAGTAGACGTCGTGATCCCCAAGAATTGGAGTATGCCTTATCTGCCTCGGGATATATTTGGCATGTATGAGTTCGTTACGATCTCGTAGTTAGCCCGGCCCGATTATCCCTCGGTAGGTCGGTTATCCAACACTATATAAACAGGACCCCTACGGCGTGTTGAGGGGTCAATCCAGCACCTGATCTTAGGCCAAGAGACTTCGCATTGTCGCATATTGCTCTCTTGTACACACATAATCTCGCCACATCGTGAAATCTAGCATCCAAGATTGCATACTACTTCCTGTACATCCAAGATCTCATCGAGAACCTGTTCGTCTCGTCGATCTTCCACCTTGTAATCCTCTTTGATATAAAGAAAGGCTGGATGTAGGGCTATTATCTCCTGTGAGAGGCCTGAACCAGGATAAAAACCCTGTGTCTTCCTGTTCGTCGTTGATCGCTGTTTGCCTTGCTCGGCAAGTCTTCTATCTCCCTTCTCAAGAACCTTAGTTGACTTGGGTCCGATATCCCAATCGTCGACAGTTGACGCCGACCATGGGGATCGCAGATCAAGTTTGTTCGAGCATGTCGAACTCGCTCAGCGACCAGGAAATTCTTTCTGAAGGGTATGACTCAGAAGAGCAGGATGTCTCATCCCTTGCCAAATCAGATCGATCCGTTCGATCTCGATCGCTTTCCGTGTCTGGGACAGAGGTCTCCGGCTACTCTCCGGAGATGGTCTTAGATCAAGCTCCCGTCATTGACGATGATTATGTGACCAATGATCTTTACGCCGGTTTAGATCTTTCGGATTCCAGGGCCATGTCGGTGGATTCCTCCTGTGGCGACACAGTGATAACACCGTCCAGTGTTCCCTCGCACGGCCGTCGCAGCATCAACATGGCCGGCGCAGGAACTTCAGAGAATCCTGCGCGAGCCGCGGCAACCGAAGAGATCGAGCATGTTAACTCTGCTCGGTAACAAGATGGATCTGCACCGACTACTCGCGAGTAAGATGTTGTTCGCCGCAGCCTGGATGCTTCGATCAACCAAACTCTGGCACAGATTCGCGATCAGCGCAAGCGTCAGCGACGCAACCCACCTCGCGTACCTACACCAGATCCCCCAGCAGAAGTTCCACCTGCTCGGGATGAATCCCCACGAAACCAGACTCCGGTCGGGCAAGACGCGGATGCTTCAGAGATCCCAGGACCCCTAGATCAGAGTTGGGAACGACTCCAGGCTATGGCAACGATGCACAGATCCACCAACCAGGCCGATCTCGCCCGCATGGGCGATGCTGTTGCTTTTCACCTTGAGTGACTGGCCGAAGGGCTTAAGTCCATAGGTGAAGTTAACACCTCATCCGGGCAGCGCAGTCAGCCTGTCCGGGTGGATTCGGACAGCGAGCGCTCCGATCGATCGCGTGGCCACCGTCACCGTCGAAGGATCACTGTCCACGAGCAAGCTACCCGTGGTCGCCCAAGTTCGCCAAGTCCCCGTGATCGCCGCGATCACAGGGGCAAGCAGGCGCGCGACGATCACGGACGATCCCCTCGGGAGAAGCGCATCGTAGCGACCACGAGGAAGGAGCATGGAGGGCTGTCCTAGAGAGAATTTCTCCAGGCTGAGTCCTCCCATTCAACAAGAATTCCTCCGTGCAATAGAACCAACGTCTTCACAAGACTAGGTTCTGCAGGAGAAGGTGGCCGGTCGTATGCCTTGGGCTGTAAGGCTTTCTCTGACGAGCTTCGTGCTGTCAGGTGGCCATCCAAGTTCAAGCCTGGTCACCTGGAGAGGTACAATGGGACTCAAAACCCAGAAGAGTTCCTTTCCATCTACGCTACAGCCATCATGGCAGCTGGGGGTGATGAGCTAGTCATGGCGAATTATCTCCCGACTATCCTTGAGGGCGCTGCTCAGACGTGGCTGTTCAATCAGCTGGAAGGTTCCATCAGCTTTTGGGACCAGCTTTGTGACGCTCTAATCGCCAACTTCCAGAGCTGTTACGTGTGTCTGGGCAAGGAGGATGATCTGCACCAGATGATCCAGATGAACGGGGAGACCCTCCGCAACTTCGTGAAGCGTTTCATCAAGATTCGCAACACGATCCTGAACATCTCGGACGAATCTGTTGTCCGCGCCTTAAAAAACGGGGTCCGCGACGAGCGGCTCACCCAGGATCTCGAGATCAATGAGACCTGGACCGCCAACGACCTGTTTAAGGCGGCTGACCGCTATGCCAATGCGGCAGAGCGCGTTCAGTATCCACTGCCAAATCTCGTGGCACCAGCCCCAGTGTCACAATTGGACCTAGCAGATTATCAACAGTACGATACCGAGGAATCTCGTCGTCATCGGCATAGGCATCCAATCCAGAATCATGTGACAATGGTGTCACATGCTCAATCGCCGGTGAACCCCGAGAAGAACCACCTAGTGGCAATGGCGACACTTGATTTGACACCCCAGTTGGTGAAGGAGATGACACTCCAGTTGGCGTCGCCTTGGTTGAGGTCGCCCAAAACTCCACAAAGAAAGGTTCCACTTCTTTTGGGCATTGGCCTCCTGGACGCGCTCCACACCAATGCGGACGATCTTGATTGTCTCCCATGCCTCTCTCACCGAGTCCTTGACAGCAAGCATCGCCAACATCTCCGGTCGCACCGCGCGAAGAATCGCGGACAGCGCCATCCGATTATTTTGGAAGTCGTCGGTGCCGGGGTCGATCGCATCGCATAGGCCTTGTGCCTGAAGATTCACCCACATCACTAGCGCCCACTCGACGTAGTTGGTGCGGGAGAGCATGGGGTACTTGATGGAGCTCGATGCTCCCTTCATCACCCGTTCGACGACGACCTCGCGCGCCTCACCATCGCGGTTCCTACCACGACATGGTGGGGGTGAGGGCGACGACACGCCTCTCCGTGGGGGCGTCCTGCAGCCGCCGCCACAACGACCACCCACAGCACCGACGCCTTTTACGCCACCGTTGCCTCTGCCGCTGACACCTCGCCCACCAGCACCATGACCACCAGCCACCATGGCTAACACTCAGTGGGGAACCTCACCAGGGTCTCTCACACGGCTCTGATACCAAATGTAAGATACACTCAAGAACAGAGATAAGTTTTGGGCTGCAAAGCGGCAGCTTTTCCATATCTCTTTATTTGTGCATATAGTCTATCACAAAGACCCACACAGCCACACCCTCACTAACTTTAGATCGTGGCTATAACACCTACTAACTGTATTTGCATGATCCTATTAATTAGCAATGTGCAATTGACCAAGTAAATACTGAAACTGAAAGCAAATTGAAGATGCTATTAACTGGAATAAAAAACAGACAGAAACTGACTCAGAAACTGAAAAATGCATGCACCAGACTTATCTAACAAATGATAAGGGAATTTGTATAAAAATAAAACACCTACATGACAATTTTTCTGTTTCCTATGGCTGAAGCGGCTGCAAACTCCCGTGGTGATGGTAAATCACCAAAGCCGGTCATCTCTGACCACTGCCATATGTCTGCATATGAAAGAAGCATCACGACAGTGCTTAATGGTTGTTGAAACACCCAGTATAAGTGCAAAGAAAATAAAAAAGTGGATAAAAAACACTGAAAAGCTTTAACAATATAAAGAGGTTTACCGGTGTCGAGCATCCAGAAATCGCCTAACCTGCAAAAGTAAACATCGTGGTGTAAATGACAAATAAGGAAATTATATACTCTAATGTATAGTTTTATTTATATACTGCAAAATTTTGTGATGCCTTCAAGCTCTAATCTATAGATGTTCGCAATGCAGACCTCTTGCCCCCTGAACGGCCGCCGAAGATGAACATGTTGCAGTCAATGACAACAGCTATGTGAAACGCCCTTGGGCTGGGGCCTGCCTGCCCGTCTGAGCCATTACCGGTGCATTCAGGCGTGTACCAAAGCCTATTCTCTGCAACAAGGATCGAATTCAGGAGTCTAAACAGACAGGCTCGTTGTGCTCTCGTGCTATGCTTCCGCAATTGACACTTTGCGCCCTCTAAACGAAATCAAACACCCCCAATCGCATAGAATGCATAGGCGCAGGAAGGGAACTAGGCAGAGGAGTCGAGCGGGGATTTACCGACGTCGTAGACGGCGATGTCGGCGAGGAAGCGCTTGTCGGCGAACCCGCCGAAGACGACAACCATGGACTTGCCGATTCCAATAGCCGTGTGGCCGCTGCCGAAAATCGCGAGGTTTTTAGCCGGCCGGAGGGATTTCGGGGAGAAGAGATCGAGACGGCGGCGGAGTGGAGTTACCTGCGAGGGGAGGGGATTTGGCCTCCGAAGTCGGAGGAGTCGGCCCTCACCCAGTGCATCTGCTTCGGCTGCGGCGGTGGAGGCGGCGGCGGCGGCGGTGGCATCCTCTGCTTGCTCTCTCGTTCCAGCCTCCCGTCCTCGGTCTACTCTACTACTCGCTGCTGCTGGTTTGGTTTCCAACGAGTCGGCCCGGTCGGCGTTCGGAGGAGGGAGAACAGGAGATTTACCCACGGGCAATCCAATTGAACTGACTTGACCGGACGACGTTAATTTCTTCAATTTTTACACTCGTGACATGGACACAAGAATTTCTTATCTCCACTATATTTTAGTCTTTTTTCCACATTTTTCATTTAATTAGCCCATTTTCCTCCACATGCACTTTGCCCTTGCCTCATGCCGGACTGGACGAAGGGGAGAATGATAGCGGAAGAGGGGAGAAAGGAAGATAGAGAGGAAGGGCAGCGACAAACGGCTCGACAGATCAGCGGCGGTGGCACTGGCACAGGGCAAGGACGACGATGGCGTCGTATCGACGGCAGCGACGAAACCGAGGCGGCAGAGGGGAGAGAGAAAGAGGAGAGAGAGGAAGGGCGGTGGCAAGCAGCTCGGCAGCATGCTGGCGGTGGCTGGCGCGGGGCAAGGAACACGACGATGTCGCATCGGCGGCAGCGACGAAACCGAGGCGGCGGAGGCGAGATAGAAAGAGGAGAGTGAAAGGAAGGGCAGCAGCAAGCTACTCGGCAGCTCGGCGGCGGCGGTGGCGGCAGTAGCATGAGGCAAGGATGACAACGACGTTGTATCAGCGACAAGGACGAAACCGAGGCGACAAAGGGGAGAGAAAAGAGGAGAGAGAGTGGAGAGAGAGAGAGAGAGGAAGGGCGGTGGTAGGCGGCTCGTCGACGGCAAGCTGGTGAGGCGGCAGCGACACTGGGGGCGAGGTCGACGATGGTGTCGCATCGGCGGCGACGACGAAAATGAGGCGGCAGAGGAAGGAGGCGCAACGGAGAGTTGGAGGCGGTAGGGGAGGAGAGGAACGGGGGGTGGCGGAGAGGAGGGGAAGGAGGGAGATTGCGGCTATTCGAGGTGGCACAGCCGGCAACGGCGGGGCAACGGCGGTGGTGGTGCTTGAGGAGCCGAGGTGGAGGGGCGGCGGAGAAGAGAGAATAGAAGGAGAGAGGGTGGAGAGAGAGGAGACAGCTGAGTGGCAAGGGCAAAATGGTCAGTCATATGGGGAAATGGGCTAATTAAATGGAAAATGAGTGGAAACGGCAAAAATATCGTGGAGGTAAGAAATTCGTTTGTCCGATGTCATGGGTGTAAAGGCAGACGAAATTAATGTCATCTGGGTCAAAGCCATTCAATTGGGTGGCCTGTGGGTAAATCTCCCGAGAGAGACCTCTCCCCTTTTTTCCTTTCGTTCCTGACTTTTTTTTCATCTACGCTTGCCTCTCCAAGAATGATAGTAAAAATAGAGCCCTATATTACATTATATATACTCCATAAAATATTTTAGTATCTTAAAAAATATACCAACACCAACAAACAACCCTAGAACGAACATACATACATACATACATACATACATACATACATTTAATTAAACTAACATATCCATTTGCTACTCCTAAAACATAGTGAAACCAAATACAGGGCTTGACATTTGAGCTGCCATGTTTAGCAACTTCTTTTATGGCCCCAAACTTTTTTAGGACTTTTTATCAAGATAGCATCCATTGTTGGAGTTAATTTTTTAAAAAAAATCCCAAATATAGAGATAGCAACCATAAAGGGCTCTTCTTGGAGACGCACTTAAAACTTCCATTTGCGTTGTTGCTATTAAAAGTTCCTACTATCGCTAATATCATCATAATTTTAATTTCATCGTATCCATGTCATGTGCAGCAATTTCTATCCTAAAATAACCCAAATACCCTATCTTTTTTTTTCCTTCCTCCATTCTATCTCCTCCAATTAGCACCACTTCGGCGAGCACCTTGATAGCGGTGGAACTAACCGAAGATGGATGCAACACAAACTAGCTGGACGCAGAGGCGGCACGGTTGAAAGACAACAGCAACGTGCAAGCTAGGGCCAACGACGGCGACACAGAGTGGATCTAGCGGTGACATGGTTGAAAGGCAATGATGGTTTACGTGCTGGATCTGGTGGCAGTGCGGTTGAAGGGTGACGACAGCGTGCAAGCTTGGCCAACAATGACGACGCGTGCTGGATCTGAAGACGGTGTGGTTGGATGGCGCGATTGAATCCAATGATGGTGGCATGCCACATGGTTGAAGGACGACGATGGCGGCATGGTGACGGGTTGAAGGCTAGAGAAGGTGGGGAGCGACGCCGGGTTAGGGCCAAAGAAGTCAACCGAGTTGAGAGAGAAGGGAAGGAAGATGATAGAGTAGTCGTTTGCCCGTAAATTTGAAGCGATCAAAGGGGCATTTGGGTGATTTCAAGCTGAAAATAGCATGGATGTGATGTGTAACATCCCAAGTTTCTATAACACGTATAAGTATTTTTGAAATATTCAACTCTCTATTTCTAGGATGTCAAATAAAAAGCGTCTGCCAAACTTTGGTATTTTAGTAGCTCGAAATGAATTTTGAATCAACTTAAAGAAAACAAAACGGGTAGACTATTTATTTTACCAAAAGCGAGATAAAGACATTAACCTTCTTAAATATTTTTTGTAGTTTTAAAATATGACTGCTCGAAAAAGAAAATTCAAAGGATAGAAACTTAAACCAAATATCTCTCTCACTATCTTCTTTTCTTTTCTTGCCTACATTGCAATGTTATCTATCCTTTTATAGTTATATCATCTTTCTTAAATTGAACTTTGACTCCATCCCACATGTTTCATGCTACACTTTATTCAACAGTTGGAAGTCCCTCGAGCCAAGCTAGCATTTTATTCACTTTCTTGTATATAGCAAGGCTTCTTGTAATCGAACTCTCCTTTATTATCAGTTTTGTTGTTGCTCATGTCCTTGTATCAATCCTTGACGACATATGGAGTATGACTTAAGATTCTATGTTTATACTTGCGAACTATCTATTTGTCACGAGCGATATTGATCAAAGCCACTCTTTCTATGTTATGAGATGGGACGTGAATATTTATAACTAGTCTTTGGATCATTGTATTCTCAAAATGTTACTCTCATGGTTCTCTTTTGTTTCTTATTGTATCATTGTATTCTCAAAATGTTACTCTCATGGTTCTCTTTTGTTTCTTATTATATCTATCCTTGGTATGTTAGAGGTCTTTTCTATCTCTCGACATATAAAGGGTACTTTCTGGTGGTACTTTCGCTCATATTTCGGTTGATGTATCCTTGTTTTTAGCACTGACATGTGCTCCCGAGCTATGGCTTCATGTTCATTTTTGCTACCATACCTCTCCATCTTTCATCCTCGCCATTTCTCCGAATCCGGCAAGTCTAACGAAACTCTTGTGGGTAGTCATAGGGTCCTGTCTTCTCCTTTTATCTCATCTTGGTGATGCCATTGTCACCATTGTCTTTCTCCTCTTGTTGCTAAAAGAGAGAAAAACCATGTTGTATCATCATGACCAATTTGAGTGGGTCGCTATAATCTTATGCATTGTCGAGTCTATTGACCCATCCCTATTTCCTTTATGTATTCTCTTCATGATGACAACATAAAACTATTTTGTTTATTCTCTCTATATTTTTTATATATAGATATTATGCCCTATGTTCATGTTTTTTATGTATTTTGGTGTGTTGTTCCATGTGTGGTATAGTAAACCCCTAAATTTATAAATTACTTACCTTGCTTATCAGACCCATCTAATTCATGAACAAATGGAATTTCGGGGGGGGGGGGAATTTGCATCATGTGTTTCATGCAATGCATAAAACATCATACCCATCTAATTCATGAATAATTGGAATTTTGGGGAAAAACTTGCATCATATGTTTCATGCAATGTGTTGACTACATAGGCCCCGGGTATCCTCATAGAAGGCCCATGAGGCAACGATTGGGGGCGGCCTAAGCCGGCTGGATAGAGATGAAGACCACTCAGGCTACGTGTAACTTGATCACCAAGGAAGGTCCCGAGGATAGAGTTTAGCTCCATGAGGTTAGAAGATTTGTACCTGTATGTGTCGGTACATGGCATGCGCTGACATAACGAAATCTGGTATCATGTACCAAATTAGATTATGTAACCTTATACCCCCTGCACTATATAAAGGGAGGGATGGGGGCCATAGGCACACATCTGCATAGATTCACGTCTACATACTCATACATAATTCTAGAGCACAGGATTAGGGTATTACCCCTCGAGTTGAGGGCCTGAACCTGTATAAACCCTCGTCTGGTGTTACCATTGAGCTCGGTACTAGCGCATAACCCAAAAACAAATCTATTGCCGATGGTAACCCCCGGTTAACCACCAGTCGACAGTTGGCGCGCTAGGCAGAGGTCTGCGTCAAGATCATCGTTCGAGCTAGATGGCATCATCAAGATCGCTGACCGACATCATCATGCCAGGACAAGTGTTTCGCTTCGGTTCTCTGGATTTTGTGGCGGACGGCATCAGCAACCTTCATCTCTCCCCTCCCGGAGAGATCATCCCTCAAGAAGGTACCTGCGTTCCATCGTCTCCTTTCCCTTTCGGGTTGGAGAATTGCGCAGGTACTTTCGACAGATCGATACGCCGACAATTCCACCCCGCACCTTCCCTCGAGGATGGCAGAGAAGGACTCAGCGTCAACGGTTCCTTGGACATGATCCAATCCGGGGGGCCCCAACATCCTAGATTGGATCTCCCTTTGGGCTCAGGAATTCTACTGCGACCTTTGTGTAGATCTTTCCTGGACTCGGGATAGGAGGTGACCAAACTAAGAACCAATCTCATGATCCCGTCGGAGCGATCCAGCCGGATCCAACCAAGTTCGTAAGTTTCATCAACGCTGGCAAACCTATCGGACAAAGCGAACATGTTAGCCTCTCCCACTCGGACTCCGAGCCAGAGGGGAGTACTGAGATCTGCAACTACAACGAAGTCTTCGTCCTCGGCGCGGGTGACCACCACTCCACTTCTCAGTCCGCCGGGAACGAAGTAGCTGCCACGAAGGCGGTCAACCCGAACCAACGCCGTGCAAAAGAACAAGACCACATGCGCCAGCTTCGAAAACGTGGCCACAACGTCCAAAACGAGCTACGTGCGGTGAAGCTGAGGGATCACGACGCCTACACGACTCCTCAATCGAACAACGTTGCCTCGAAAACACTTTTGGAGACCATGGCGCCGCAGCTTCCAGAAGATAGCCCGCTCATCCAGACCTTGGCTCGAGCAACAGCCATGGTCGAGATGGAGTCCATCCAGCAGAATGAGGCGCACCCGGCTCCAACCACGCCCGTGATGGCAAACAGCAGTTCCACGCGCAATCGGAGCAAGGCACGCGTCTCCGCTGCCGGCGGATTGCACTGATCGGTGGGCCACGACCTCCGCCGCGACGTCGAAGCCAGGAGGAGGGAACGCGTCGACAGGGAGCGAAATTCCTGCAGCCATCGCAGTCGGCGCAACGACGACCACGCCGAAAGTACCGCCAATCGGCACGATCAGCATGAAGAGCACCGCCGCCACGGCCCGCAACGAGAGCACCACAGAAGATCCCCGTGGCGCCGGCGACCACGACACTTGGAAAAAATTCGGGCGTACACCCCGGATCTCCACCGAGTGGTCTGGCCCGACGGTTTCAACCTCAAAGGCATCGACAAGTTCAATGGTGAGAAGGATACTAAGAACTGACTATAGGTTTATGCCTTAGCAGTCAGTGTGGCAGGAGGCGATCAGAATGTGATGGCGAACTATTTGCCAGTCGCTCTAACCCCAACCGCCCAAACATAGCTTACAGGACTCCCGGAGAACTCTATCGAGTCTTGGAACGACCTTCAAGAGTAGTTCATTGCCAACTTTCAGGGGACCTATGAACGGCCCGCCGAAAGATGGGAGATCGGACAACTTCATCGCCGGAAGAACGAGACGCTCTGTGAGTTCAATAAGCGCTTCACCAAAAAGAAGAACGAGATCCGAGACGTTTCGGAGCAAACGGTCATCGACGCCTTCTTCCCCGGATGCAAGTTCGAGGAATTGATGAGGCATATGACTCGGAACCCTCCACGAACTCTCAAAGCCATGTTCATAATGGCAGACTAGGAAGCCAATGCTGAAGAGGCCATCTTGAACCATCGAGGTGGCCACGACGGAGGCTCCACGAAGAAGCCTAATGATGATCAGGGCAAGCCCAATGACAAGAAATGCAAGGGGGACGAGATGATCGCGAACGTGGAGCGCAGCCGACCTAAGCCCCCAATGACAACAACTATAATAAGGATGATCATGGAGGCAGTATGCCCCTTCCACCCTCGCGGTAAGCACGCTGCCAAGAATTGCATTATTTTACGAAAATTTGCAGATAAGTCCATCCAGTTGGCTCCCAAGGGAGGCCACGACAAGAAGCCAGAAGGGGATTATCAAGATACCAAGCGTGAAATCAACTACATATTTGGGGGCTTCGACGCGTACAAGTCCAAGCGGAAACAAAAACTTACCACTCGGGAGATTAACGCGATCCTGCCTGCAAACCCCAAGTACCGACGCTGGTCGAAGATTCCAATAACATTTGATCGAACGGACCACCCAGAGCGGATAGCCTTTCCCGGAAGGTACCCACTGGTCCTGGATCCGGTCGTTCGAGGAAACAAGTTGAAGAGGGTCCTGGTCGATGGCAGGAGCGAGATTAACGTCCTTTTCATCAAGACCTTGGATCAAATAAAGATTCCTTGTTCCGAGCTACGGTAGGGGTCATCCCCCTTCCATGGGGTAATCCCCGGGACGTTCGCAGTACCACTCGGACAGATCTCATTGCCAGGCACGTTTGGGACCAAGGAAAACTATCGGATCGAGAGTATGTGTTTTGAAGTTGTCGATTTCGCGACGGCATATCATGCTATCTTGGGAAGGCCGAACATCGCCAAGTTTATGGCGGTACCCAATTACACTTATCTCGTCATGAAGATGCTGGGACCTAGCGGCGTAATTGCCATCCCTGGCGACGTGAAGCAATCCCTGGTCTGCGATAGCGAAAGCTGTGAAATGGCGCAGGCCCTTGAAACCTCGGCAGAGATGGAGAAGATCCGGCAGGCAGTCGTCTTCCTTTAGGAAGAGGGAGACATACCAGCCAAAAAGCAAGCCAAGACTTCCATCCAGATGATGAGGACATCACTCCTACCGACGCGTCCACTCTTCCACCACCTGTTGTGCAAGGACCAATAACAAGGGCATGTGCGCGACAACTAAACCAACAGGTGGGCTCGTTCCTTAATACATGAGAGAGTATCGACAAGAGCGAGTTACTACCTAATAATATTGTACTTGTACTTAGGAATCATGGTTTTGATCAGCGAGGATGGTACTCTGCACCAAGACAGGTCAGGAACCAAGTCTACCACGAGTTGGGAGTCTGGATCGGTCACGGCGGAGCAGTCTGTTTTCAAATGGGCGTAGCAGATGCATATTAACTCCGTTTGGGGTATTCAAGTACATTACGGAGAAGCCCTCAACGAGACCTTTCCAACGGATCCAGTCTAAAGTCCAAATTCCTTCTAAGTTGATAACAATCGATGAAACAAGAGACGACCAGACTCTGTTGGGCCGCCTGGTGCTGCGTCACCTTGTCTTTGGGCTTTGGCCCATGTATCCCGTGCAAAGGGGCCAGCCCCAAACCCTACCCACCGCCCCTTCTACCTATTAAAATCCGCGTAGCCGTCATTGTTAGACATGGGTTTTGTTTAGATAATTTTCTGCCATCGCAGTATCGCCGATATTCAGTTTGTGGAACCCCAACTTCGTTATCTTAATCTCAATTTGCAATTCGAGATTGCTTCTTCTTCGTTCTTGCTTGTGTTCACGATTCGCTTTCAGGAACTAGACTTCATGGTGTGGTAGACCGTGTGCTTGCGTGGTTGATAACGAACGGAGACGGTGGTGTTGCGATTGCAGGCCTAGATCGGTGCTGTTCAAGATAGGATCGTCAACTTCTAGTTCTCCACCAATCAAGTTTATCCTACCTGTCGGAAGATCGGGACCCCGTCCCCCATCACCAGTCGGCCAAAGAAACCAAGAAGATGTTGTTGGATCCTTCTGATGAGACCAAGACGGCCGTAATTGGGATAGGGCTCGACAGCAAATAGAAAGACGCGCTCGTCACTTTCCTCTGAGCAAACCAGGATGTGTTCGCTTGAAAACCTTCGGACATGCCTGGTGTTCCGAGGGAGGTGATTGAGCACTCTTTGCACGTTGATGACAGGGCCACATGCTGGGTTAAGGAGTTGCCTTCGGTTCTTTGGGGTCTCAGGACAACCCCAAGCCGAGCAACCGGACAGACACCATTTTTTCCTAATTTATGGCTCAGAAGCGGTTCTCCCGAGTGAATTAGAATTTTGGTCTCAGCGAGTTCAAAAGTATGAAGACAACCAGTCGAACGAATGGAGCCTAGAAGACCTTGACCGGCTGGAAGAGGCCAGGGAAGCAGCACTGGTCCAGTCGGCCAAATACCAGCAAGGCCTGAGTCGCTACCATCAACACAATGTGCGGGCCGTGCGTTCTCCAAGAAAGATTTGGTCCTCCAAAGAAACCAGAAGCACAAGCACAAACTCTCCCCACTCTGGGAAGGCGGACTTCCTGACATACACTTTCCTGAACTTAGGCGGCGGAGCTATGTGAGTGTTGCAATCTTGTCTCCTAGAAGGGTATCTCTGAGGGAGACCCTGCCAAGTGTGTTGCCCAAAATGAATTCTATAGTCATAGGTTTTTATGTGTCAATTGCAGTTATTTTGCCAAGGGTTATGAGTGTAATTGTTTCTCCTAGAGCTGCCCACATTGTTGTTTGTCCTTGAGTACGTATGGCAAGAGTCCTGCCTCTTGGCATATGCTCGAGGACCTTTCTTCTTCTTTCTCATCTTGGGTTTACTTTCAGGAATGAAACCCAAGCCTCCCTTATCAAAGATATTTCTCTAGTCCTTGAGCATCTTATCCAGGAAATACTCCCCTCATAACACTTCCAAAGACCCTTATGAAACTTTTCCAATCTAGCCTTAAGTTCAGCATTTTCAATAGCAAGTTCTCTAGCAGCTAAGACATTCACACTATTGTCAGAAACAAAAGCATTAGCATTGCTAGAGTAACCACTAGAGGTAGAAGCAATCATGGTCATATCAATCAAATCATCAAAAGCAGTGGAATTGTTATTCCTAGCAGGAGCAACAATTATAGAAAAGATCATAGTTCAAGTCATCACAGGAAGTGGCAACATGAGACTTTTCAGAAGGAACAAGTTTAGCGAGGAGCAACTCATGATCATGCTTAAGTGAAGTATGCACAAAAGTAATGTCATCTACAGATTCTTGCAAAACATCGCGTTCAATTTCAACCACCTTACATCTTTCAGATATATCATGACGAGAATCTAGCAGAACTTCATGACCTTTCTCTAAGCTATCAAACTTAGCCGAGATAGACTCAACCTTAGTAGTCATCACTTCTATAGACTTTTTCACAGAGTTATTTCTCAAATTCTCCTTTTGCAAGTGAAGAGACATATCATTCATCAACTCAGCAAATTCAAGATGAGTAGGATCTGGTTCACATACCTCATTTTCAAGAAATACCATCAAGCACCTAGGTGGAAAGACAGGAGGAGGTGGGATAGACTCAGCAACAGCTAGTCCAGCGAGTCCCTTGTTCCTAGAATCTTCATCATCACTTGAGTTAGATGATGAGGAGTTGTTTGAGCTGTCCTCATTAGTTACCCACTCGACAACAAAAGCTTGCCTCTTGCCTCGCTGTTGAATCTCCTAAAACAAGATTTGTTAGTATTCTTCTTTTTATCCTTTTTCTTGTGCTTTGGCTTTTCACTGTCACTACTCTCCTTTTCCTTTTCCTTGTATTTCTCTTTGCATTTCCTCTTGTTACACATAGAGGCAATGTGACCCCTTTCGTTACACTCATAGCACTTGATTGAGGCAAATAGATTCTTGTTGGACCAGGAAGTACTTGAGTTACATTTCTTCTAGTGACCGAAGCTGAACTTGCCCATGAGCTTGCCAGTTCGTCTCATCAACAACCCCAACTCCTTGGGATCATCTCTAGTGTCATCCTCACTGTCATCAGAGTCAGTTCCACGGTCCCTTGCTTTGAGAGCTATCCACTTGTCCTTCCTTTTTCCATGAGAGTCTTCTTCACAACCAATCAACATCTCATGAGCAGATAGCCTCCCAAGTAGTGTGGTGAGATTTATTGTCTTCAAGTCGCCACTATTTGAGAGATATGTGGCAGTGTCTTTATACTCTCAAGGTAGAACTCTAATCATCTTCCTGCAAACTTCAATATCTGACAAAAGAGAGTCGAGCCTGTGGATAACATAGACCCCGGGTATCCACACGGCGGGCCTAAAAGACCACCCGATAGGGGATGGACCAAGTCGGGTGGATGAGGACGGGTACCACTCGGACTCTAGAAGGCTTGCCCGGCAAGGAAAGAAGTCTGTTCCTAATTAATAGGGGAGATATACTTGTAATCCTGGATAACTACTAGAGGATAGAGATAGGAATCCTACCTCGTAACCGACTAGGACTCTTCCTTATAACCCCACCCCGTCCACTATATAAAGGGGGTAGGGGGCCATAGTTCGGCATCTAGAATCACACATCTACATCTTGATCGTCTCCCAGGGGTTGATCAACACCTATCCATGGAGAGACATCTCCCGATCATCTTGTACACATATACCCCATATAATCCCAGAGCACAGGACGTAAGGTATTACCTCCGCCATGAGGGCCTGAACCTGTATAAATCCCTGTCTTGTGCTACCATCGAGTTTGGATCTTGTGCATCGCCCCATATATAATCATTGCCGGCGGTGACCCCCGAGTTAGTCACCAGTCGACAGAGCCCCTTGAGCTCAATGACAATTGGATTCAAGTGAGTAAACATATCATTTGCAGATTCATTTGAAAGCATCTTAAATTGATCAAAATTTTCTTTTACAACAAAAAGTTTTTCTTCATTCACAGAAGTAGTGCCCTCATGGATTTCAACTAAGGTGGTCCACACAGAGTTAGCGGAAGTGAGATTTCTAACACGATCAAACACCTCCATGCTCAAACCAGAGAATAAAGCATTGATCGCCTAAGAATCTATGTCAAGTTTGTTAATATCCTCAACAATGGGACCAACTTTCTCATCAATCTCTAAGCCTAGAGGTTTTTCTACAGCTTTTCACGCATCATATCCTAGAGACTGAAGGTAGCATCTCATGCGAAATTTTCAGTAAGAGAAATTTGTACCATCAAACAGAGGAATCCTATTTGAAGCTATACTACCGCCGTCCAAAGCCATCTCCGAGTGGTTAAGCACAACAAGAGATCCTAATGCTCTTATACCACTTGAAGGGATCGGAGGCCAAGAGGGGAGGGGTGAATTGGACTACTTTTAATTTTTGTGTTTTTCTTGAGAATTAGAAAAATTAAAAGTGAACCATTTAACTAACCAACCCAACAACTACACCATGCGAATCAATACACAAGGGCGTGTAAATTAATTACCAAGTACCACAAATTACAATCACAAGCAAGCATAAAAGGAAACTAGCGGGAAATTAAATTGCGGAAGAGTAAAGATGACGCAAGGATATTTTTCCGAGGTTCGGAGATGAACTCCTACTCCCCATTGAGGCAAACCCTCGACGAACAAGAACCAACTCCCCCTTGAGCCTTCCGTTTCAATCCACTCGCGTTAGCCCTTCACCACAAAGGTAAGGTGGGCTCCAAACCTACCACATGGTCTCGAGTGCTCCCACACGTGGCGAGCTCCTCAAACCCACTCCACCGACACACGATGGCGTCCACCAACAAACGATGTATTTCACTCCATCACCACCGACGCACGGCGGCGGCCACCGACAAACGGTGTACTTCCCCCAACACACGGAGGCACAAGAAACTGATGAAAGCTTGATGAAGACGGCTTGGTAAAGATCCTCCTTCCGGCGACAGAGTCCCAAAGAGCACAAATCTGGAGGACACTCACCTCACCAATACTATTCTCACATGCACATGGAAACCCTAAGGCTAGGATCTATGGGAGAGATCTCACACACTTGGGGAAAGGTGGCTTTCAAACACTTCGATATTAGTGTTAGTGCACAATATTTCGATAAGTTTATCAAAAATTCACAGACCGCTTCTTGATGTTAACCTATATACATTTGGGGCTTGACTAATTGTAGCTCATATTGCTTTTCAAACACTTCAAATATTTTTATTAGCTAGTTATCACTGTGTCCAATATAAACATAATTGTATTATTGGTGTGTAATCTTCCTTTATTCTAAAGAATTGCATAACACTTGCTATACATATACACATATATAAATATAATCTATTTATTTAGTTTTTGCCACATCACCCACAGCTTGACTCAATGTCATGTGAATATGCAAGGAAAAAATGTGCCATTTGATCACGGTTAAGTGTCCACACACATGACAACCTCCGCTAGGTATGATACAATTATCACTGCTTTCTATACTGCTATGGTGTATTTGACTCGATTTATTACATGATATAACAATATTTATACGAAACATTTTACTGCAAATAGCTCTCTTTAAATATAATGATAGGATCATATTGCAAATTAATTTGTTATGTGTCGGCCCCCCTGTGATGAAATCCTGGCTCCGCCCCTGGTCGAATATGAAGTAGTCGATAGAAAGCTCGTCGACGTCCAAGCTATTGAAGTAGTCGACGAAAATGTTGGTGACCACCATGTTGACGTAGTGTTGGTCCTATGTATGATGGGCGTGGTCACATCATCCTACCATTCTTAACTTGAGTAGTCAAACTCATGCTTGTTCTTCTGCAAAATATTAGCTCCAAAAGAAGATAAAGCAAAAAAAATATATGTGTAATCAAATTGTTAAAACCAGATTCATCAGGATCCATATCCTCACATTCTTGAAAATTTTCATGTATTTCAAAGTGAAGCCAGAGGCATTCGACATAGCATGATTGTTAATAGTGTAACCCTCTAATTGATTACATGGTTGTACATCATAAGTAAAATTTATATTACAGCAAATATACACTCGATTAACCATGTACTTTCTATTATCATTGTATGTGCCTATAACATAAATATGTCTCGTGATCAGCACGACAAACTATAATTATTAACAAATTGTTCTCTAAATTGTCTAGATCACATAGAACATCAAATTCAATTTAACTCAGAATATTTAAAGAACAAAACAATTTCAGCTCATCATTTTCGTTAGCAATGTGAACAACATGTTTATTTTCAGCACAAGTTTTATTATGTTTCAAAGGAAAAGTAACATGTTGATTCACTAGTTGCAGCACAGATTTAAGTGAAGCATTATCAAAGAACTCTTCTTTATCATAAGAAACATTGTGTAAATCATCTTGTGACAGATAAATCAGTAATTGGTTACACAATTTGTTGCTCTAACAAAGCGTGATTCGTGGAATGTTTCACGACACCAAAATTGTTCTCACCTCGAATGAGTATATCACCTTTCTTATCACCTTTGTTTTTCTTCTCAGCTGATGTAGGTGCATCCTCAATTATAGATGATAGAAGCAGGGGTGCTGCAACAAGCATCTCTTCATTCTCCTTATTCTCGATTTGATCATTTGCATTTGCCTGCAGAACGTTAGTCGTGCAAGGATACACGCCATTTTTGCAACCAGATGTGTTGATTTTCTGTATAACTTTCTTAGTTTTTATTTTATTTTCAGCTGTACAAGCAAGAGCAAAGGTTTGTAACAGAAAAACATATTCTTTATAAATAATAATATTGTATATTTTCTCATTAAGTCCACGTAAGAATCTACTATCTTTTTTCCCATCAGTCTTTTCTAAATCACAACGAGACATGTGCAACTCTTATAGTACTCCTCTATAGATTTTCTAACTTGATTCAAGCATTCTAATTTCTTATGCATATCACGTTTAAAAGGAGGAACAAATTTGTGACCATAACTCGCTTCAATATATCCCAGTTATAAGGTTGTACATCCATAGTGACTTGTTCATTCCATCATAAAAGAGCACAATCTTTGAACTTACCAGTAGCATGTTTGACCCAATGGATTTGAGGAACTTTTTTTTTTGCAAAAGGGGGAACCCCGATTTCCATTTCATCAGAAACGAAAACGACCGAACAGTTTTTACACATCAAAGTAGACTTAGTTTCACTACAGAAGAGTCCTCTCTTCAAACACCCAAGGCTAATAGAGTTCAGACAAAAGCGCCACCAAGACCTGCCAAACAACTAGAACAGGCATGAAACAGAGCTCTTTCACATCAACATCCTACGCTAATCTGCTGCTCTATCTTCATCTTTATCCTTCAATCCTTTCAAAGTATCGAAGATCTTCTCCATTCCCGTTTTGACAAGATCTTGATCATCAGCTCTCATCAAACCTGTCCAATATAAAAGGTTAGCACAAATATCATAGACAACACCCACCGGGGACTTGATGTGTTTCCTCAAAACACACCGCATTTCTATGCTTCCATATAGCCCAGCACACCGCTGCGAAGCAAACATAACGAAATTTTTTGTGTCTACCAAAATTGCTATCGAACCACCTGAGATAAGTCTAAATATCTACAGGTCTGTTATAGACCGTTATAGAAATAGCTAATATCCCCCAGATTGATTTGGCCATCACAATGTGAAGAATAGATGATCTACAGTTTCCATTTCAACACAAAAAGTACATCTAGCATCTCCTAACCACCCTTTTTTCCTGAGATTTACTCTAACCAAAACTGCTCTTCTAATCACTATCCAACAAAACGTCTTAATCTTTAAAGGAATTTTGGCTTTCCACAAGCTTTTAAAGTCTGAATCTCTCTCGTTGCAACACGACAATAAGTATGTAGATGAGACAGAATATCTTCTGCTCTTTTTCTCAGGCTTCCAAATAACCTGATCATCCAAATCACTTAGATTTAGCTCAGTTAGACACTTGCAAACTTTCAGCCAATCATCCTTATCTTCTGGAGAGATGTACCTCCTGAAAGACCAATCCCCTTGTCTAGCATGCATCTGATGAACAGAAAAATACTTCTCATTACAAATTTCATAGACCCTTCTCATAGATTGCGCCAAAGGTTCCATATCCATCCAACTATCATGCCAGAAACTTACCTTCTTCCCAGATCCAATTATCATTTCCTATTCCTTGTATAATACTCCTTAATTTTCACCAGATCTTTCCAAAACGCAGAATCATTGATCTTAGGTCTCACCAAAGACACAGGGCCCCCTTTCATATATCTGAAATTCACAATTTGCTGCCATATGCCTTTGTCAGTTTCTAGCTTCCACCACCACTTACACAGCAAGCTAATATTCAAATTCCTAAGATTTTGAACCCCCAAACCTCCTTTTTTTTTGGTTTAGTAACCTCTCCCCCATTTCACTAAATGATATTTCTTCTTATCCTCATTTCCATTCCACAGGAAGTTTCTTCTCGCAGTATCAATTCTCTTGATGACTGCAGAAGGGATAAGTGACATCGACATAGCATATAAAAGTATACTTGAAAGGCAAGCATTTATCAGAGTAATTCTCCCCCCCAGAGACAAACATTTCCCTTTCCAAGCTGCTAATTTTCTCTGCACTTTTTCTACCAAGAAATCCCAATTTTTAACCAAAGTCCTCTTATAACTCACTGGGATTCCCAGGTAATTTAAAGGAAACTCTCCAATTTCACAAGTAAAGAGTCTAGAATATTGATGACTTTTTTCTTGATCTCCATTGATAAGCAAACATTCACTTTTTTGAAAATTTATTTTTAATCCAGACATCGTTTCAAAAAGACTCAGCAAAAGTTTAACACTACAGGCCTGCTCAAAGTTATCCTGCATACACACAATGGTGTCGTCAGCATATTGCAAAATTGCCAGCCCATTTTCAAATATCTCCTCAGCCAATCCAGTGATTAATTTTTTTTTTGAGCTGTCACAAACATGGCTGTCAAGCAATCTGCAACCAAGTTAAACAAAAGAGAGAGAGAGGATCTCCCTGTCTCACTCCTTCAGAACTTTTAAACCAGCCCCCCATATTTCCATTCACATTTACACACAAGGTCCCATGCAGAAGGACTTTTCCAGGAGCACCATTTCTCATTAAAACCTATCATTTCCATACACTTAAGCAAGAAATCCCAATTTACCTTATCATATGCTTTTTCAAAATCCAGCTTCAGCACAACCCCACATTGTTTATTACATTTTGTATGATGCAAAATTTCATGCAAAGCCACTATCCCATCAGTAATATGTCTCCCTGGAATGAATGCACTTTGATGCCAACTTACAATTTTTTGCATCACACTTTCAATTCTGGAAGTCAAGGTTTTAGTGATCAACTTGTAAATACTATTAAGCAGGCAAATGGGTCTATATTTTCTTAATTCATCTGCTCCCTCTGTTTTTGGAAGCAAAATTAAAACTCCATAGTTTAGACTAGCTACATCCAACTCCCCTTGGTGAAACAATTAAAAAAAATTTAATATATCCTACTTCATGAAAGTCCAACATTTTTGGAAAAACTCAATGGGGAAATGATCAGGTCCAGGAGCTTTGTTTTTTGCCATTTTCCCAAGATTATCAAATATCTCTTTCTCAGAAAAGGGTCTACAGAGTTCTACATTTTCATCAAAAGTCACACTATTATGTCTCCCCCACAAATCTTTACTCATAGAAAACCAAGAATAAGACTCCCCTCCAAACAAGGTTTTATAAAAATTTGTTTCATGATTTAAAATATCCATGTCCTTATCAATAATCTTATCCCCATCTTTCAGCTTTGCTTTGCTCTTCTTTCTCCTTTTACCATTAGCAATTAGATGGAAATACTTGGTATTCAAATCACCTTTCAGCAACCAATTTTGTTGAGATTTCTGATGCCACTCCCTCTCTTCTTGCTGAAAAATCCCCATTAATTCAGCTTGCCAACTGATTTTATCTCTTATCTGCTCAAGAGATAGAACATTTTTTCCTCTTGTTCCTCTATTCCTTTTACTTTATCCATTAGAATGCATTTTTTCTTTCTATTATGCCCATAAGCATCTGCACTCCATCCTTTCAAAAAAAAATTTCACCCTGTTCAATTTTACCTTAAAGCTTTTCAAAGAGTCCACACCCTTAACCTAGCAGTTCCAAATTCTCTCCACATTTTGGGTGAAACCCTCCTCTAACCAAGCAATGTTAAACCTGAAATTTCCTTTCACAGGTTTCTTTTTCTCTCCATCATCAATACATAAAGGATTATGATCAGACATAACCCTAGGCAAGCTAAAAATTTTGCACATAGGATAAAAATTTTCTCACATAGTATCAACAAAAATCCTATCAATCTTTCCAATGTAGGAATAGTATGATTATTGGACCAAGTGAAACTCCCTCCATAAATGGGATAGTCCCTTAAAGAATATTTGTCAATGAAATCATTAAAAGCATCAACAAATCGACTAGTTCTCCAATTTTTATTTTTATCTCTTCTCCCCCTCATAATATTGAAATCACCTCCAATCAATAAGGGGGCATCACAACTATTACATATATGATCCAGCTCAATCAAAAATTTATCTTTCTCTTCATCTTGAGCAGGGCCATATACAATTATTAAAGCCCATCTACAACATTTTTCCTTATCCCACACAAAAATCAAGATTGAATACTCCCCTTAGACTATAGATAGCACATCAAAGGTTTCTTTTCTAAGTCCAGCCAATATCCCTCCAGATTTCCCTCTAGAGCTACACCATTTCCACATAAACTCCCCCTTAGTATCAATTTTTTTGAAAAAGCTATCATTATAATTGGATTTTTGGGTTTCCACCAGACCCACAAAATCTAAACTCAAAGCCTGCAATCTTTCAGACAAAAGGGAGCTCATCCCCTTCTTGCCTACCTCCCTGCAATTCCAGAACACACATTTCATTTAACATTTTGTTGTCCACCCCCCAATCTCTTTTTTCTCCCATGGTCAGTCCTTTTACCGATGGGAGAAAGAGATCCAACAGCTAGCCCTCTAAGCTGTACTTTTTTATTTCTGGGATTTCTCCTCCTGGACCTCACATGAGTGAACCCATCAGAGTCAGTCCCACAATTACCATCCTCTAAACAAGTTCCATTATCCATATTAGTTGTTTCTCCATCATAATTACTCTTTGCTGAAACCTCCTTTTGTTTCTGGAAAGCTGCAATCCTCCCCTGCTCAATTTTTTTCATGATTTATATTCTAGAAATTTCATCACAAGTAATTATTACCCCCATGGCAGAAGCCCTCTCAATAATCTCATTAGAACTAAGGACATCAAAAGAGTTATAATAAGTTCTAGAACTACCTTCCAAACTCTTTTTCTTCTAGAGGATTGTAGCCTTTTCTACAATGTTCATCTGATCTCCCAGTAGCCTTGGACTTCTTCTCACAGGTATGTTCAGACACTTGTTCACACCCTCCCTGGTTCTTTTGATATTAAGAGCCCCATGACCATCACCTTTTTCCACCTCCCCCTTTGATTTACTCATGCTTTCACCCAATAAAGCACTATCTTCCTGTCTAGCAGTCTCTCTCTGACCTTTTTTCCTTTCATCTATGATTTCCTCAAGAGTCACCCCAGAATTTTTATCCATAAAAGATCCATATTCATTAAATGATCTATTCATCATTTCCTTATGTAAATTAATCTGGGGACATCTAACCATCCAGATTCTGCTCACATTAAAGGTTTCTTTTGTTGATCTGTCCTGACTCTATGAGAGATCTGATTCTGATGCCTGGACAGCTCTAAAGCCTTCTGAAAATCCTCATCCATCTCCTCATCACCCTCAGTTTCCTATGAATTATCCAATTGGATATCATAATTCTCCTCACTATCTTGCATCATCTGCTTCCCTTTGCCATACTCCTCATCTTGTTTAGAAGTGATTCTATCAAACACAGACCCCTTTTCATTATCCCGAGTGCTGCCAGATCCTTCCCCTTTCTGCTTCTTGGAGATATGCCCATTGTTTAATTCATTCTGGATATGAACTCCTATACTATCCCTCTTCCTCTCTTCTTTATCAATAATATCTTCAATCTCAAACAGAATCTTGTATTCATAAGCTCCTATAGTGCATAGGACAGATGAAGGAACCTTTCTCCATTCATTGCAGTACATCTCACCCATTCTATCTTAAACATGCTTGATTTATCTATTTCAATTGGAGCCCCAATAGTCCCTGTTACACTAAGTATTACAGATTCTGATCTCTTGTTTAAGCGAATATTCTTAACCCTCACCCAAACTTCATCCATTTTCCCAGCACCCACCTCAGGACTCCAAGGAGAGATCTTAATTGCAGCATCAAGAAGTCTCATGTTTATTTCATTGAATTTTGCTAATTCCTCCACCCTCTTTTGAGTAGGCATCCTCATAAGAAATTGATTGTCCCCAATCTGTCTAGCATTACATCTCCAAGCATCACCCAACTGGGATTTCATATCCATCTCAATATCTTTAGCTGTAGCATGTCCTCTCACCACCTGAATAACAGCAGTGCAAGCTTGTTCTTTCCAGTTCTGTTCAGATGGAACATCATCAACAAAATAAAACCCTTGACCTTCATTAGCAAAGCCACAAAACTTAGGAGCATAATCACTAGGCTTTTTTTCCTGACAAAACTTGGCAATATGACCCTCCAAGCCACATCTCAAACACTGAGGTAAGATTCTGCACTCTGCAGCAATATGACCCAATTTCCTGCACCTGAAACACATAACAATCCCCTTATCTTCTATTCTGCCCATCAAAATATGAGGGTTACTCTTCTCTTCTTCTCCCAAATCATCACCACCTATCCCTCCTTGGTTCTCATCCTCATTTGCATCTGATTTTCCAATCCCTTTGCCCCAGATATTGTCATCCTTTGATGCTTGGCCAGAATCAGATTTCACCACCCATCTCGAGTTCATACCCAGTTTCTGTTCTGCAACAGCTTGTTCCTGATGCTCTTGATCAGAAACCACAACACCCTCTTTCTTCCCTTTCAGATCCTCCATACCAGATTCGAGGTTAGGGATCCACCTCCTGGAAGATCCAACACCATCACCAAACCCCATCCCCCATTCAGAACCTCTCCCAACACCACCCATACCTCTAGATGACGAAGTCGCAGCTCTTGACTAGGAGAATCGGCCCCTCCCTCCTCCAGTTCCTCGGAAACCGCCGCGACCTCTCCACCCTTGAAATCGATCCCCCATCCGGCCTCTCCAGCCCCCATCACGGTTCCCTCCGCGATCCATATGAGGAGATCGAGCCACCTCCGCAAATGATCTCTGATCTCCGTGGATAGTCCCGTCCCAGAATTTTGAAGGCAAAACCCTAGACGAGATTTTTGGGGATGCTTCCCACAAATGGCCAAACAACCCTCTAATTTGAGCTGTGATGGGCAAACTCGTCCCACCACTGTATCCGCCATTAACAGGTAAGGAGAGCTCGGTCCATTCCCATCGCCGAGCCCGCACGTCCTCGTTTGGGCTCCCATGGTTTGGGCCAAGCTCTCTCCTCCCCTCCCCAACCAGGCCTGCTAGCCCATCACCACCCCCTCTCAGATCAACTTTACTTACAAATTCAACTGGTTGTGCGGAGATCCTACGGCGGCCGCCATTGGAGACGACGCCTTCGCCGGCGACGATATTTGCTATCGCGAGAGCCCAACCCATCCCCCTTCCTACCATGCATGGTGATTTGAGGAACTTTATGGGAATTAAATTTTTGTTCAACTATCATCTCCCAATCAAAATAAATTTCACCATCATATGCACCATAAAATAAAGGTATGGTTATTTTAGGATAAACATTGTCACCTCCCTTATCTTTACGATCTTGATTCCAGCGTTGATGCAATTGTACATTTTTTCCAATAATCTATGAACCCATCATGGTTAATAGAAAACAAAAGATAACACGACTATTATCCCTATCAACTACTAGGTGAGGAAGGTGGAATCACACAGTCTCAAGCATCTTACCACGCTCTTACAGGTGTTTTTACCAACGCTGCAGGAGGTACAACCGGTGGCTGGTTCATGATACCAAGATGGGTGTGAGTGAAGAGATTGCAAGATTTAGCCCGAACTGTATAGAAGTGTGTGAAGCTTGGATAGGCAAATATAGTATCAAGGAATATGCAATTATCGAAATCAAATTAGCGAAGCTGAATAAATATCCAAACTACTTGTCAATGTTGCCGGCCTAAACTCGTCCTTTGACCTAAGTCAAGTAAACAAAACAAATGACATAACACTGTGGATGCAAAATGATGCAAACACTTATGATTTTTTTCTTTCTTTTCCTTACTTTTTTATTTTTTTCCTTTTTTATCTTTGTGCGGCTTCTTTTTATGCACTTGACCTTTTCACTTTTGTTTCAAAAATCAATAGTGCCACACATTAGAAATTACGATATGTATACACAAACACTCAATTTTCTCTCACTGGAAAAACAAATCTACTATGTAGGAATTTCCTATACTATTTTTGGATTTTTTAAGGCCTCAAACGTAAACACTTATAGCTACAAAGTTATATATCTTTTCTTGCTAATCAATTTTCATATATGGAATACCTATTTTATATAATGGAGCTAGGAGATATTGGCCCCGCAATACAGGCTGCTTAGAAAATCCGAGATGATGACAAATTGAGTTCCAACGCAATTTTGTGTAGGAAAACGGCGTTTCTGGATCTCCTCTCAATGGGCAAAGTTGTAGGAAACTTTCTGAGCTACATTTCAGGCTTCAAATTTATCCAATTTGAAGTTCAGACGAACGACATATCACTTCAGGAATAACAGATTGGAATAAATCCGATCCGATTCAAGTCTAATTCCTTGGTGCTCGGGTTTGATGTCAACAAAACTGATAAACTTCACACTAGGCTAAGAACTTAATCTATACTAGCAACAAGACTATGACCATGGACACAAAATTCAACAAAGTGAAACTAAAAATGAAAATTGCGAAGACACAAAGTGGCTTGGACGGTGGACGTGACGACGAACTCAAAGCTTTTTTGTGGGGGTGATTTTTTGAACTCTAGGTAATTGATGAACAACAAATGATATGGGATCTAAAATACCTGATGGGTAACCGGTGCTATAATACCAATTGATGGGGAACGGGGTCCCGATCTTCCGACAGATAGAAGATAATTTGATTGGTGGGGTCTCGACGTTGATGATCCGACCTTCGACTAGAATCGATCTAAGGCTGCAATCGCTACACCACCGCTCTATTCGTTATCAACCGTGCCAATGCGCGGTTGACCTCATCATGAAGGTTAGTTTCTGCAAGAGAATAGAAGAACACAATCAAGAGCACGGTAGATGCAAGGCTTGTTTGGTTTGCTGCCAAATCTGCCACAATTAAGGTTAGGCACGACAAAGTTTTTATGTCTAGTGTTTGTCTCATGTCATAACTGTGACTTCCACACTTTCTTAACGGCAGCGACGGTGGCCACTACAGGAATTCGTGAGCCGAGGTAAATAGCCCAAAAGCGGATGTAAATAGTTATTTACGTCGGCATGCGGACGTAAATAAATTGACATATAAAAAGCGACGTAAATACGGTTATTTACGTCGACCGCTGACATTAATAGCTTTTATTTATGTCGGCCTCGTGGCTGACGTAGGATAGGGGCGTCGTCATGGGCCAATTATTTATGTCGGCCACGGCCGACGTAAATACACGGCCTTTGGCAGGTATGTACCAAGTGGCGCTAGGGTTATTTACGTCGACTAGCCTAGCTGACGTAAATAATGATTCCAGTATTTACGTCGGTCTTGATGGCCGACGTAAATACTGAAGCTGCTGGCTAGCAAAATAGCCACCATTTTTTTTGCTTAATTCCAACAACATCAAATATAAGTAGTTTTACACCAATTCATCCAAACGATGTTTAGCACATAGACTCATCGTCGCATGTTCCATCATCTCAATATTGACACAAATACAATATATTCCATTATCTCAATATTAGCACACATACACAGCGGTTATTTTCCATTCACATCGTGATCCATTCACACACTCACAGCCAATCATTCACACATTCAGCCATTGCTAATCACACAAGCATCACATACACTCACGTACATGCACCACCAATCATACACACATACTAATACGCAAGCACAAGCAAGATCAAGGAAGACAGAGGTAATCGCTGCCATTTGACTCACATACGCTATCGTTCTTCTCCTTCGATTTTCTCTCTTTTCTTGGGTTTCCTTTCAATGATCCAGCGCAACAGAAGGAAGCAGGCAGTGCCCTACGCTGCCGTGAGCTCACGCCGGCTGGCTGCTTGGTGGCACCGCCCTATGTCGCCTTCTCCGTCATCCAGGATGTTACCAGGCCACCGCGCTAGCTGCAGTCTCCGCCTTTTGCCTTTGTCACTGAGCATCACACTAGCACCAAGCGCCACGCCGAAAGCCATTGACCAAGAGCTGAGCATGCTACTATGGAGATGACGGCGACGACGACGCACCGTGCCTCTTCACGTGGAGCCACCAACAAAGAGTTGCAATTGCAACCCAGATCAAGATGTTAGTCACAAATGAATGTCCGAACATATGATAAAATGAAACTTCCCCTAAATTCAAGTTTGTAGCTATTTTTGGCAATGATCATATTTTAATATTTCATATCAATCTGATTATTTTAAGAGATATCCATAGATCTGAAAGACATCAATAGCTAAAGATTCAAAACGGATTGCACATATCCCCAACGAACATGTATTTGTAACCAATAGAGTAGATGGTAAGACCTAATTTCAATAATTTTGAAAAAAGTACCAATTGCAGTAACAGTAAGCGAATAATAAACCTGAGCACAAACATTTAAATAAACGGTCTAATGCGTGACAAGATAATTTCAAACAACTCATTCAGCACCGTACTCAGGCTCTGGATATACGTATACACAGTTTGTTCTTTTTACGCTGAACTAAATTGTTTAAATAGCTGACTTGCCTAATTAATATCCGAACTTAAGAGTCTGGTCAGCATTGTTTGACTTGCTTATGAGCGCTTTGCGAAGTGGCATAGAGATTTTCGACATATGGGTTCATGAAATAAATGTGTGCGGTCATTTATTTAAACGACCATTAAGCCAATACACCTAAAAATCTAAAGATGTTGTCATTATTTGTCGTAATGCTTACTTTAGTTTTTTTTTCTATGCCAGCACAATCCTAGATGTATTATGATTATCAAGCTACCAAAAAATCACTGCTCTGTTCTGTTCATCTGGAAGACGATGAAGATTTTGGATTCTACACTTCATCAAGGCTTTGATCAACCCTGTTCATCGCAGGAAAAAAAAACTGAGTTGCGCCTCTAAAGGATTAAGCATTGCACGTAATAATTGTTTCAGGGAGTCAAGTCTGGAGCAAATGCAGCTCTTTACTGTCTAGACTAATGGCAAATTCATTATGGATACTTCAGACAGAAATATGTATTAAATATCGAGTCTTATGAATTCCTCAATTAGTTTGTTTCTTCCGGACAATATTTTTCGTTAAAATACATACATAGTTTTGATATGAGAGAGATAGATCAGTTCAAATAATCATTTGAGCAAAATAGCAACACAGATGATAGAAAAGTCGAAGCATAAATTGGCATGTACATTAGATAGATAACCAGGTGGTTTCCAATTATCAGAAACAGTATCATGTTCTTAATTCCCTTCAGGAAAGGTACCGTGGATCATTTCCTTGCTTGCCCATCTTATGCACATCCTTAGGTGAAAGTATCTTAATGTACCATACACTATTCACAAATAACCTACATCAATTGAGGAAGTTCAATTTCAAGAGGGCCTGCCTCTATATGCTATACACACTTATAGTAATTCAAGATAAGCTAGTCCATCACAATCTCGAATGCATGGCAGATGTAGAGCTATATGCTCATAAATATGGGCTAGTCATTTGGATTTTAGTGAATGACAAAAAATGCCACTAACAATAACATGAAAGGAGTAGCAGTCATGGCGTAGACCGAAGCACTTTAGAAGAGGTCCAAAAGAGGTCCCAGATTTACCCTAGGCGACATACATGAACCAGCTGGCCATCGTTGCTTTGCTTTGATGGAATTTGTCAAATATCCATGATTGAAAAATTGATTCAAATATATAGGAAGATGAAAGGCTTTCTAAAATGGATGCATTTTTTGGCTGGGGTTAATATTTTGGTGCAAATTTATGATCCGTATTGCAATTTACTCGTGGCAATTCAGTAGTTGACTGAGATGGAGAAAAAACTTAACATCTGCATATTTTATTGAAAGCTTGATAAGGGCAAACTCTCTTTCTCTGCCGGTCAATTCCGCCGCGCCACAGTGACAGTTGATCAGACCTGCAGAGGTCACTATGGCTGTAATTATCTCTTCATCTGTCTATCCGCGCGTAATGTCGCATTGAATGCGCCCGTCCTTTCGCAGCAGGGGAAGTCTTCGCCCAGAAGACTCTTTTCGGGTTGCTCCACACGCTGGGGCCTGGTCGCCCGCCTGACGCGTGGGGCCCACCGGGTGCACTGAGGGGCTCGCCCACGCGCTGGGGCCTGGTCGCCCGCCTGACGCGTGGGGCCCGCCGGATGCACTGAGGGGCTCGCCCACGCGCTGGGACCTGGTCGCCCGCCTGACGCGTGGGGCCCTCTGGAAGCACTCTCGGCCTTCCTTATGACTCTTTATACCCCGGTATTTATTGTACCGACAACAACGGTTAAGTAAAAACGGTCGTCTGTTTTCACTACGCAGCGTAAGTTACCGTTGAGATCTGCCAACGGCTATTTTTTTCAGTGTCTGCACTAAGGGCTGGGTACTGATCGGGTTTGTTCGGTCCCGAACAAGTCTTGTTTGGTTCAACTTTAACCTGCTCGGTCGATTGTTGCACGTCTTTGTAGCAGCGAATTTCCCTTTTCGTGACGTGGAGTCTCAAGAGGAAGACCCCACTCTAGTGAGTCCTTCCACTTGAGTCTCGGGGGCTAGCTGTCGGGGATAAAATCACGGCCCATTGCCATGGCCCACTCCCTAACGGTCCAATCGAACAGCCTATTAGGGCCCAGCTCCCTAGAAGGTTCTATCAGGCCCATCTGCATCTTGCCAAACAGCTTCCTGGCTGGCATGGTGCGTGGCGGCCTAGGCTTCGTGTTTGAGTCCGACTCGAGCAAAGTTCTGCACGGCTATGTGAAGACCCGGACGTTGGTTTTTCGGATTGGAGTAGACGTCGTGATCCCTAAGAATTGGAGTATGCCTTATCTGCCTCGGGATATATTTGGCATGTATGAGTTCGTTAGGATCTCGTAGTTAGCCCACCCGATTATCCCTCGGTAGGTCGGTTATCCAACGCTATATAAACAGGACCCCTACGGCGTGTTGAGGGGTCACTGATCTTAGACCAAGAGACTTCGCATTGTCGCATATTGCTCTCTTGTGCACACATAATCTCGCCGAGACCTGTTCGTCTCGTCGAGCTTCCACCTTGTAATCCTCTTTGATATAAAGAAAGGCTAGACGTAGGGCTATTATCTCCTCTGAGAGGCCTGAACCAGGATAAAAACCCTGTGTCCCTCTGTTCGTCGTTGATCGCTGTTTGCCTTGCTCGGTAAGTTTTCTATCTCCCTTCTCAAGAACCTTAGTTGACTTGGCTCCGATATCCCAATCGTCGACAGATGCGCTGCTAGGGTAAGCTCGGGTAAAAACCACGACGGTGGGCCCTACACAAGTGTTTACGTCGGCCTAAAAAAGCCGACGTAAATAATTCGGTTATTTACGTCGGCCCCAAAAAAGCCGATGTAAATACTATTTACGTCGGCCCAAAGAAAGCCGACGTAAATAATCCGGTTATTTGCGTCGATCTGAGCAAACCGACGTAAATACACCTATTTTCGTCGGCTAGGTGTATTTACGTCGGTTTGCTCCAATCGACGTAAATAACCGGATTATTTATGTTGGCTTTCTTTGGGCCAACGCAAATACATTTGGCTGACATTAATAGTTTGGATTTCTGTAGTGGGCCATATAAACAGTAGATGGGGCGACCAAGTCGTGGTGCAGAGAAACCCTAGGATTACATGAGCCATGGGCCAAAAGTGGAGCGTCGTAGCGCCCGACAGATTCAGTCTTTCATCTTGCTTTTGCAATTCCCGTTGACTCCGAATGAATTTGGGCATGGGACTGGATCCATTGGATACCAAGAACATTAAAAACGGAGTTCGTATGAGGCCAGGACATCCGTTTTAAGTTGATTGTGCGGAGATTATCGAACCGGACTCGTGGACAATTTGAGCTCTTTCTTCGGCCGATGTTAGAATAACGTGGCTTGTGGGATTAGAGGGTGCCGAAGAGGTGGAGAGACACCTTTCTTCAGTACGTATTAATGTAGAGGAGGCGGCCATGATGGTGGTCGAACTTATATATGATATCACGCCTTATCAGAGGTTGATGAAACTGGCGGTATGATCGACGACTTGTCGTAGATGAAGAGGTCAAAAAATAAAGTAGCCGGTCAAAAGCTCGTTGATGTTTATGATTGCGAAGTAGTCAACGAAAATCTTTGTGACCACCATGTAGACTAGTGTTGGTACTATCTATGATGGGCGTGTCACATTAGAATGGGGATAGATACAGGGAAATTTTATCTTCGAGGTGGGACAGAAAAATTTTGGATCCTGAAAATAGGGATGAGAAGGCACTACTCGATGGGGAATGTTCCGTTGCCACCCCTAGCCTAGCCTGAGGACACCCATCAGCACGTCACTCGACCCACCTGTCACCGACACGTGGCCACTCTGGTTAGCTTCCACGGCCACGTCGGCGGGCAGCGTTAAAGGCATCGCCCGCCCGCGAACGAAGCGAGAGCCGTCTCCTTCCCTCCCCTCCCCTCAGATCTCGAGCCTCCACTCCAAGGCCCAAGGCCAAGCCTCCCCCTTCCCAGCGGATTTCCGTCTCATCTCCACGGGGGGAGGAGGAGGAGGACGGCGCAAGCCCTAATCACCACCTCGAGCTACTGATTCGTCCGGTCGGTGCTCGTGCGCCGTGAGATCCGAGGGCAGAAGAGGGGGTGAGATCTGGCGCTCTCGCCTGCCATGGCGAGCTCCGGCCTCGCCTACCCCGATCGCTTCTACGCCGCCGCGGCCTACGCCGGCTTCGGCGCCGGCGGAGCCACCTCCTCCTCCGCCATATCCCGCTTCCAGAACGACGTCGCGCTCCTTCTCTACGGCCTGTATCAGCAGGTCAGTGGTCGCGGTCGGGTGGTATTTCTGGCCATTGCTTTTGGGAGCGGGGGGTTGAGATTTCTGTGGATCTCGGACGAAATGGTTGGATTAGCGCTGGTGGAGGGTTCAATCGTGGCGTTAGGTTGTTCATTTCTGGCTTTTGGCGGGGAGATTTTGCTTTGGCTATCGAAATTCGGCTGGTGATTTTGGGTTTCGCTTTGGTGTAGGCCACGGTTGGGCCATGCAATGTGCCGAAGCCAAGGGCGTGGAACCCCGTGGAGCAGAGCAAATGGACGAGGTTTGTATCGCTGCACTCGAATGGCACAGAAATGAAGCTCGGTGTAAAACAACGCAGAAGCGATCTAGTTTGATCTTGAAGTGTCAGTAGGCACAAGCAGATGCATCTGTTTGTCTTGTGCTTTCTGCTTTGTTATTTCAGCCAGACAGCCACTATTAGAAGGAATGTTCAACCGATCAGAAGTTAGAAATTAATTTTACATGTTGCAAAGGCCACAACTCCTTTTGTACTTTGTATTTTGTGATGATCAAGCTAGATAGATAGCTCTGTAGGTCAACCTAGACAGATATGATTGTGTGAGAAAAACACCCAGAAATGTTGATTTTGTACGGCATTGAATAACAGCTGCTTGCTTGTACTTTTTCCCTTTTTAGCTGGCATGGGCTTGGAAGCATGGCATCAGCAGAGGCAATGCGCCTTTTTGTCAAAATCTTGGAGGTATGCATAACTAGTTTCATGATAATACTTGTCACCGTGTTCATAGCGATGTAATGGATATATTGGTATTGTTGCAGGAGGAAGATCCTGGATGGTACTCTAGGGTCCCTGAGTTCAACCCTGAACCTGTTGTAGATATTGAAATGCATGTAAGTCACATTAGATAATGGGAGTTTTCTCTGTCAAAAGTATATTGCTTCTGTTTTTGTTTTCCTGAGCATTCAGAATCCATTTCTATATGGCTTAATAAACTATTTATCCGTATTTATCTTCATTAGAAACCAAAGGAAGCGATGGACATTGTATCAACTTTAACCAATGGGGCGTCAATTCCAGAACCTAAAATCATTTCTGAAAATGGAAGTTTGGTGGGAACACTGGACAAAGTTGTTACCCTGGAAGGTCTCAGTACTGTCAGTGCTCATGAAGAATGGACTCCTTTATCTGTCAGTGGTCAGCGTCCTAAACCTCGTTATGAGGTGCACCATATTCTTCCTTGACTTCTTCACATCGCAACTTGTACTTAGTTCTTCTATTTACTTTTGTACCATTAATGTGTATTTTTGGTTATTGCAGCATGGAGCAACTGTATTGCAAGAAAAAATGTATATATTTGGTGGAAACCATAATGGACGTTATCTTAGTGATCTTCAGGTATATTATGCTAAATATAACAATCCAGCAGGCCATTTATGAGTCATGTTATTTGTTGTTTTTATCACACACACTACGCACTGTCTAGAGTGAATATAATTTGATTCAAGATCTCTAAGTCGACCTTTTGCAATATAGGCGAAATGTTAAAACGTGTGTTTCTTGTAACAGTTAAGAGACTCCCTTTTCCTCTTTGTGAAAAGCTTGCAATAGTCTTGTATTCTGTAGATTATTTTATTGTGAAACTGAATATGTTGTCACCGTGCAAGGAGATAACAATGATTTTCCTTAAAAAAGTTTGCAAACAAAATAACAAGTGTTTGAGGTCTGTTCTTATATATTTATTGCATGAAGATGTCCAAATTATTCAGAACATAGCTGGAGAGAAAACTTCATCCACAGACAGACTTGATGATTGAAATCTGCTGCATTTGAAGCAACTATATCATTAAGTAACGCTGACTCCATGCACATCTCTTTGTCATACTTTGTACTGAGACAGGCTTTGGATTTGAAGAGTTTGACTTGGTCTAAGATTGATGCTAAATTGCAAGTAGAGTCAACTGATTTGGATAAAACAGCACAAGTCTCTCCATGTGCTGGCCATTCTTTGGTATGTTTTGGCCCAAATAGGTAAAACTGTTGCAAAGTTGTCATATTTTAGATGCTTATCCTTCACTGTTTTTTGTATAGATATCATGGAGCAATAAATTTTTGTCTATTGCTGGACATACAAAGGATCCATCCGACAGCATTACAGGTTTAATAAAAGTTACTTTTTAGTACATTATACCACAATACTGATTGTCTTTCATTGCTATGATTTGTTTTGTGTTGACGTTGTTACTTGCTTCTGGTATTTTTTATGCTAGTGAAGGAATTTGATCCACATACTTGTACCTGGTCGATTGTCAGGACTTATGGGAAATCACCGGTAATTATTTTCGGCCCATAACTCTGAGCCTAAAGACCAGTGTACTGTATCTATTTATGCTGTATTTATAATACCATAAAATTCTACTTTTTTCCTGAGATGTATACCGTATATATCCGATTCATGAACCCAATCTCCAATTCAATGTACCTTGATAAACCTAATTTTAATGAAGTGACGAATTGTGAATTGTGAATCTGAATCGCAAACCAGACGAACCACAAATCAGGTAACTATGGTCTAAATTGAACAATGGGTTTTTACTAAATGTAAATATTATGCTTACGGTTGTTTTCCTGGGTCATTCATCATTTACAGCTTATACCAAAGTTTTTGTGGTGTGTGTTTGGTGCTACAATCAAATAACAGTTTAGGTTATCATACACATCATCAATTATCTATGTATGATATTAAAGAACTGGTTCAACTCTGCCATCTATGATATTGTGGACATCTTTTGCATTGAAATTCGTTTTTTGTCCCTCCCTAAGTTCATGGATCAGAGTGCTTCTCTATATGTAATTTATTATTTCAATACGGCAGTAGTTCATTGATACATGCTCACAGATGACCCCAAGCATCACTGACAAGTGATCAGTAACGTTAAGAGGGTCTGTCAGCCAATAACTGAAGAATTCATGATCTTGCACCATATACCATGTTCATTTTTCTTTGTTATTAGTTATCCTTTTATATAACGGTTAACACATTTCATAAGTAAACATATCTGCTGCAGATTTCTCGTGGAGGTCAGTCAGTGACACTTGTAGGGACAACTCTAGTCCTGTTTGGTGGTGAAGATGCAAAAAGATGTCTTTTGAATGATTTACACATTCTCGATCTTGAAACCATGACATGGGATGATGTGGATGCGATGTAAGTACTGAATCTTTATGGACCATCTGATGACATATGTTTCAACCATGACATATTGCATGCCTCAAACCTAAAGTATGGTTCATAGCTAATAAAATGGACATCCTATGCCAGCTTCATTACGAAAAAGAAATATCCATCTATCCTCACACATATTTGATCAAACAATAGCCTTTTGAGTACTTGTGTTTAGGGGTGCTAATTGGTTGGGGTGAAATGGGTGGAATGGGTTGGGTTTTAGAATGGGTTGTTTTGTATGGGTGGAAATGGTGTTGATGTAGCTAATGGTTTGGGGACCTTGGGGTGGGCGGGTTTTAAGTTGAAATGGGTTGGTTTGGATTTGAAGGTTTGGGTTCAAATGGTTTCAACTGACGGGTTTGTATTGAATGGGTTCATATGCGTTCTATAATATATCACAAATTATTACTTATGGGCCCCACCTATTTAGTTTGACCTGCCAACTTGCACAAAGTTGCTTTACTTTCAGATATGTAGTCATAACAAAAAAATTCAAACAATTTTGATGATTTTTTGTAGTGTGAACGCGAGGTTTTTAAAAAAACTAAGGTGTTTTATAATAGACCTAGCCATGGGCTGCCCGAGCTGGGCCGACCTAAACAGTAGACCAGGCCGGCTTGGGCTTTGATCTAGAGCCCGCTCGTCGGGTTGGGGTCGGGCCCAAAAAACACGAAAGAGCATTGGGTCGGGCTGGGCTTTGGGTTGGGTAGGGCTTTGGGCCAGGCTCGAGCCCGAGAGTAGGAAAAGGCATCAGACTGGGTCAGGCTTGGGCCTAGTACCGTGGAACCAGGCTTTTCCAGGCTTGGCTCGAAACTCGGCCCAACCTTTGGACAGGTCTACTTTATAGAAAAGCACCAAATTCTACATGTGGGCCCCATCTATTTTGTTTGATCTGCAAATCTACACAAAGTTGTGTCCAAATGTATAGTCATAAGAAAAAAATTCAAACAATTTAAATGATTTTTTTATAGTGTGAACGTGAGGTTTGAAGAAAAACTAAGGTGTTTTTCTTCATGAACCTTCATGTACAATTAGGCTGAGAAATGGGTCAAATAGGTTGAGAAATGGAGTTGAACCCATAAGAGAGGTGTGGGTTGGATTGGTTTGGGTTCAGATAAGAAATGGGTTGGATTGGTTTGGGTTCACATAAAAATGGGGTAGGGTGGGGTGGGAAGGAAAAAGTGGTTTCATTAAAATGGGGTGAGGTGGGAAGAAAAAAATAGTTTTATTAAAATGGGGTGGAGTGGATATGGGTTGGGTTTGAACCCATTAGCAGCCTTACCTGCGTTTCAATAGCCTATATGGAATAATTCCAAAATGATGGAATTAGAACATTTGTTGAATTCCATATTACTAAATTTCTGAATTCAACTCATCGTGTATGTTTTAGAGGCGCCCCTCCTTCTCCAAGATCAGACCATGCCTCTGCTTGCTATGCTGACCGCTATCTTCTAATTTTTGGCGGCGGGTCTCATGCAACATGTTTCAATGACCTCCATGTCCTTGATTTGCAAACAGTATGAACTATTTTATTGCTGAAACTTTGTAAAATTTGGTACATTTATCCTATTTATCCTAATTATCAAGTTTTATGGAATTACAGATGGAATGGTCAAGACCCAAACATCAGGGTTTGACCCCAAGCCCGCGAGCTGGTCATGCAGGAGCAACTGTTGGGGAGAATTGGTACATAGTTGGTGGTGGCAATAACAAAAGTGGTATATTTTTAGTGTCCCAGCTTGGTACATCGAAATGTTTATTGTGATTTATGATATGAAGATGTAGCTCTATATGAATTTAATGTACATGTCTGCTACTAGTAGCTTTTCACCTACTCATAGAATTTCCTTTCTTCAATCTTTTTCATTATTGATTGGATGTGCTTTGAAGAGTTTTGGAAACCACGTTTTCCTTAAGCCTTGTCTACATATAACACATAGGGAATTCCTTTGACACCTCAGCGGCGACCCATCAGTTAGATAGTAGTTAAAAGATGTTGCTTTGTAACTTGGTCCCTTACATTCGAGAAGCTTGTTTGCATCATCGTTGAGTGATCAAAGTGTTACAACCTCAGGAAATACTTATTTGACTTATCTTCTAACTTTGAGAGCTTCCCGAGGTGGTCTAGAGAGCCGGGTACCCTTTGTTTGACTTGTTTTAGAGAGCTCTTAGACACCCCTTTTAGATAGAAAAAATACAGATTGAAAAAACCAAATATTTATAATGTAAACGAAGATAAGCAAATAAGTCAAATAAGTTGTACAAAACAGGGCTAGTAAAATCTTATTGAAATCCAGAAAACAATGGTTACAAGTCATCTTGGAATTTGAATTGTGATGACAAGTAACTTCTACACTGTCAGGGCAGGCATAACCTTCTTTCAGGCCGTCAATTTTAGATTGTACCTGTAGTATATTTTGGGTTATGTTATTATGTAGCCAGCTCATACATTCCATCTTTACAGGCGTCTCTGAAACACTAGTGCTTAATATGTCAACTTTCACATGGTCAGTCATTAGCACTGTAGAAGGACGTGTTCCCCTTGCCAGTGAGGTATGCCTCTTGAGCATTATGCTGATGCTAATAATAGTTTTCCTCTGGTCGGTAATATTTGATCCTGTTATTTTTTTAGGGCATGACACTAGTGTATAGCAATTACAATGGAGATGATTATCTCATTTCCTTTGGAGGATATAATGGACGATACAGCAACGAGGTAACTGTAATTTTGTAAGTCTTTATGTTCATACCTCTCTAGTTTTACGTGTAAGTCTTAACCTTTTCTTTTGCTGATGTACAGGTTTACACTCTTAAACTTGGTACCAAATCAGATTTGCTATCAAATGCAAGAGAAGAACCCACCTCAGATAATGCATCAAGGGTTCTTGAACCTGAGGTTGACATTTCTCAAGATGGTAAGATACGAGAGATTGCCATGGACAGTGCTGATACGGTAATGCCTTAGGATATATTACTCATGTTAACAATGATGCTTTCAAACATTTGGAAGAAACTCAGCCTCTTTCTATATTGTCATGCTGTGCAAATTTCAGAAAAACAGAAATAATGAAGCAAGTGAACAATTTTTAGCAGCTCTTAAAGCTGAAAAAGAGGAACTAGAAGCAACACTTAACAGGGAACAACTACAGACTATACAACTTAAAGAAGAGATAGCTGAAGCAGAGGCTAGAAATGCAGAACTGACAAAGGTGAGTCTTGTCTTCCTTCTGTTTCTTCTAAATCTGTCCCTATTTATCTGTAGTTCTCGTGTTCATTTATCCAAAGTAATCTTTGAAGAATCCAATGGACCTTTTTTTCTGAACAAGTGAGTTTATTCTATAATCTTGTGTATTCTCAGTTGGTTAGAAACTACTATGTAATGCAGAGTCAGACTGAGTTCAGTTTTTAGACATCTTACGATGCTCATGAGATTAAGCTTTACCTTTATTGAATGGTTTGTGTGGGTTTATTTATTGTTGCGCAGTATATTACTATTATCATTGTTCGTAACATCACCTTAGTCCTGAGTCCTGACATATACTGCCCATAAAAAACATTAGTGAGCAAAGCAAGCGGCTGGGCCTTTTAAAGTTACATTGGGATTGCACTTGGTGCAGAAATGCTATCGGGATTACTTGTATAGATTTTCTCAACTGATGTATGGATCAATTTGTCATTAAGGAACTTCAAGCTGTCCGTGGCCAACTTGCCGCAGAGCAGTCAAGATGTTTCAAACTTGAGGTACACATTGTTTTACATTGTACTCCTTCCCTTGTTTTTTTATAAGGCGCGCACACATTTCGACATTCAAACCTTGTGATGATTGCCTAACAATGAATATATTTTGCTAATATGAACAATATATATACTACAAAAGAAACTAACCCTGTCAAACCGTGCCTTTTATTTTCCAACGATCTTGCCACTTGAATTAGGGACCCAGATCATAAGTTATCGTCTCCAATGGCTCTCAAGCAGAGAACATGATATTATGACATTCTTTTTTATATATACAGTAAAATGTGTCAAATGAGTTTAATAGTGATCTTCCCTGATCATTCTTCGTTAATACAATACCTTCCTTCCTCAGGTGGATGTTGCCGAGCTACGACAAAAGCTGCAAAGCATGGATGCATTGGAAAAGGAGGTGGAGCTGCTTCGACGACAGAAAGCTGCCTCTGAGCAGGCCGCATTAGACGCGAAGCAGAGGCAAGGCTCCGGTGGCATGTGGGGCTGGCTCGTCGGAACACCGCCTGACAAGTCAGAATCGTGATGACCTCTCCGGACAAGAGCAACGGTTTTAGTTCATACAGGTCGCGTCTCCTATACTTGTAACATTTATGAACGTTTTGATGTTCACATATATTTTTGTCCATTTAGTGGCATTCATGTTCATTTGACGACAAAACAATAAGGTGTTATTTTGGCGAGCGTTTCTGATTTCCTTGTAGAAAAAACCTTTTTAGCCCATCATACCTCAAATCACCCAATGTACCGCTAGCTTGTATACACACCATCTCGTGGCATTCTTATGGCGTTGCGTTGTTTCAGAACACGTTTGTTTGTTCTCCAGCCAGTTGGCCCGCGCCTGTAACAGTCTTCTGTACACCATTTTCCACGAAAGATTCTGTACACACCATTGCCCATGCTGCATCATTGAGCCATCTGTTGTGTGTTTGATGTACGCACACGGAGAGATCCTCCATGCAAACCTGCTACGCCTTAAAGACATCTTCAAGCCAAACACGTCTATGTACCCTAAAAAGTGGGGCGCGATTGAAGGCAATGATGACACCATAGTGCTTCCACGAGCATACATCATGCTGGTTTCTGTAATTATTATTGAATTACAAGCAACATATGGGCGAATAGGAAATCTGAGATGGACACATTGTGATGGCAGCCTTTTATTTCTTGTCTGGCAGCTTCTTTAGCAACTCGTCAAGAACTTCAAATAGATCAGCAACAAGTCCATAATCTGCGACCTGGAAAACATGAAATACAATTAGGCTTGGAATTTGGAGATTGGTAGGGATTATGCAAGTAAAAGGAAACTTTGTTGTTGGTTGGGCTTAAGAAATTCTCCTTTGCTCTCTATAACGTTTTATTTTCACAAATGTATAGCGCCAATATAGATTGATGGTTTAAACTGTTGAAAGATGTAAATTCTGGTTAAGCAAAATCTCCAGCTCTACAAGAAAGCACAACGGAGTTTGAAGGCAGGAAAGGAACAAGTGTCAGCCTGCGAACATGTTACATGCATACAAGAACAAACCTTGATAGGCAAAGAAACTTAATATGTTTACGAACAAGTCCATACTACACAATCTTCTATCAAAGTAGTTCGCTGTACACTCAAACTACAAAACCGGTTATTTAACACTCCCAACTATCAATACCGAAGGTTTAGGAGGGTGGTTTTGATGACATATCAACCGATTTTCTCCACATCACTTGCATGAGAAAATATTCGGTGCAAAAGAATTCTCAGCGCACAAATGCAAAAACTAATTATGATCCCTTAAATCCAATCTAGACAGTCCAAATGCATTGAGATGGAACTCCTCTCTCACTTATGCACCTGTGCGCAAAACTATTATGATTGTTTTCCATATTCCCATGTTTTACCTGTACCATCGACGTGAGATCCAAGGGCCAAGATCAGTTTTTTTGTACTTGTGTACTGAGAAATCTTTTGCACCAAATATATTCCCCACTTGCATATGTCATAGTTAGCAATTTTTGGACTTTTTGGTGCACAAGGATCAAGGAAACAATTTCTATAAAATTTTAATGCTTAAATATCCAAACAAAAATTTATTAGTTAATTCAACTAAAATTACAATATAATAATTAAAACTCTTTAAGCACTTTTAAAATTTAAAAACATCGTTTCCATGATCCTAATACACCAAAAAATGTTTTTAATTTTTTTGTACAATTTGAATTGAAAAATAGTTGACACGTGCAGATTAGCACATCATCAAAATCACCCTCCTAAACCACCAAAGATGGTAAATGACCTGGTATTGATAGTTGGCGGTGTTAAATAACCGTTTTTGTAGTTTGGAGCGTAGAGTGAACTTTTTTAAGAAGTTGATGGGTGTAATATGGACCTGACAATTTTAAATTACAGTGTAAACTGGTCTATATGATGCTGCTGTTGTTGGATAACTTGCAAACTTTTGATCTGATGCACAATGTCATGATAGGAATGTGCACAGGTCTGCAAGTGAATTGAGAATTTGCACCATCACAAATTAATGATAGAAAATCATACATGAGATTGTCAAATACACACGTATGCACTACTATGCACACACAGCTATTAATAAAGGAAGATACTAGGGTTTTGCCATGGGCACCGGCATCCTGACTGACAGCAGAGTAAGGTGGGAGAAAGAGAAAGAACCATGGCGAACCTGAAATATTGGGGCATCAGCATCTTTGTTGACAGCGACAATAACCTTGGAATCTCTCATTCCTGCTATATGCTGTATTGCTCCAGAAACCCCAAACGCCATATAGAGCTCAGGTGCAACTATCTTTCCAGTTTGACCAACCTGAAGGAAAATAGAACATTGCAACAATAAATGAAAAAGCCCAAAAAGAAACAGGCAAAAAAATCACTGAAGTTGGAGTAGTAGATTTCGTAAAGCTGTACAGCGTACAGCTCCGTACATTAGTTAGAAACAATTGGTATCATGTAACATCTTTTCCCCGAACCTAGCTTGTTGTAAATAGACCTGATCATGGGTAGCCCGGTCTGACCAACCCAACCCGACCCGGCCCGAAAAAACTTGACTTGAACCCGATCTAACGACATACCAGGCAGGCTCGAGCACCAATTTGCGACCCGAAACCCAAAAAACCTGAGAAAACCCAACCCAACCCGAAAAAACCCGACCCGACATGTTTAACGGCCAGGCTCGGGCCTGAAGAACAAGCACGGCAACCCGACCATACCCGACCCGACCCGACCCAATGAATGATCAGGTCTAGCTGTAAATAATGTTAAGTATTGTTCCTCAAGGGACTGCTACAATATCATGTTATTGTAATCATGATGGTAATGCAATAAGCTTAATGAAACATGTTAGAGCACATAACATCTAAAATTTTATATTGGTTAGATACATTCAGTAGTTATTTGTATTTGGCATGGCATTACACATGGAACGAGTTGAAGAACTTACCTGAAGTTCATTTGGAACAAAACCAGCATCAACAGCAGCTCTGGTCGCACCCACTGCATAGGAGAGGTAATCAGTCAGGACAAAAAAGATGTACTGACTGTAGAGGATTGAATTTCACATAAGGCATTGATCAAATAGCAACACAAACAATTTCAACAATAAAGCAATAAAGAGGAAAAAAGATACAAACCAGCTGCACCAAGTTTCTCAGCAAGCTGCTCCAACAATTTAAAATTTTCTGCATTTTTCAAACCTCTGCCTCCAGTAACTACTACATGTGCATTTGCAAGATCTGGTCGTTCTGTATCTTCGGTTGTCAGATTCACCCATGTAGATTTCCCCGAGCTTCCTGTACATCAAAGAAAAATATTTTAATTTAGATGCCTAAGAAATCAGCATTTTGTCAGTGCATAAGAAACCAAAAGGCATCCTCTTTCCTACAGCATGCTTCAACCTCATAAAAAAAGACAGGGAAAGGGAATAATCTAGTGAACACTATCTAGTTCCAGAATTAATTACAGAAGACAGTGTTATAAAAAAAACTCAAGGTCCAAGAAAGACTGGAAAACTAAATGAACCACAACAATTATGAAGGGCGCAAAAGGTACAGCAAACTCTTAATGGAAGAATATGTTGAGGAAACCAAACAAACCTTCACTGAGGAAAGAGAGATCAACCTGGGTAATAGGTGCAACTTTTGCTTCTGACAAAGCCTCGGTAGTTGGAGAAAATGATGTCGATCTAATACTCATCATACAAGGATTCTCTCCGGTATATCGTACGGTACAAAGTGCATTTCCAGCATAAATTGGCCTGAAGACAGAAGGCATGTCTTGATCAAAATATTAAATTGCTGATGGCATATAGAATTGAGATGAACATGTTTAAACATCAAACCGTATGGTACTATGGATAGAAAAGAAGCAAAGTAGGAAGTGTCACAGAAGGCTGTTATGGAATGATAGGAATTGGAGAAATGAAGATACAATGACTCTGTTCCAATTCACGAGAAATGGTTCATGTATGTCAGCACAAAGAAATCATGTCTTGCAAAACCACATGCTACCCCCAACAACATCTGCCGAAACGTAACCAACGTGCTTGATGGGCAAACAGTAGGATGCCAAACCTTACAAAGACCCTTGGCTCAGATATGGCAGTGACGTCCGTAACAGGGGAGACATCTAGAAGAGCTGCAGCACGTGGCAGCAAATTCTTCCCGAACGACGTTGACGAGGCTATAACATGAGAGTATCTACCTTTCTGCTGAACAGAGCAAAGTAGCTCAGCCCAAGGTTCAGCTAAAGGATGTGCAAATACGTCCGAATCAGCCACAAGAACCTGCAATGGAATAAAGCAAAGTGATAAGCGAAAACAGTGATCAGAAAACATCTTCTCCTCCTCCCAACTTACAGACAGAACTTGGCACAAAAGATGCAAAATTTATCAGCACTCAATAAATATAAACACAGTGAAATGTGAATTAGCCAGGCAGCATTGGTACCTCGGACACCAAGGGGTGGCTAGATGCGGCGTGCTCAGCAGCATTCTGGAGAGTTGGTCCGGTTCCAGCCAGCAGAAGAGAAACCTTATTCTCTTTGTCAATGGCCTCCGCAGCCGCCAACGCGCTCAAAGACGACGGCTTGACAAGCCCACCCTCGTGTTCCGCGACGACCAGTGTGCTCACCTAGCAGGGCACGGTTCCTAGTCAGCGATGCGCGGTCGGAGCTCGTCATCGAAAACCTAACGAACGGAGAATGCGCAGCACAGAGGAGGCGGACGAGATCGCAAGGAGAAATTTGGGGAAGGAATAAAAAATGACTGTGCCATTGGGCTCCGAAGGATCTCGCGCTCCCTCTCTGCGCAATTTCGCGAAATCTTTTCGGATTGCTCAGTTCACGACTGGGATTTGCACCAGACCAGAGATTCCACGGCAAGCGATTGATCTGGACGACACGGGACGAGTCGAGTCTAGGTTTCCCCGCCAGCGATCGACGGAGCACGGAGGAGGGGAGCGAGGTGGAGTGAACCGAATGGCAAATCGAAGGGGGAAGGAACTCACGAGTCTGCGGAGCGACTGTGGCAGGCAGCGCGAGGCGCAGCTTGCCCGTCCCCTCCTCAGCGCCCCCACCACCATCGTCGCCATGAGCTCGGGGCAATCGGGGTGTCCCCTATTCCCCTGTCGGCTGTCGCGCGCGCGCCGGAACGGGAAGAGTAGCGCAGCGGGGGAGAAGAGGCTGCAGGTGAGTGCACAGGGCACATGGAGGGAGGCGTGAAGGAGCTGCTGAATGTTGAGCACGCGAAGACGAGAAATTTGATCTTTTGTCCCAAAGTTGAGCTGTCTTGGCTTTTTTGTCCTAAGTTGATGTGCCTTTGATCTTTTGCCCCAAGTGGATCAACCCATTACTCTTTTCATTCTGGGAGGTTATTTGCAAAGTTGCATCTTCCTTCTTTTCCTCTTCCTGGAACGAGTAAACGAGCCTCTCGTTGAAGGCACAGCCGCCGTCGTCCCCCCAGCCGGCACCGTCGGCGCCATGGCGGACCCCTCCCCGCCGCCGTCCCCCCAGCCGGCGCCCTCCCGGCTGCCGTCCCCCCAGCTGGCGCCCTCCCCATGGCCGTCCCCCCAGCCGGCAGAAAGCAGTAGCGCAGCAGCAAGCAGCAGAGAGCAGCTGCTTACAGCAAACAGCAGCGAGGAGCAGCGGCGGCGAGCAGCAGCAGCAAGCGCAAGCAGCACCCAGCGCTCACTTCTGTTGTGTTGGCTATTATCCAGAGAGACCCTTGAAGCAAAAACTATGTGTGGTTGGACCACTTGGGGCAAAAAATCAAAGACACATCAACTTAGAGCAAAAAAGCGAAGACAGCTCAACTTTGGGGCAAAAGATCAAATTTCTCCGCGAAGACGTGCAGCGTGGGTACACGTTAGTGCCGGCCAACTGTTAGCGGGCGCGGTTGTGGGTGTGGTGGTGTATTACGAAAATATTACAACAAGAACACAATATTAAATTATAGATTAAATGAATAACCATAATAATTATCAAAGAAACTTATAGGCGAGCGTCCGACGCCTGGCGCTCGGTCCGAACCAACCTGGGCCATCCGATCCCTGGCACCAAGCCAATCCAACGCGCTGCATGCGTCCGCGTCGGTGCGTTCGCACGCAACTAGCTAGCGACTAGATAAAGCAGTGCGTTTGATTAAACTTCCGATTAAACTTCTGATTTTTGTACAAAATTCAAACAGTGTTCAAAATGCGTGGAATAAATTTCATAATTCTTCTAAAATCGAGAGCAACCCATTTTAAATACTTTTTGATTTTTTGCATTTTTCAATTTTTTGATGTGAACTAGGAGAATGCATTTATGAAACTTACATCTATACTAGCGAAAATTGGCCGTGTGGTGATGAAACCTGATGAAACTGGGATGAAACTTTGATGTAACCGGATGAAACTTGGATGAAACCTATGGAAACTTGATGAAACTTGGATTGGCTTGATGAAACTTGAAGAAACTTGAATGAAACCTGTTAAAACTTGATGAAACTTGCATTAAACCTGATGAAACTTGACAGTTCGGCTAGTTTTACGAATCTGAAAATCTAAGTTTTAGTAGGCGAAACCCAAGTTTCAGTAGGCAAACCCCAAGTTTCGTCAGGTAAGTTTGAAGATTTATATGGCAACAAACATCTTGTTTTGTTCTTAAAAATACGAGGAACACGTTGGTGCAAACGGTTTTTGGATTAGAGCACCCAATCAAAAATTATGGTCGCCGAAAGAAGAATACAAAAAACGGAATCTGCTAACGTCAGCTTGCGTCATCGTTTTTTATTGCCCTGCGCATGCTGTTTTCCCGTGAGCTCGCATGCATGGGTCGGCCTTGGGGCCCACTGCCTTGCGCTACAGGCCCACTGCCTTGCGCACGTCCGGACGGTCGGACTGCCGAACACTAGCGTGTCCGAAACTTATAAACACAACTTCTAATGATTGGCACACCATGACGGTCGACATACACTCTTCATCCTTTTATATAGACAGTTAATTCCTCATTTGTCTTCGTCGAACTTCGCGTTTTCTTATTTGTCACAGTACAAGTTTGTCTTCTTTATTTGCCATCCAGTTAAATTTTGATGCCTAATTTGCTTTAGGACCCTAACATGTCCGTTAAGGGCTAGGGCCCACTGTCAGTAATTTTTGGAGGCGTGCAACTCATAACCCATCGCGTGGCTTTCTCTAGGGCAAAACCCTAACACGCGGCAGCGGCTCGAAGCGTTGCACAGTGGCGGCGTTCACCTAGCCGCCGCGGCTGAAGGCTAGCCACCTCGCGGCGGCGTCCCGAACGGCGGCGTTGACCCGAAGTGCGACCCCTTGCGGTGGCGGCGAAGGCCCCTTGCAGCGGCAACTGAAAGCCCCTTGCCGCGAAGAAGGTGACTACCTTGCCCGAGATTTTGCTCTATATCTGCTAATCTTGCTTTATATTAGCAGTTAGGTTTTGAACTGAACAACATTATGTTCCTGCTTTGAATGACAGGATGGATCCAAATTCAAGTTTTTTTTCTTCTCAGAATTAGACTATATGGTAGAACTAAACAATATAGAAAGGATTATTCATGGTATACTTTAGAGAAGATTATTGATCTTAATGTGACAAGTTTTAAGGACTTTGTTGAAGCAATTGTGGTTAAGTACCCACCGGGTTATATGGAAGTTGCTCATGTTCATTATTAGATGAGAGTTTGAAAGTATGACCAAAAGTTAAGACAGACCAAGAATTGTTGTCAATGTTTGAAAAACATGATGAGACTAAGTTTGTGCTCATGGCAATTGCTTATTGTGATTCCTCGCAACCATATGAATGCATTCCTGGGTGGACTAGTGATCCAACTAACGCTCAACATGAACATGTGAATAGACAGCCTATGGAGTCTAATTACCTAGCAAACCCATCATTACCAGAGAATGAATGTGTGGGCATTGATGAGGAGAGGGTGTACCTACAAAAGGAACCATTTCAGGTTGAGGTCCATGTTCCAGAAGAGGATTCAGATTCAGATTATGAGGTTCAGGTTGAGGAGGAGGCGAAGGAGTAGGAGGAGGAATTAATAGATAAAGACTTTTTGGTAGGTCATGCAGATTATGACAAAGTAGACCCTCCAATGATTGTGGGAACCATATATCGCAGTGTTGAAGATTTTAAGTTGGCACTAGCTCAGCATGCTATAAAACATGAGTTCTCATACAATATTGAGAAGAGTCGAAACGGAAGCACAAATGCCCTATTTGTAAGGAATACGAGCATCACTGGCACACATGCAAGGCAGGTGATCCAGATGATATTGCTGCTATGATGGCTGAGAGGTACTCTTGTTTTCTAAGCCTTTTTGCATGTTCTATTTTTTTTACATCATGTCTTTACCTATTACTCATACAGAGGACCACCAAAGAGGAAGATGAAAACAAGCAAAGCATCGACCGACTCTAGCATTGTTCCTTGTGATGTTGAAGGACCTCAAATCTCTATGACTTTTCCACCAAGGTTGGCCTACACACGTGTTACTTGAAACCTGTTTTTTAGACCCTATCATCTGAATATCTTATTTTTTTGTCTATAGCCAAAGTATTGACCCTACAAGTATCACAAAGGGAAAAGGTGACACACTAAATTCTAGAAGATCCATAAGGTAAGATGTAACTTGATATATCCTGCGCTAATTCTCAACTTTTCTAAAACACTAATCACAACACATGCTCAGGTGTAGGTCAGCAAGCGGCTCAAATCAACCTGTCACTAGCTCGACTCAACTTGAGGCCCCTCAAATTGAGTATCTTGTGTCAAGTTCAACCACACATCTCACTCACCAATTAAATGCTCCTACGACGACAATTGCAACCAAACCAACATGCAAGGGAAAAGCTAAGGTGAATGCAAAGCGTAAGGGTAACACAAAGAAGCGACAGGTTGTGGTGCCACATGACAGCCCTGCAATGGGCACAAGAAGCAAACAAGTTGATCCTGCTAGCCCTACAATGGGCACCAGAAGCAAGAGAAGGCTTAGCATGCGATGTATTCTCATGCTTGATGTGTGTTTGAATTTATGTATCGTGATGTATTGTTATGTTTGATGTGGAGATCTTTGATGTGTTGTTGAGCTTGAACTTACAATGCAGCCCATAAAAGCAAGAGAAGGCTTAGCATGTGATGTATTTATTTTTGAGTTTCATTTTTTTTATGTTTGTTTGAACTTATGTATCATGATGTATTGCCATGTTTCATGTTGGATGGTGATGTATTGCCATGTTAAATGTGTGGTTATTTATGGTGAACTTTTGAACTTTTAAATGAAATTATGTCACTATACCTAATTTAAATGAAATCATGTTGAATGTTGATGAATGTAAATATAATTTTGTTGAATTCTATCAAATTCAAATGAAATCCTAGAAAATACAAATATTGTAAAAAGTTTAAACATTCAGACAAAATTCAGTGGGTATGTCCAAATCAAATGATGGCAAATAGGAAATTTCTATCGAATTAAAAGGAGATTATGTTAAAAATGTGGCCGTTAACAGCAAAACTAACGGAGTGGCAAATTTGGCACCAAAATTTAACTGGATGGTAAATAAGGAAGTCAAACTTTTAAAGTGGTAAATAAGGAAACGCGAAGTTCAGCGATGGAAAATAAGAAATTAACTCTTATATAGATGCCGAACTGTTGAAGCCATCATGATCCTTTTGACAATTTTTTTGCATTTATAAAAATCAAATCATTTCTACAAACCTATAAAGAATAAAATTGAGCAATGCCAAACAAAATATGTTTTCTCATAGAACCACCTATTCTAAACATCCAATCGGGGAACAAAGGGAAAGCTCTTCTGCTATAGATGCAACCATAAGGTCACATGGCAGTGGAGTGTACGGTGGTCCTCTCTTGCGAGATATGCGAGGGTGCCGATCAGCGGACATCAAGGTGTCCTTTGTCGTGTATTCTTAAACTGCTAGCACGGCTTTGTGGGGTTACATTAGATGGTCTCTGGTTTTTGTAGTTGCCTCGTGTTCCATTGAATGGGCCAGAGGAGATGAGAAGTCTGGTTTGGTGATAGGTTTAAAAGGTCAGATCTTTGCAGAACAACTTCTAGGTGAGCTTCAGCATATTGTTCTAGTGAAGGGCCAATGGATTGTGAATGAAATTGGACCAAGTAGATTTACTGTGTTATTCCCTCACAAGGCCAAATTGAGTGGTATGATTAAACCGAAGGAGATATCTTTGAGGAAGCTAGGTGTTAAATTGAGAGTCGAGGCTTTGGATATGAGGCATAAAGCTAATATACAACTTCACAAGGTTTGCCTACATATTCATGTTATATCATAAGAATTACCTGCCACTCTGCAATGTGGGCTCGACCATTGGTGCTACACAGTACATTGATGTGGTGTTTAATAGGAAGGAAGAGGTGGCACACATTTAGGCAGAGGTTATTGATCCCACTCATATACCACCCTCCACATAAGTTGTTATGGGAGACTGTCTATTTGCTCATTATTGAGATAGAGGATGAGGTTATGAAAGAGAATGTAGACTCAACAACATCAAAATGCGGATGGGCACGAAGTGTGGTAATAATAAAGACAGGGATGATGAAATGATGGAAGACATGGAGATTAAAAGGCTGCGTAGTGAGGAGAAAGGGAAGTCCAACATGGTGAACCAATATAGTTCTAATACTTTAAGCAGTTTTAGTGTTGCCAGAGCAGGCATTGAGGAAGGATAGACGGGTGGTTTACGGAACAAAGGTAGGGCATGAGGATAGAAATTATAGAACTGTGTGTTCAGCTTGTGGCGTCCAAACAGTTTGCTCAATAGACTTCAAAATTTTTCCATGGATGGATATAGAAGTCAGGCAATTTTTGTATCTTCAATCTTCAAAAATATTTTTTCTATTTTTTTCTAAATGATTACAAGTTGCGTGGAGAAAAATTTCTAGACACCATTCTCAATTGCAAACCAGTCTCAAATCATATGTGCAACCTCAAAGTATCATGGATCAATAGCAAGAAGAAAAGGTGAAGCAAATAAATTAATTGTAAACAAAATCACCGAAGAAATAAGATCGGACATGAAAATTAAACAAGAACAAGGATGAACATTTGGTGTATTATATTGCTTTGGTTTAGGGTTATTACAAAGCCACATCGAAGAAGGCAAAACACTTACAAGTGCATCACAAGCACACCCAAACCTCAGCCTCAACTAGCATAAGTGAAGTGGGAGACACCCCCTCTTCCCTCCTTATACAAGCCAAGAGCTCTATGGTATCACTATATCTTATGAGAAATAACGATCGCCCTTGGATCACTCCTAGATGGCTGAGGTTGACTCACACACACAAGCCCAACATATGGACATATTATCCACATATTCGATACATGTGGCCACACAGGGTCCACATACTCCGGATGCAGGCATGCAGGTGGTTCTCACGTAGTTGCTAAGTTTCCGACGCCCACAGCCACATGTCGTGCCTTAGATCCTCATGCCAGCACAAGTCAGTAATCCATGTAACCCTTCTCATCTTCGTGACCGTAACATCCTCATTCTTTTCACGAAAAATGTGACATACTCAAAATTAACCCATTTTTAACATAAAAAATGTTCGCAAAAATCATTTTTCCAAAGACATTTTGTTGGTGATTCATGAGCGGCCCACCCCGAGATGGGCCTTGGGCCTATTCCATACCGGCCCACCACACGAACGAAGGGTTCTGAAGGCCGCCCTTAGCCGTACTACAGGAAACGTCTAGCCCGCCGGGGTCATCCCCAGGCTTGACCAAGTCAACCGCACCTCCCTGGGTCCTAACTAAAAGCATGGCACACCTCCCAGGCCGTCCTTAGCCCGGGAGAGGGTCCCGCGGACAGTCCACCTGTCCCTAGGCAAATGGCGACGGCTGTCGGGCCCCGCCATGCTTTCCCCGGTCTTGACTGGGAGGAACTGTACCTTCCCAGGGTATCTCTAGCCAGGGGAGAGTCGCGCATGCAGCCCGTTTTGTCGTCTACCCCTTGGTTGGCGGCAACGGTTGTTACGCTACGCGACGCCCTCAACGGGTGGCGCGAGGCTGGCTCGGTCCAGTCAATGCTATATTGGGGATAAAGGGAAAGTGCTTTCTCCTTGAAACAGGCTTCTCCCCCGTATAGGCACTCCCAGACGAACATGCGTCCAGTACTAACCCGACCAGCTTCTCTTTGCAGGCCACTGACAGGATAGAGCCCCGAAATGAGACAAGGGTACCTCCACTAAAGCAGAGATAGGCGCGGGCCCGCCGTATCAGCTCCGGGTAGCCCGCCGCGCCTATAAAAGGAGATGCCTGCTCAATGTAGAAGGGATCTGGGTCTCGATCCCTCCTCCGCACCAGAATCCGAAGCTTCCTTAGCAATAGTCGTAGTCCTTAGCCACCCGAGTGTCCGAAACTCCCCTGTAAGCTCGGGATCGGTGCCTCCAAGCCCGGTCTCGGCACCTTTTTACTGTTTTCCACCATATAATCAACAAGTGCTGGAGTAGAGCTATTACCCGGAAGTGGGGGCTCGAACCAGGGTAAATCGCTTGTGTCTTCACGGTTTGTATTTTCCTTCGCCTTTCTCCTTCTTCCCCCCTTTTCTCTCTCTCACCGTACGACGGATCTGTACCCGGATCGCCAAGTCGCACCAGGCGCTGTCCGGGAAGACCGTGCGGTCTGAGCCCCTGCGAGCTCGGTGTTGACACAAAAAGTTAGCTTTTCGTGAACACACGTGCAGAAGCTTCAACTCTGGGATTGCATCGCAACTAAAGACCAAGCGTGCCAGTCAATTTGACCTGTAAATCGATAAGGAGAAAATCGTCAGTGACTAAACCCTAATCGGCTTTTGAAAGAGCCAGATCAGGTTATTTGGAATCGGCGTTAAAAGATCCAATTGCCAGATCTATCGGCTTAATGCCTGATAGAGCAGTTTAAATGTAAATAAGCGTTCAATCGTAAATTCTCACTTCTTTTTGGTATTTTTTATATAATATTAGCAGTAAACCTTTGCATCAATGCATCAGATTAAACCAAAGAATAGATTGAATAGATTGGTCAAGCCAAGACAGTATTCAGACCTAGCTTGGATATAAACTAATAAACCGATTTGGAGGTTTAAAAGCAATATGGATAAATACAATATTAATCGGCAAACATCTACACATGCGAAATCCTAAATAGATCATACGCAAGATCGATTGGACGAGACAGTCGCATATATCGGATTCAGGAAAAAACATATGAGATACTTGACAATCGACATTGCAAGATAAACACACATTACAGATCGATTAAATCGAGACAGTGCAATATGTGAGAACACATTAAAGATCGGTAAATCCCGAGATAGTTTAACATGCTTTGTATACATGAGATCAAGATGATGCAGCCATGCACACGGGTTACAAGGAGAGAATCGATTATCCCATCGAGATAGCTCTACCTGCGAGTTGAAGCCTTTCGACGAGGTCGATCGGATTCGAGAAAGTAGTTTGTGTTTTGAGTATGATGTGTATCTTTCTTGATGCCTAAGGTCATATTTATACTATTACAAATTCGATACCGATACGACCTATTTTACCGTACTATAGAGATATCTTCCGATCAGATCGTATTTCTTGCGAAGTCCTCCAATTATCGGTATTCTTTAATATGCAATTCTTCTTTACCGATGAAGCCCATTTTCTGATTAGGCCCAATAACTCTGATAATTTAGCCACTTCACCATATCTGATTTTACTGTCAAATTTGGGTGTCAACATATGCCCCTAAGTTTGGCAATGGGTATTCTCATTAGCCGAACTTTCAAGTAAAAATTGGATTTAAAAATATTGAAACATTTCACACTTTTACCCCAGTAATTCCTCACTTTCGGCCCATTTTGAGAACACGTGTCAGCCCAGCAAATAATATGGACCGAAACAGTAATGCCGAAACCGCGGTAAAACCCTAGTTTTTACCACTGCTATAAATAGACCCCCATTCGCTGTCACTTTCACGCTCTCCTCTGCTCACACGTCTCTTGCATCGGATTTTCCGGAGCCCTCAGCAGTCCCAGCGCAGAGCCAGTCCTCCTTCAACTCTCAATCCGCAACATGTCTCAGGTATTATTCCTATGCTCAGACTCTGAAGCATTGTATTCCTTGAGACCAATAGGGGAAAGAGATCCAACAGATTTCATAGACCATTCCGTAGCGAGACTCCCCTTATTTGCCAATAAACTCAGTATAAACAGCTGGAAATCGGCTTTTAGATCCTGGCCTAGCCCGATCAAGGGATATAAGGACTGGCTCATTCAGGTCTACGGCCAAAAACAAGAGCAATGGGATGAATTAGGAATAACCGATGCCATCCTTCTTTCCTTACATCCCCCGCCAGCAGACGAACCCCTCATGGCAGCATCGGCTTATTTCTGGTGCGACACGGCCAACGCCTTCCTTTTTTCAACTGGACCCATAGGCCCTATGCTCCTAAACGTAGCGATGCTAACCGGTCTAAATCCCGATGGCGAAATGCTATCGGCTTTTGATCTGTCCACCACTCTAAAGCTGGTTCCTGAGAAGAACTTTGGATGGCAGCGTTATATTAGTGCCCATCAGCAGACAGGCGATGTCGAGGACGAAGAACACATCGCCTTTTTAAATATGTGGCTGGATCGATTTTTCTTTTGTGGACAATCCCTCAGTCCTAGCAAGGTATACCAAGGAGTAGCTGAAGCACTGGCATCAGGCCAGAAATTAGCAATCGAAAAATAGCTGCTAGGAGCCACCTATCGGATGATGCATAAGACTAGGGAAGGTCTCTGCTCCAAGAAAGCCGATTATTCAGTTGGAAACCTAGGCGGTCCCTTCTGGTTCATTGGTATGTTTTTGAAGCTTCAAATATATAACTCCCTTGGAGGATTAGACTTCAGCCTAAAATTTCCGAATGAGCAGGAATCCGATAGCAATGACCGCCCATGCAGATCATACGGGGAAATGATCTTAGTTAATTGCAACAGAAAACGCCTAAACCAATACGACTTGTCTCATTCCATGGTTGCACTTTATACCATGTCTGAATCAGAATATGGTGCAGAACAGTTCAACCCATACACTGAACTGGACAGATACCCAATACCCTCATTTTTCCGATTGGCCAACACTTTAAAAGGTGAAGCTTTATCGGTATATAAGGAATTCATTTCTCCAGGTATCTTCTTCGCTATTCTTAGCACGAGGACCCACATCAGAAAACCGTCCTATGAATTCTATCACCCGGCTGTGGTTGCTCGGCAATTCAGTCTCGGACAGGACATTCTCTATCTCTTCATATATCGTCATCTGAATGCCAGAGAAGATTTGAACTCTAAATCGGCTTATGGTATTCTGTCTGTTGCTCATTTGAACTTTGAAATGCCGACGGAGTTAGTAATGTGGTCTGATACCTCCCCAAAGTTCGACAACTGGTGGGAGTCCATTGCAAAAAATATCTATGCCACAGAAGGTGGAGCCTCAACCTTAATCGAACGGCTCACTGGCCAAAAAGAGACTTGCAGACCCAATTGGCCAAAAATTGCTGGTATGACAGAGCTTTCATCGGAATCTGAAACAAGCAGCAACGACAGCTCCAATTCTTCTGATTCCGATAATGAAGACGATGACAAAGAGGAAAATTCTTCCGAGTTAGGACCTTCTTCGTCGGATTCAAATGATGAAAGAACTGAGTCCCAGAACCACGCATCATCTAGCAGCGAGGTTACTAACTTGCGTGCGTTCACTAACCTGCACCATTCTTTTTCCGATTACCAACCGCATGTTACCTTCTTTTCAGAGCGGAGACAAACGCCCGAAGGCTAAGCTCATTGGCGATGAGGCTGGTCGCCTTCACTCAACGGCCAAGTCCGCATCGGCCATCACGCAAGGGTCCTCCCAACAGCCAAAGAAACGAGGTTCAATCGACTTATAGTTCATATTTCCACAAAACCCGATTGCTTAACCACTTCCGACAAACAGGGAGGCCCGAAGGCGAAACTGGCCAGAGAAAGAAATTAACCGGCAAAAAACCAAGACCCCAAAAGGTGCGTACACCTGATAACACCGAATCTGTATGTGACACAGTAAGCACTTGATTTTCCCCAAAATTCTCATCAACTTTCTGTCGGCTCTTCTCTCATCGGAATTGCAATTTCAGGACACTTCTCCCATTCAAAAGAAGAAAGACTCCACGCCTGCTCCTCCACCAGCATCACAAACTCCACCGGCTTTCAACCCCCAAGACGTAATCGGAAATTTCTTATCTCAATCTTATAAAATTCTTAAATTCCGATACCCTGTAACTTTAAATATTTCTTTTCTTCCAGTATATGTTTCAATCTCGAAGCCCAGTTCGCATAACTGTGGTATCAACGCAGGTAATAACATACGACGGAAAGAAAACCGACGAGCTCAACTTCGATCCGTCCAGCATGGACTGGCTTGACGACGAGTTAGATTTCCTATCTTCTCCGATCAAGACTCAATCGCCTCCAGCCGTCGCCATCGAGTCTCATGCTGTAGCACCAAGAAAGAGCAATCGGCTTTCCCCAGACACCCTTGCCAAGCTCAAGCAGATGTGGGAACTATTTGGGAATGAATCGGCTTTCTTGGCTAACCCTTCCGCCTTAAGGGAAAAAGCCGATTCTATCAAAGAAATTCTCCCAGAGCAAGTGGCTTCAGCTATCCAGAAGGTACTGCCCCTAGGAGAAAAGAAAGACGATTTTGATGCTGCGTTGGATCGGCTCCATCAGAGAGAAACTCTCAAAGATGTCGAGGCAGAACTGAAGGGGCTCATCCAAGATGCCAACGCCCAAAACGACAAGCTCCTCCAGCTGAAGCAAGAGGCAGAATCGGCAAAACTTGCCGCCTCCAAGGCAGCTTCAAGGGTCAAATCTTTGGAACTAGAATTGGAAAAAGCAAGGAAAGCCGAAGCAGCCGCTTGTTCAAGCTTCGAGGAATCGAAATCGGCGGCTAAAGAGCAATATGGCATCGTGAAGACCTGCGGCTTGGCAGTGCTGGATGCGAAGAAGAAAATCCCGATTATACCCGGATCTGCTAAAGAACATACTGAGATTATTAATCAGATCCGGGATACAATGTCCAGCGCTGCCGCGGCCATTTATGAATTCTGCGAGTAATTGGCCTACGAGCCTAAACTTTAAATTTTCGCATCTATGGATCGGTATCTTTACCGATCAGAAAACATGGCTTCATTATGCCCCTTGGGCAAAAACAGTTAAGGCCTTCGTGCCTTTGTAATAACTTTATTTTTTATGCAATCGCTTTTACTTTATGTCTATAGGTGATTCATTCGAATCGACTTTTCCTTAACAGCAACATGTTGAGCGAATACCAATATTGACTTGTTGTAAGCGATTCTTAAGCTATAGGCGATTCGTTAGAATCGGCTTTTGCTGAACAGCAACGCGTTGAGTAAAACATCAACCTTGAATCGACCAAGTGTTAGCTGGTTTTTCGAACTATAGGCGATTCACCAGAATCGGTTTCTAAACTCCATACTCAAGCTCCAACCCAAACACTTGGATAATATTTCTTCAAATATTTGGCATTAATTGCTTTACCGAAAACTTCCCCTTCAAGCGTCTCCAAAATATACGCATTTCCAGAAATAATCCGATTGATATTGAACGGCCTTTCCCAATTCGGAGACTATTTTTCGTATTTAGGATCTCTGGAACCAATCGGTAAAAACGTTTTCCATACAACATCGCCCACTTCAAAAGTTTTCGGCACAACCTTCTTATTATAATGCCGAGCAACTCTTTGTTTATCTCTCTCAATATGCTCCAAAGCCTTTAACCGAACGGCCACCATGTCATCTAGCTTATCTACCATCAGATTTTTATAGTCATCGGCTTTCACATTATTTTGCTCCTCAACCCTAGTAGATCCGATGATAGCTTCAACCGGTAGCACAACTTCTTGACTATATACCAACTCAAATGGTGACACTTTAGTAGCTCCATGCTTAGCAATCCGATATGCCCATAGCGCATCCGCCAAAGTATTATGCCAACCACGCGGCCTTTCATCGATTTTTCGCTTGATCAGCTTTACAGCACTTTTGTTTGAAGACTCAGCTTGGCCGTTAGCTTGAGCATAATACGGTGAGGAGTTGATCGTCGTGATTCCCAGGCTTCGAGCATAATCCTGAAATGTTTCTGACATAAATACCGATCCCTGATCCGTAGTAATCGTCTGGGGAATACCGAATCGGTAAATTATGTGTATGTGCTCTCTAACAAAATCGATCGCTTCAGTAGCAGTTACTTTCTTCAATGGTACAGCTTCAACCCACTTTGTGAAATAATCAGTTGCTACTAAAATATGCCGATGCCCCTTGGACGAGGAAGGAAATATTTCTCCGATCATATCAATTCCCCATCCTCTAAAAGGCCACGGCTTCACGATCGGATGCAAAATTGACGCAGGCGCATGCTGAATATTTCCAAACTTCTGACAATCTTTGCAACCCTTATAATACTTGAAATAGTCATCTACCATCGTTGGCCTGAAATACCCCACACGCTTCAACATCCATCTCATTTTGTATTCTGATTGATGTGTTCCACATAAACCTTCATGTATTTCTCCGATTGCAACTTTAGCCTCTTCTTCGTTTAGGCATTTAAGCAATAACCCATCAAAACTCCGATATTATAATTTATCACCAATTAATACATACCTCGGAGCTCTTCTTTTAAGTTTCCTATCGGTTTTCCCCAAAGAATCTTTAAGATAACCGATAATCTCTGCCTGCCATCCTATCGGAACAGGATTTGCAATCGGAATAATCTCCAACTCCATGATCGGTAATCTATACCCTGAGGCTTCTTGAGCTAAATCATTGGCTTCACAATTCTGTTCTCTCGGAATATGATGAATCATGAATATACTGAAACACTTAGCCAAATTAGAAGCTCTTTCTAGATATTCCCAAAGTAGCTCACTATGACATTCATATTTACCGATCATCTGGAAAACCACTAACTGTGAATCTCCAAAGACCTCCACAGCAATAGCTCCGGCTTGAATTAACCACTCCAATTCTTGAATCAAAGCTTCATACTCCACTTGATTGTTGGTCAACCCAAAATCCACTGTAACACCGAATCGGTAAGGTACACCACTAGGGGAAACCATAAAAATACCGATTCCACATCCCTTCTCACAAACCGATCCATCAAAGAACATTACCCACGGTAAGAGGATTGAAAGATTAATGTCTTGATTGTGCGTGATGAAATCGGCTAAAACTTGCCCCTTGACAGCTTTTGGAGATTCATATGTTAAATCAAACTCGATGAGAGTATACGCCCACTTACCGAGACGTCCTTTGATAATCGGAGCATTAAGCATGTATTTAACCACATCTGTTTGACAGACAACTTTGCATTCAGCACCCAACAAATAATGCCTCAGCTTAGTGCAAGCAAAGTATAAACAAAGGCAATACCTCTCCACTACTTTGTATCGGGTTTCTGGGTCCAGCAATTTCCTGTTAAGATAAAAGATTGCATGCTCTTTCCCATCAATTTCCTGGACAAGAACTTCCCCTATTGTTTTATCCGATACCGACAGATATAATTTAAACGGCAAATCTCCCTTCGGAGCAACCAGGACAGGCGGATTGATCAGATATTCCTTAATATTGTCAAACGCCCTCTGCTGCTCTGGTCCCCAAACAAACTTATCGGAATTTTTTAACTTAAGCAGCGGGGAAAACGGGATGATTCTTTTCGATAAATTTGAAATAAATCTCCTTAAGTAATTAATCTTGCCGATGAGCTCTTGTAGACGAACCTTTGAATCTGGAGGTTTAGTATTCAAAATCGCCTTCACTCTATCGGGATGAACTTCGATTCCTCTCTGATGCACAATAAACCCCAAGAACTTGCCGGCCGATACTCCAAAAGCACACTTCTTTGGATTCATCTTCATACCATATTTCCGAAACCGATCCAAAACGGTCACAATACCAGCCAAGTGTTGTTCTTCCTCCTGAGATTTAATTACCATATCATCAATGTAAATTTCAACCAATTTACCGATCAAATCATGGCAGATCAAGTTCATCCCTCTCTGATAGGTAGCTCCAGCACTAATCTGCCCAAAAGTCATCACAACCCATTCAAATAAACTGATAGCGCCAGGGCATCTAAATGCAGTCTTGTTCACATCTTCTTCGCCATGAAGATTTGATTGTAGCCGGCATTACCATCTAGGAAACTGATAATCCGATTGCCAGAAGCAGCGTCAATTAATCGATCAGCAATCGGCATCGGATATTCATCCTTATATGTTGCTTTGTTTAAATCCCGAAAATCAATGCACACCCGAATCTTATCAGAATCCTTCTTCCCTACTGGTACGATATTAGAGACCCAGTCGGCATATTTGCATGGCCGAATAAACTTTGCATCCAATAACCTTTGAATTTCGGCTTTCACTTGATCATAAATTTTCTAACTAATCCTCCTTGGTGATTGTTTCACTGACCGAAATCCCGGTTTCATCTTAATCTTATGCTCCACTATAGATCGGTCTAAACCAGACATCTCATTATATTCCCATGCAAAGCAATCAACATGATCTTTAAGAATCTGGAAAAGCCGATCTTTATATTCCCGCGGCAACTGTTTACTGATATAAGTGGGCCTCTCCTTACCATCCGCTCCAATGTCGACTTTTTCAAGTTCATCAGCCGATATGAATCCTTGGCCCATCTTATACTCTATTCCTTCTAGAGCCGCGGTTCCCATAAAAAACCCTCGTGTCCTTGAGTTACCAATTGTGCTTCAAGGGTCGTTGGTTTGAAACCCAATTTACTGACACTGAGGAAATCGCATTCTTCTAAGGGTTTCCCGATAGTGCCTCGAGGTTGTCATGTATATCCGCACAATCGGTTTCTGCGGTTAGAGATTCTCCTCTGACCACTTCTATCTGATCGCCAATCCACTGAATCAAAATCTGATGTAATGTCGATGGAATGCAGCAATTGGCGTGTATCCAATCTCTTCCCAACATCACATTATAACTCCCTTTGCCTTCAATTACGAAGAATACCGTTGGGATTGTCTTACTCCCTACAGTGAGCTCCACGACCAGAACCCCTTTAGCTTCAGTCGGATTTCCATTGAAATCACTTAAAACCATATTAGTCTTGACCAAATCTTCTGTAGATTTTCTGATTTTTTGACACACAGAATATGGCATCAGATTTACAGTGGCTCCACTGTCCACCATCATCCTGGAAATCGGCTTTCCATTCATATAACCCATAATGAACAACGACTTTAAGTGTAATCGAGAGTTCTCTGGTTTCTTGAATATGGCGTCCTCAGCTCCAATTACCAGCTCTGCCGCAGCCTCTTCATAATCACTCATGAATTCCCGAGGTAGCACACAAACCATATTAGTGGCAATTGAGACTTCATCAGCATCCTTTTCAATAATGACAGCCGATCTCAACTTGGGCCTCCACTCTTGCTTGCCCCTAGCCAGTTTCATCGGCTTCACCTGCTCCATAAGAGCATCCCTGAACTTCTCGGCTTCTACTTCTTTAGCCTCAGCATTCCTCATCCGCTGCAAGCGCCGCTTCTGAGATTTCGTGATTCCACTTGGGCACCATCGTGGCAATGTCACCTTGGGAGGCCGATGCACATCGGTGGTTTTATTCACTGGGAACTCATCGGCCTTTTCTCTAGGAAACACTAGCCGATCATTTACCGATGTTCTCTTCGGTGGAACAAAGGCATGATTCATTGGGCAATTCTCTAGACTGGGGAATTCTCCAGTACTTTAAACTGATTGGAACTCTCCGTCTCGTCGGCTTTCCTTTTGGTGTCAACCATTCTGACAAAACCGACCGGGAACGGCTCTGTGTCAATCTGCGAATTCTTGCCCTGATATCGAACTTGCCCGCTCTCAATCGCTTTCCGGACCACTTGCTTGAATACATTGCACTCATTGGTAGCATGCGAGTAAGAATTGTGCCACTTGCAATACTTCCGCTTCTTCAGCTCTTCAAGTGGAGGAATCACATGTCCTTGTTTGAGCCGAATCTGTTTCTCTTGCAGCAGATGGTCAAAAATCCGATCACATTTGGATGTATCAAAAGAATACTTGCTCTTTTCAGCACCCTTCGGCTTTATCCACCCAAGCTCGAACTCCTTTTTATTGTTTACCCATTCAGCAACATAAGCTCCAACTTCCTCAGTATCTGAATCATCTGAGTCTTCATCTTCGTCGGCATCGACCACATTGATAGCTTTGTCTTTACCTTTGTTATTGTTATTATTCCGATACTACTTCTGACCTGGGTAAGAATTATCAGAGAATCGGCTCTCATAGAGCGCGATCTTGTGGGCTAGATGTGAAATATCAGCAAATTCCTGATTGCCCACCTTCTTCTGATTAACGGGCAACAAACCCTTGAAAGCCAATATTGTTAGCTCGTTATCAAGCAGTGAAAGGCTATAGCGTCGGTTTCTCACCTCTCTGAATCGACGCAGATAATCATTTACCGATTCCCCAAACTTCTGCTTGATCATCATGATATCGGTAATTCTTGCTTCATTCTCTCCGGAATAAAAATACTCATGAAATTTCTTCTCCAGATCCGGCCAGGAAGTGATACTGTTTGGAGGTAGAGACGTAAACCAATTAAATGCCAATCTTGATAACGACAGAGGGAACAATCGGCATTTGAGAGTATCCTTTGATGCAGCCTCTCCGCATAGTGCAAGGAATCTGGCAACATGCTCGCGCGTAGAGGTGCTATCGGTATTCTTCAATATGCAATTATTCTTTACGGATGAAGCCCATTTTCTGATTAGGCCCAATAACTCTGATAATTTAGCCACTTCACCATATCCGATTTTCCTGCCAAATTTGGGTGTCAACACTCGGCCGCCGCCCCGGGTTGCTGGGAAGGGTTGTTGTTGGGCCTCACTCCAACTACAAATTTGTCTGCCAGTCCGTGGACTCGCTGCCCCACGGTGGGCGCCAGCTGTCGGTGTCTAGGAAACGCGCCGGCAAACAAGATCAAGGACGAGCTCACGGCTGCCAAGCTGAGGGCGGACGAGCTAGAGGCCATATTGGCAGGGGCCTAGGCTAAACTTCGCGAGGCCGAACTGCTGCCAAGCGATAGTGGCGAAGGCCGAGCTTGCGGCCAAGGATTCCTCGAGTCCGGCCCTCGCTCGAACGGATTGCTTCGCGACGTCCCGCGACATCTGGAGCTCATCAAGGAGCTGGGCAACTTCCTGCGCGAGCTTCCATCTCTCCGTTGAGGGCTCAGCCCGTTGCTCAGCCCTCTGAGCAGCGTCCTGCGCCTCCTTGAGCTGGGCCTTAAGCCTGACCACCACGCCCTCTGCCAGGGCCTGGCCGGCCTTCGCCGCCCGAAGTTCCGCCTCAACCGCGCTCTCGCCCTACACGGGGGCCAGAAACGTAGGGGCCGCGCCAATCGCCATAATCGGACGGGGTCGAGGGAGCACCGCCATGCCCGCCGCCTCCAGCTGCAACCGCTCCACCTCGGCCTCCGCTTTTTCTGCGCGCTGGCGAGCGGTATGCAGTTCACCTATAGTGACGGCGTCCAGGTGCTTCAGGTGATCTTTCCTCTCCAGGCCGGGGGTGGGGTGGATCTTCAAGGCTGGCGGACCTCCCTTGGTAGATTGTTGCACCCTGGCGCTAGCCTGCTGCTCCACCCATTCCAGGGTAGCAAAGATCCAGCCCGCGGACGCCAGCGGGCCCACGGTGGGCACCGAGACACTGATCCAGCTCGACGGCACGAGCACACGCACCTGCCATTCCCAACCAACCAGCAGCATGCGCCGATCGGGCGCCGGGGGCGCCTTCCCATTCGGGGTCTTGAAGAAGTCAGCAATCCCCCGGCGATCGATCAGCCGCCACCCATGCACCGTGAGACCTTCGACGCGTAGGGGTGTGACCCACAAGGAGGCCGTGCTGGTGTCGACCTTCACCGTCTCCGCGACCTCATCAGATGCGTCCAGCACTGCCATCGGTAGGCAGGCCGATGACCACCCCCGAATCGGCTGCCTCTCCTTTCCCCGCGCGTCCGTTGGTCTCATCAACCCGGCAGCCTCCAGCCGCTGCGACAGGGATACCCCTCCTTTGGGCCCGACCGGTTCATCCTCAATCGCCCGGTCTTCGGGAGAGGGAGGCAGCACCTCAACTGCCACCTCGGCGCTACGCACTGCAATTGAAAACACACATAGCGCTCGGACACAGAAGCAGAATAATGACGAGCAGCGCAAGAGACTTACGCTCTGGTTCAAGCTCCGTGCCCTTGTACACCCCCGGTGTAGGGCACAGAAAAAGCTCTATCTCTAGGCCACCGGCGAGGCTTGTGGTTGGCACGGCTACTTTCTGCTGAGTTGCGACGACTTTCTACACGGTCCCCCGCCGCGACATCGCTCCCAGCGACGGACCCGCCGCTGGCGCGACATCCTTGTCATCGCTGCGCGCGGCGGGCCGGTACAACCTCTTCTTCTTCGCCAGCGCCGTGCCCTGGACCCACGCAAGGAACGGAGCTTAAGGGCCGATGAATATCCAACAGTTGGCCTGCGTCGAAGGAAAAAGGACTCACCTGCGCCGGCGCCACGTGTTTCCTGGCCTGCGTCTCTGCACCTAACTTTGCCGCGCCCGCCGCGATCGGAGCCGGTGCCGGGCTTCCCTCGCCCGACATCATCGGCAAGGCTGACGTCCTGCCAGACGCCGTCGGTGATCCCCCGGCGGCGAGCGCGCTACCAGAGGCTGAACGACCAAAGGCTCCCTTGCGGAGCCCGGGGCCTGTGTGGCCTCCTTGGCCGCCTTCCAAGTTCGTTGCAAATGATCAGCGCAAGCCGTCAAAACCTCAAGGGCGCGCGTGGCCTGGAATTTAATCAAACACCTTACAGGCACATACTGCGGACAATTTATCCCTTACAAATCTTCTGAGATGGGTATTCTTGTCCATGGGCAGCAACATGCCCGCGATCCTCGTGGCGTCGCGGGCAAGAGTCCTGCAGAGCGTCACAGACGGTCACAACATGCGCCGAGCCAAAATCAAACGGAGCAGCGCGACGAGCGCTTATCTTGATGGAAATACCGGTCCGGATCCTCCCAGCCGCCCATCTCGCTGACGCACCGCTGATCCGGTGCCGGACGAAGCTATTGACAATGCCGTAACCCGTCAGGCCCTTCTTGGCGAGCCCCTCGATCTCGTATGCCGTCACTTGATTCTCCGACAAGGGCTCACTGCGTGCAAAGATCGGAGTGTCCGGCGCGGCCGAAGAATACTCCAGGACTGAGCCCCCGCGGTTCAGGTAGAACCACCGCCAGGCCCAACCGTCGACCATCATCCTGACCTCATACTCCGGATATGTTTGGCTCCCCCGGGCCCGGCGCGCGGTCAGGTAGAAGACCCCGTCCTTGCCCACGCGATGGCCGACGGGATTCAGCTCGAAGTAATGCTGGAGGAGGCTCACCGTGGGTCGCACCCCGCAGAACGCCTCGCACAGGTATGCGAAGATAGACAAATGGATGTAGGACTGCTGGGACAGATTCACAGGCCGCAGCTCCGTAAAAGCGAAAAGATCAGCCATGAACTGCGACTCCGGCGTGCGGAACCCGCAAATAGCCGAGCTCTCGAAGCATACCAGCTCGTCGGGCTCTGGCTTTGGCTCCCGGTCTGCGCCAAGAAGCCTCCAAGAGCCTGGCTTCACGAAGCCGTCTCTTTCTAACTCCGCCATCCTCTCCCTCGTAAGAACGCTATCTCCGATGAACAACATGGTCGCCGGGAGCAAGAAAGCAAGAGGCGCGATGAAGGGATGGAGGCAAGGGGATGTTCTGCGATAGGGGTTCACCCTAGACGCTGCCTTATCAAGGAAGGCAATGGTCGAAGCGGAGATCGTGGGAGTCGTGCCCAAGGAGGTGTAGCTACCCCACTTTTCCGTCAAATCAAATTCAATGCTCCACTCCTAGGCCCGGCGGCTTCGAGAAGCCCGAGCCAAACCTTCCCGCGTGGCGCGTGAGGGAAAAATTTTCTCTAAACCTCATACCGGCTCGCCATACGACCCGCTCGAGGCTCGGGGGCTGGCTGTTGGTGATTCATGAGCGGCCCACCACGAGATGGGCCTTGGGCTGATTCCGTACCGGCCCACCGCACGAACGAATGGTTCTAAAGGCCGTCCTTGGCCGTACTACAGGAAACGTCTAGCCCGCCGGGGTCAACCCGGGCTTGACCAAGTCAACCGCGCCACCCTAGGTCCTAACTAAAAGTGTGGCACCCCTCCCGGGCCATCCTTTGCCCGAGAGAGGGTCCCGCGGACAGTCCACCTGTCCCTAGGCAGATGGCGACGGCTGCCGGGCCCCGCCATGCTTTCCCCGGTCTTGACTGGGAGGAATTGTACCTTCCCGGGGTATCTCTAGCCAGGGGAGAGGCGCGCATGCAGCCCGTTTTGTCATCTACCCCATGGGTTGGCGGCAACGGTTGTTACACTACGCGACCCCCTCAACGGGTGGCGCGAGGCTGGCTCGGTCCAGCCAATGCTATATTTGGGATAAAGGGAAAGTGCTTTCTCCCTGAAACAGGCTTCTCTCCCGTATAGGCACTCCCAGACGAACACGTGTCCAGTACTAACCCGACCAGCTTCTCTTTGCAGGCCACTGACAGGACAGAACCTCGGAATGAGACAAGGGCCACTAAAGCAGAGTGCGGGCCCGTCGTATTAGCTCTGGGTGGCCCGCCGCGCCTATAAAAGGAGATGCCTGCTCAATGTAGAAGGGATCTGGCTCTCGATCCCTCCTCCGCACCAGAATCCGAAGCTTCCTTAGCAATAGTCGTAGTCCTTAGCCACCCGAGTGTCCGAAACTCCCCTGTAAGCTCGGGATCGGTGCCTCCAAGCCCGGTCTCAGTACCTTTGTATTGTTTTCCACCGTATAATCAACAAGAGCTGGAGTAGAGCTATTACCCGGCAATGGGGGCTCGAACCAGGGTAAATCGCTTGTGTCTTCACGGTTTGTATTTTCCTTCGCCTTTCTCCTTCTTCCCCCCTTTTCTCTCTCTCACCGTATGACGGATCTGTACCCGGATCGTCAAGTCGCACCAGGCGCTGTCCGGGAAGACCGCGCGGCCTGAGCCCTCGCGAGCTCGGCCGCCGTCCCGGGCTGCTGCGAGGGGTTGTTGTTGGGCCTTACTCCAACTACAAATTCATCTGCCGGTCCGTGGACTCGCTGCCCTCGGAGGCGCATTTCCCAAACACCGACACCTTTCCCTTTTGGAAATTCTGGAAAATACGCTTCCCATTCCCGTAGTACGCCTTCGGGGTCTCTTTCCGGCGCATTAAGTGGCAACCGACGGCCAAGATTCTTTCAGCCAGATCCAATGACTCACGTGCTGCCACACCATCACCCATCGTACCCCTTAAGTAAATCCGATGGCGCCCATTGTTTCACACAAAATCCAACGGCGCCCGCAGCTTCCTTCCTCCTCCGGCTACGCCGCCACCCCCAAAACCTCCAGCTTAGCGTTCATGGACCCCACCCGGGGATTGAACCATTAAGACTCGTTTTAAGGGTACTTGCATATTAACCAGTTAGTTTAGCTACACCCATCCTATATTATTATTCGTATTAAAATCGTCCTTGCTGTCATAGGTCATCATTTACCCTTATTTATATCGCCGCACTCATAATATAGGTTTTGCATTATGCTTAGAATGCTTTAAACTCTTTTATTATAATTGCGATAAAGTTGTCGCATGTGTAAAGTGTGCAACCTCTGCAGGTGTACAACTATCATAATAGCATTGCCCGAGGTTAAGGGCGGACGACGGGGAGCTGCCTCTTTGGTACTTTTAACTCTTTTTTTTTTTCAAAATGTGTTATGGGAAAACCACGAACGCATTCATATGTTTTAGTTTATTCCTCACAGTGGCATTGTGAGTGTAAGGGTGTTAAGTACATGGTGGGGAACAATGATTAGCCATTTTGTGGCAAAACTGGCAGTTGCCGGAACATTGAGAATAAATGTTTCTGATATTTGTTTCTCCAACGTTTCCATGTTTAAAAAATGAGTGAAAAACTTTATAAAATTGGCTTTATGCAAAAGGATCTTACCATTCATTTGTAAGCCTTAGGTGCATATAGTCAGCCATGCTTGTCGAGTATTCGCGTACTCGTCCTGCATTTCATGCAGGCTACTCAATCCAACAAGCAAGCCACAAACAGTTAAACCCCTGCTCTAATGGAGAGATGTACGAGGATGCAGACAGAGTGCAGGATGAAGACTACTGAGGCGTCTAGGAGCGCGCCCCTGAAGTGTGCCAGCGAGCTTGGAATCTTTACTTTATTCTTGTCGAACAACGTTGTTCCGCTATTTAACGACCTGCTTGTCTGAAACTCTATAATAAATGTCATGTTCGCTGGTACTCTCCCCTTTTAAATAGTAGTCATTTTAAACTTGTTCTAAGTCAAAGTTTTATAAATTTATTTATAGAGAATTTTTAAACTATCTAGGTTGAGACTTGAGAACATATTAAAACGTATAGATATATTCTTTTTGAAAAGAACTGTCATAATATTATAATTTTTAATGCATTATAAATATTTTTTAAAAAATTATGTTCAAAGTTGTACTTTAGAGATCGTGCCAATGTTCAAAACGACTATTATTTCATATTGGAGGGAGTACTTTAGTATATTAATGTTTTAATCGCAATGATTATGATCCAAGAGCTGTTATCCACGTGTTCTAACTATTTAAGTCAAAAACTAGAACAAATAAAGCACAATGGAATATAACTTGATTTTCGGGTTCCTAATCAATGGCGGATCTAGACAGGGATGCTCGCCTTGGTATTATCGCATTTTCCGATGAAGAGATACGACTAAGCCAGTCCGCGAGACTCAAATGGTTTACGCTCGTGTTTTGCTATTCCATACTTACCTAATGGCATAACGATGTTGTATGCACCAATTTGGGGGGTTTATTATATTTTTCTCAAACCACCTCAACGCCATATAACTAATAAAATGGTTCCAATAAAACATATCGATTATCATGAGAAAATTCAGAATTTGACACTCAATTCGCATGTCCTTTGTGTCATCTCAATGACATATGGGATCTGCCTTCTTAGCTTTGCTACCCCTTCCTTGTGGTACGTCAAGAGCAAGGGTTGGTAGCCACAGACGGGTACGGAGCTCGGCAGAAGGGTACGCTGCTCCAGATTAGAGAGTAGGAGTGAATCCTTGGCTCATCTCTAGCCATGAAAGTGGGCTAGGGTGAAAAATCCTAAAATTCTAATTTAAGAGTATCAAATTTTCAAATCTCTCATGATCATGCCCTAAACTAAAAATTTTACAAATGAAATCTAAATGTTGCTTTGGCGAATAATCAACTGTTTAAGCACTAAAAATGCCTTATTACCATTGAATAATTAAACATAAATGGAAAAGGTACCAAAATGGTCCTTGACCTATGCTTACCAGACTAAATAAACCTGACCCAATTATCGAACTTGACTAACCCTAAACTAGCAACACCGGATCAAATTGGTCCTTGAACCGGTGAAACCTGGGTTTAAAATGGTTTCCATAGATGTGGATGCTGACATTACAAATTTATTATGTGTTGACGCTACATGGCTGCCACCTCATCCCATCTCTCTATCCACGTAATCTCTCTCTCACACACTTCCATCTTCTTCTTCTTCTTCTTCTTCTTCTTCTTCTTCTTCTTCTTCTTCTTCTTCTTCTTCTCTCACTCTCTCTCTCTCTCTCTCTCTCTCTCTCTCTCTCTCTGGCGTCGGAGGATAATGGCGAGCTCGTGGCGACCTCCTCACTTCGTCTTCTTCCTTGCCACAGGCTCTATCGCCATGGATCCAAGCCGCAGCCGCCATAGATCCGGTCGGTAGAGGTTGATGGAGCATTGCCACCTCCTCATGCCAAAACACCTAGCTCCCCTTCCCTTTTCTTCTGGTGCACGATGGATGGTTGTAAAGGGGGCTACAGCAGCGGTGCAGGACCCTATTCGACGACCCCACCTCTCCTCTTTCTATCTCTCGTGCATTAGTGGACAAGGAGCAGGACAGCTGCGACGGTGCCTCCCTTCATGGTGCCTTGGTCCGGATCCACGCAGTGGAAAGCGTTGTTGTCCTCCTCTTGTTTGCGTGTCTGGCCCCCCTCACTCTCTCTCGTGAGCATAGCGGACAGGAGTAGGTTGCAGAGACGGTCTCACCCCTCTTTGGCAACCCCGCCTCTCCTTCTCATCCCCTCTTTCTCTTTCTCGCCCTCTCTTCTCGATAGCGGACTGGAGGGAGGATAGTGATGGCGACGCTCCATGGTAGCCCAATCCGAATCCACACAAATGATGAGCGTTGTCGTCATCCTCCTGTCTGCGTCCTAGCTCCATAGTGATGGCTGGCGTCGGGAGAGATTGAGAGAGAGATAAGAGATTAGAGAGAATGTAAGATATTAGACAATGAGGGAGTGAGGTAGATGCCACATGGCCATCAGTTGGTAAAAACCACCAACATGGGCGCGCTAGCAAAAACTCCTCAAAACCATCCTATTGACTGATCAATGAACTAGCTTGCTTAATTTTGAAAGATAAGGGACCGGTGCCGTCTGGTATTTCAATCGAAAAACCTGGCATATTCAGGAACATACACTTTTTACAGCATAAATTAATATAAACACGCCGGCTCGAGGAAAAGGGTCTGCCCCGGTCAACCTAGCAGAGAAACTGGGCCCTGTTGGATCGCTCATCTTCTGCGCAATCAAGAAATCTAACTCTGGGCCAGAATCTTTCATATACAAATCCAAACTCTCACTCTCGCCGACCTCCTTCCACCTGATAATGGACTGCTTTTCGAAAAGGAAGAAGTCCACGTTGCCTCCCTCAACTATTGAAAAAGTTCACTTTTCCTCCCTCTGTGTTAAATGGGTGAGATCTGGCCGTCCAATCTTGCATCGAACGGCCACAAATAAGTTGAGAGAGGAAAAATGAACTTTTGCAATAGTTAAGGGAGGTAAATTGGACTTCTTCCTTTCGAAAATAATTGCAGCTTAGTAGCTGCAGCTGCTGCACCCTCTCTTTATTTTTCTATCTTAAACGGCATGTGCAGGCATTTGATCAGAGGATTAGTTAATCCAGCAAACGTATTTATCGTCTTTTCTTGCGCGTGCTAAGATTTTAAACAAACACAATATACAGGTACATCAAAATATAGAGGGTTCTCTATTGGCTGGAAAGTAAGAATTGTTAGCAAATATAGCAAACAAAAGATCGAACACGAGACAAGATTTTTACGTGGAAAACCCATGCGGGAAACTTGGAAAACCCATGCGGGAAAAAACCACGGGCACCAACCAGCGAAATCCAGTATATCATGAGAGTACAAACGCAAAGGAATAACAATGAGTCGTCTATTCCCGTGCGCTTACAAGAGGTATATATATGGGGTGGACAAACTGACTGAAGTCAAATACGAAAACAAATCCGCGAATAACCATGACCGAGCCATGGGCCCTCTAGGCGTCCCCACAAGACTCAGTTAGAATTTGAATAATATTTTAACAAACTCCACCTTAAGACGAATTCCCATCTTGTAGCAAATGAAGTATCATCAATCAACTCACTTAAAACAATAAAATTCACCGTGCGTCAAAAGCCACTAAGACTTAAACTGTAAAAAGCTCCAACTTAGTAGCATAAATTGCCTTTGTCATCAAGTCAGGAGTATTATCATGAGTACTGATCTTGCATACCTTAATGTTACCTTGAGCAATAACACCACGAATATAATGATATCTAGCATTAGTGTGCTTTGTTCTTTCATAAAACATTTGATCATTTGTAAGACATATAGCACTTTGACTGTCACAGAATAAATTTATACAAGATGAATCTCCACAAAGCTCAGCATACAAACCTCTTAACGAAGTAGTTTCTTTACACGCTTCAAAAATAGCCATGTACTCAGTTTTAGTGGTGAATAAAGCAACTGTAGCTTGCAAACTTTTTCAACTAACGGCACAACCACCAATAGTAAAGAGATAACCAGTAAGAGACATTCTCTTGTCGAAATCAGCAGCATAATCAGAATCGACATATCCAATAAGTCTATCTCCAATCTGACCGAACTGCAAACTAGCATTAGAAGTTTCACACATTTACCTGAAAATCCATTGTACGGCCTTCCAATATTATTTGCCAGGATTAGCCATGTATCTACTAACCAAACTTATAGCATGAGACAAATCAGAACGGGAACAAACCATGGCATACACTAATGAACCGACTACACTAGAATAAGGTACTCTGGACATGTACTAAATTTCTTTATCAGAGTCAGGACATTAAGAAGATGACAATTTAAAGTGAGAAGCAATGGGAGTACTTACTGATTTTACTTCATGCATATTAAAACGACGAAGGACTTTATCAATATAACTTTGTTGGTTAAGATATAACAGACTAGACTTTCGATCCCTTACAATTTTCATGCCAAAAATTTTTCTCGTTACACCTAAGTCCTTCATCTCAAACTCACTACTTAATTGTTTCTTTAAAGTAGTGATCTCTTTCTACTCTTGGCAGCAATCAAAATGTCATTAACATATAACAACAAGTATATAGGTGACCCATCAACAAATTTAATGTAAGCACAGCTATCAAATTCAGACCTCTTAAAACTGTGGGCGACCATAAAAGAGTCAAACCTCTTATACAATTGTCTCGGGGATTGCTTTAGACCATAAAGAGATTTCTTTAACTTACAAACCAATTTTTCTTTATCAGGAACAATAAAACCCTTAGGTTGGCCCATGTAAATTTTTCCTCCAGTTGACCATGTAAAATGTAGGCTTTACACCTAATTGCTCAAGCTCAAGATTATGCATAGCCACAATGCTAAAGAATGTATGAATGGAATTATGTTTCACAACCGGAGAGAAAACATCATTGTAATCAATACCAGGTATCTGACTGAAGCCTTTAGCGACTAACCTTGCTTTAAATCTCATAGGTTCATTTAGAGACACACCTTTTTTTCTTTTGAAGATCCATTTGCAGTAAACGGTCCTCTTTTTTGGGAAAACGAACAATTTTCCAAGTGTCATTCTTCTCAAGTGATTGCATCTCCTCTTACATGGAGGATATCCACTTGTCGCGATCAGTAGAGATAATTGCTTCAGTATAAGTAGAAGGCTCTGCATTACCTTTCACCTCTTCTGCACAACTTAGGGCATAACTAGCAAAATTACACTCTTCAATCAGACGAGTAGGATGAACAGTGTTTCTCTTTGGTATATCAACTACAATGGAGTGCTGTGGAGTCTGCTCAGCAGGAGAAGAGTGCTCAATAACAAGTGAGTTATCAATAAAAAATAGTATCAGAAACCTGTGTAGTTTAGACAACAATATAATTATCATCAATTACATGATCACCATTATCCAATTGCTCCACCTGCACGATTACTTTATATTGTCCTTTAAAAGAGGCATTAGTAGACAATTGTCATGAAACATAACAGATTCATTGAAAACAACACTTCTACTCGTTAAAGTCTTTCGTTTTCAGGGTTCCACAACTTATATCCCTTTACTCTTGAACCATAACAAAAAGATACAAACTTAATTGCCCTAGGCTCAAGTTTTCCATTATCAACGTGTGCATATGCAGTGCAACCAGATACTCTCAACTGTGAGTAATCAGTAGGCGTGCCAGATCATACCTCAATGAAAGTCTTCTTGTTGAGAGCTCTAGAGGGTGACCGATTTATCAGGTAGCAGGCGGTGGAGGCTGCCTCAGCCCAAAAGCGTTTGTCCATACCAGCATTGGACAATAAACAACGTGCCTCGGAGATGATGGACCTGTTCATGCGCTCAGCTAGACCATTCTGTTGAGGAGCATACGAAATGGTGTAGTGCCTGACAATGCCTTCTCTTCAACAATAAAACTTAAATGCATGTGCATCCCATTATCAGTACGAAGGACTTTTACCTTTCTTTCAGTCTACCTTTCTACCATGACCTTCCAATCTTTAAAAGCAGTAAAAGCATCATATTTATGTTTAAAGAAATAATGCCACACTTTTCTAGAGTAATCATCAATGATGGGATGGTCCCATAAATCATCATGCACATAATCTAATATAGCATTTGTTGTATGAGTGGAAGTGATGAACTTTACCCTTTTGTGCTTACAAAAAATGCAGTGCTTACAAAACTCCGACTTGTCAACGTTGAACCCATTAAGAAGTCATCTCTTGCTCAATTCTGCCATAATAAGTTCACTCATATGCCCGAGGTGCATATGCCAAAGTTTAGTGTCATTGAAATTATCAGAAGCAGCATGATCAGAAATAATAGCAGCAGTACCAGTGATTGTATTACCTCTAAGAACATAAAATTTACAGATTCCATATCACATTTCATAATTATGAAAGAACCTTTTGATACCTTCAACACTGCATCTAAAGTGGAGTACTTGTACCCTTTGAGGTTGAGGGTACTAAGCGAGATGAGGTTCCTGGCTAGGGTTGGGACGTGTCTCACATCTGTCAAAATCCTTGTCATGCCATCATACATCCTAATCTGAATAGAGCCGATACCTACAATCTCACATGCGTTGTTATCTCCCATCTGCACAACTCCTCCATTCTGCACAGAATCATAAGTACTAAACCAATCTTTATTAGCGCACATATGATAAGAACATGCAGATTCAAGTATCCACTCAGCATCCATTGAGACACAACTAGCAAAAACAATAAGAGCATCACTCTGGTCGGAATTAGCATCAGAAGCAACTGATGCCTTACCATCCTCAGATTTAGGCTTAGGTCAGAATGTACCGTTCCTTTTTTCTTTGCTCTGCAGTTTCCAACACTCAGAAATTTCATGGTTATTCTTCTTACCGTACCTGCAAAATTTTTCTTTGCCTCTAGACTTCGAACGACCCTTGTCGTTCTAGCTTTTCCCTCTGTTGTTGTTAGGTTTCTTCTGCTCAGTCCTGCCATGAACAGACAAAGTTTCTGCACTGGAGGTCGACTCTTTCGAGTGTACCATCTGTTTTATCTTTTCCTTATGTTGAAGGGTCTCATAAACTTCATTCACAGTTAGTTCATCACGGCTATATAATATGGTATCTCGAAAGTTTGGAAAGGAACTAGGCAGCGAGCATAAAAGAAGTAAATATAAACCTTCTTCATCATATTTTACCTCCATAGATTGTAAATTAGAAACAATCTCCTTAAAGACCGATAGATGGTTCAAAATTGAACCACCTTCTTGCAATTTGTGCGTGAAAAGTTTCATCTTCATATGCATCTTGCTGGTTAGATCCTTTGACATATAGATCGATTCCAGCTTTAACCAAAGGGCGGTAGCAGATTTTTCTTGCAACACTTCTTGTAAAATATTATTGGATAAATGAAGATGAATTTTTGACATAACCTTACGATCTTTCCTTTTCTCATCATCCATTCAGTTTTTTGAATTTTTCTTCCCAAAGTTGTCGAGTGCATCATCCAGATTAGTATACGCTAAAACTGCCTTCATCTTAACTTGCCAGAGAGAGAATCTCGTATCAAAATCCAATAGGGGCAGATCATATTTCAGAGACGCCATGCGGAGTTAAACTGTTACTGATCTGTAAAGCACAAATCAAACTTCCTGGTACACAGGATAGTGTGCACAAGCAAAATAGGGCAGAAAAAGCTGAAATTTGCTTTTTCTCTTCTTCCCGATGGACACTGCAATCAATCTGCTCTTTGATTTGCACCGGAAACGAGGAATTGAGTTGCTTCACTGCAAGCTTGCAAAAGGCTTAGAGCACTCCAATGGTGTAAATAATCACTAGCTATAAGAAGTGTACATGTCATCTACAGCTAGCATATAGACAACCTCTCCAATGGACTAGCTACAACCTCACCACCGGTAGAACCAATATTAATTTCATAAGCAAGTACACCAAGTCATGAACATTATGTCTCTTTGCTTCAACAAGCTTGACTGAGAGTTTAGCTAGACTGTTTAGACCTTTCAATGCATCATCTTTTCTCATGTCATCAATATAGTTATCAAGTTGCATTTCAAATCTTAACATGTTAATACTAGATATATTGTTGGGGTAAAACTCAGCAAGTCTATGTACCTATTGTGAATCAAAAGAAGCAAATAAGTCGGCGGGATTGAAAACCCACATAAAAGAAAGAAAAACTCAAGAAGTCTACATACCTTGTGTGCATCAAAAGAAGTCTAATTCTCTCTCTCTCTCTCTCTCTCTCTCTCTCTCACCAGTTGTCCGCCCCTTCCAGTATAAAAGGGAGCGGGGGCAGAGAGAGAAGGGGTTGGATCCCAAGCTGTTCATACACACACCACTGTAAGAGCTCTCGAGCCGGAGTGTTCTGGATCTCAGTGAATACTATCCTCGCAGGAGTAGGACTAATACCCACATCGGGGGTCCGAACCTGGGTAAATCTACTGTCTCCCTGTGAGTGCGAGCTTGAGCGATCTAGTGGCGAAAATTCCCCCTGACCGAACTACGAATCTCCCACGGGACAAATCTGTCTGGTTTAGAACACCGACAATTGGTTTGATTTCTAGCAAACCGTGTTGATCTTCCATGAGGTACATAATTACCTTCCATTGCATGAACTTCGAAACCATGTTTATTACAAAACAAAGTGACCTTTTGAAGGAATTCAACCTATCCATCAGACCTCTTTTGTTGCAATCTATTCTTTACCAAATTAACAAGTGATATTGTGTTTAGTATATCTTGCTCTTTTCTTTGTAAACACTCGGATATATCATTTGTGTATCCAACAATGAAAAGCATCAAGTGTGAACTAAAAATAAAGTAGCATACAAAGCAAAATGCAGCTTCCTTCTTGATACTATATTCAAGCCACTCATATTTATGTAAATATAAAAGATTGAATTGACGGTCCCTAGTTCCAACTCTCTTCCTCTCAAACACATATGAATAAGGTTTGAATCGACCTTTAAGAATATATGCTCTTCGAATAGCATATTGCTCATTGACAGGATAACTTGTAATTGGCAGCCTTTCCCTAGATCGCGTGGAAGACGAGTGATATCAAAAACCAATGGCGGTGGCGGCACTGCAACATTTTCAAGTGAGGGTAAAACTGAAGGTGAATAATATGGCATTGGATTAACAATTTATTCGATTATCCTCTCTTGCTCTAATGTGACTTGTTCTTCATTTTGATCTTCTGCCACATAGGGTGTCGGGGACGGGGAAGAAGTAGCAGCTTTCTTTGCTTCATGTCTCCGTCACAAAGATGCAATATCTCGGGTCCTCTTCATGTTACAACAATTATTCCTATAATATTACATATGATTTCATCCATTAAACCATCAAACGAAGAATGATCCATATACATGATAAATTGATACTTATTTCATCTACAATTATAAAGAGACTTAGAGAATTACCCTCAACTCACGGGTCATCACGACCTCAGTGGTGCTTGAGTGCTTTTACCAATCACAAAAGGTAAACCGGCTAGGCCACTGGGCACTGGCCACTAGGGCGGCGATGGCGAGCCTCTGGGCAGTGGGCGGCGTCGGCACTGGGTCCTAGGTACTCTGTACTAGGGCGGCGACGGCGAGCCGGACTGCCAGAGCCGGCGAAGGCCGAAGGCCGAAGGCCGACGGGCGACGCTGACATTGGACGGCCGGAAGCCGGACAGTGGACGGCAACGAAGGGCGGAGGCAGACAGGGAGGTCGCCGAGACCGAGAGGGAGGCGTCGGCGCGCTAGCCCTAGCCGGCGTAGCTGCCGTTGGTTGGATCGGGGGAGAAGGGGGATTGGAGAAGGTCCTGGGGGCTGGGGCTGTTGGACCCTGCCTGCAGATTAGGGAGTGTTGGGCCATGGCCCAACGGTGCCAACCCCTGGCTCCGCCCGTGGTAAGATAGTAGCTAGCATACTTTTTTTTCTCTCCTCCACATAAGCAAAAAACTGAGTTCGAAATCTTATAACTAGCTGACATGGCACCATTGGAGATGCTCTTATAGAACTCGGCTTTGAACTTGCAGATGTGACACGTGTTCCCAGAGAAAACACGACACCGAGGATTCGCCTCACCACTTGAACACGAGACGTCGAGTACTGCACACCTTCGCCGAACTGATCGTCTAGAAAGCCGACGCCGCCGAGGAAGATTAGTGGTCGTCGTCGCTGTCAGAAAACAAATCATGTTGCCGCCGCCGCCGCCACAAAACCCTAATTTTTTTTCAATCTAATCTCATGTATGGCTATGATACCACTTGTTAGCAAATATAGAAAAACAAAAGATCGAACATGAGACAAGATTTTTATGTGTAAAACCCTTGTGGAAAAAAACCATGGGCACCAACCGGCAAAATCCACTATATCATGAGAGTATAAACGCAGGGGGAATAACAATGAGTCGTCTATTCCCGTGTGGCTTACAAGAGGTATATATAGGGTGGATAAACTGACTGCAGTCAAATATGGAAACAAATCCGGTAATAACCATAACCGATCCATTGGCCCTCTAGGCTTCCCCATAAGACTCACGTTAGAATTCGGATCATATTTCAACAAGAATCAGGGAGGATCGAAATTAAATAAATAAGGGTTCAAATGTATTCACCATTAACCTGCTATTAGCTGTCAATCAAACAAGATGAATAGCTACAGTGATTATAGAGGTTTCTTAAATACATTACTGCTTTATTTAAAAGAGGGATTTAACATTTTATCACTATAAAATTGAAGGTTCATTTATTTGTCGCTCCTTTTCGATGACATGCAAGGTTATTTATGTCTACACGCGGACTTGGGGATGGACGTCCGACCCTGCACAAGTACGTCAGACGCTCGCGCGGCCCGATTGGCCCACCAAACGACGCGTCCACTCGCTGAAAAACGCGGCGCCCCACCGGAACAAACTTCTCCCGCCATTGTTTTGCCTTCGCCGCTGCAGCGTGCTCGTGAATCTCTCCATGTTTGCATGCAATGACGTCAGTGATGACGTCAGCGAAAAGATTCCTTTCAATCTTCTCTTCCGACGGCCATAGATTTTGACTGGTTGCTCCAATGCACGAACCGTTTGCACTGCTGCGTTCCTCGCATTTTTACGAACAAGAGAAGACCAATGTTGCTATATAAAAATTTGCTGAAACAATTTGTTATCCTAATGCAACAATTAGTTTAGCCTGTTGAAAAAATATGGCTAGCCTGATGAAATAATTACTTTTTCATGGTGGACGTATAACCAAGTGAACAGTTGGTTTAGCCTATTGGAACAATATATATAGTATGCTAGAACAATTGGCTTAACCGATTGGAACAATATATATAGCCTGCTGAAACAACTTGTTTGGCCTATTGAAACAATTTATCTAGCCTGATGAAATAATTTGTACAGCTTATTGAAACAATATGTTTGGCATGTTGAAACAATTAGTTTAGCCTGTCGGAACAATCTATCTAGTCTGTTGAAACAATTGGTTTAGCCTATTGGAACAATATTTTTAGCCTGTTGGAACAATTTGTTCAGCCTATTGGAACGATATGTCTAGCCAAGTGCAACAATTAGTTTTTCTATTGAAACAATATGTCTAGCCTGCTGAAATAACTAGTTTAGTCTATTGGAAACAATCTGTATAGACTGTTGAAACAATTTGGCTAATGAAAAAATAAAAAATAAAAATGTATTTAAAATGAGTTTATTAGGATTTTTGCTGAATTATGAAATTTGTTCTATGTATTTTGGACTCCGGGTGAAATAGAGACAAAAATAAGAAAATTAAATACAAAAAAAGAAACGCGCTGGAACCGCGCTGCGCGCTGCTGGGCCTTGCGGTTGGGCCATGCGCGAGCGTCCGACGTTGGTCGGACGTACGGCTAGAAGCATTTCCCTTCTGTCTATGATAATGAGAAAAAACGATAAAATAATAATTTTATTTTTCATTCAAAAAAGTAGTGACATTGATAAAGACATCGAGTAATATTTTGGAATTCCACTTCCAACTCGTTCTGAAATGGACGTTATGATAGGTGTTTTGCGTGGAGAAATAGATGAATCAGCCGATCTATTATTGGCTCTTAATAGTGTAAGAGGAGTGGGTCTCTATAAACACTATTGACTTATGTTTTATCTATTTCTCTAAAATTCCTTTTACGGTTTACATAGTAAAAGATATCTCTACTCTAAGGCCTTGTTCTTTTCAGCGCTACGTACCGTTGCGTATTACTGTAGCAAATTTTGTTATTTTTATATGACCTATATGTTATGGTAATTTGTAACGATTTTTTCGTGTCTTTTAGTGGTGCTTTCAAAAATTATAAAACTATTTTTAATTATTTTTTAATCTTTACATCTATTTTTGATGGCTCTCAAATTTTATACAGTAATATGCCAACGCAACGATATGCTAAAAAAAAAGACCGAACAGTCCCTCTATATTTACTATAATATTATAGAGCATCTGGTTGGGATGCACTGGATACCAAACTAAATTAAATTAAATTAGCTTTGGATACACTCTTGCGGACAGGGAGGCAGGTAGAGGATCTGATTCTGACGAAGAGGAACCGGACAAACAGCGGGAGTGGGAGTACGGGTGAGAGTGACGGGTGGGGCCCTCGGGCGGAGAAAAAAACGGGGATCCGAGTCAGACGCGGGGCCCAGGAGAGCGACCGGCACCATCACTCGGAGAGTGAAGAGCCAGCTGGCCACCCGCATGGTGGACAGCAAGCACGGTTCCCAAATAATTGCGTCGCTCGCACCCTCCGCACTGTGCAGCCTGGCACGGAAGCATTCATGGCCAACGGGGAATAAGAATCATGTCCGGCCCGAACCATCTAGAATAGCAACCGTACCCGCCACGACGCTTAACAGTACCCTCTACCCGTTTCAGACTCCAGCGGGTCCTGGAAACGTCCTCGGACCGATAGTATACAAGATTTGAGGTACTGTTTGACCTTCAGCAGAGCCCTCAAAATAACTTCTATCTGTCTGAAGAGGAGAGACATCGTAAACATAGGAAATCTCTCTTATAATCGGATCCGTCCCATAAATACGGTGCGACAGCGCGGAAGGAAGCGACACGGCAGAGGAAGGCATCGGGACGGCGGGATAGCGAGGAAGGTAGCGGTGCCGCAGGAAGGTGAGGAAGACGGTGGCTAGGCGACATGCATCGATGGAAGGGGCTGCGATAGGACAAGAGAGTGAGGGTGGAAGAGGGAGGCGGTGGGACGGCAAGGAAGGCGGCGGCGCGCCGGAGCTCCCATAGGGGAAGGAAGGCGGCGCCGCGATGGCGCTCCCTTGGGTGATGGAAGACGACGACATGGAGAGAGAGAGAGACCAGGAAGGAGAGAGGAGAGATAAACGGGAGGAAGGAGGAGACGAGGGGCGGGCAGTGACAATGGTGACCATGGGCTGAGAAGGAGCCAAGGAAGGAGGAGAAGCCGAGGGAGGAGGAGGAAGGAGGTGGCAGGGCGGGTGGGAGGAGAGACTGAGGAGAGAAGGGAGGCGGTTAATAAAAAGGTTAAAAAAGGATGGGTAAGTCGTATAAGATGAGATTTAAGAGCATCCGCGGTAGCCTATCTATACTCACCTCTAAAACACTATTCATATAGACATGAATAGTGTCTTAGAGGGGATATAGAGAAGTTGTTGCGGATGTTCTAAGGGATGTTGTTCAAGATAGAAAGATATAGGGAAGGAATCTTTTAGAGTATTATGTATAATACAACTATACAGGGTGAGATTTAGGGGGATAGTGTTAGAGGTAGCCTAACACCAATTTCGATCATTTTCCCGTTATTCAATTCCGTTTTCTATTTTATTCCCCACATTTTTTGCTTTATACCCCATAATTTTTTCAATAGCAAAAATTTGAAATTTTTTTAAAAAAAACAGAGAGGATTTTTTTCAAAAAAATTGTACAAAAAAATTCTTCTGAAAAGAATTGCGTAGAGAATCTATTCGAGCATTTGAAGGGACCAGGATCTATTCGCGGTGGAAAAATAAACCTCAAAAAGATACCCTTGGAGCATCCTAGAATAACAACCGCTGGGATCTTCTCGGCTTCAGTTGAAACGGGATAGGGCCTGCTACTTGGGTGGTTACCGTATTTTTCACCTGTAGTAGCAAATCTATATAATTACATATCATGTCATTCATTGAAGCAGATCCATTTCATAAAAAAAAAATACCCACACATGTGGCAACCACGTAAGTAGTTAATGAAAAACTAACGGCCAATTATACACTAACGATAAACTAAACATATCTGGAGCTGTGGTGTAAATGAAAAACCTCACCTAGACGAAAGATTAATTTTAAACTTCAGAGGTTATGAGCCTTTAGCACAATTATTGAGGCGACAAAAGCTAAAGTAAGCAAACTTGGAATTACAACTATGTACCAAACTGCTCGTATATGTGACGGCAGGACCTGAGTACTCCCTCTCCCTCTGTTCAAAAAAGAATGTGTTCTATCTTTGTGCTAAATCAAAACATTTCTATCTTTAACCATCAATTAATAGAAATATGTATAGTCTAACAACATAAGATTTATATTTTTAGATTCACCATGAGAAACACTTTCATAATATATAATTCATATATTGTTAAACTATACGAATTTATGATAATTGATAGTTAAAGATAGAATTGTTTGATTTAGTACAGAGCTAGAACAACTTTTTTTAAGTACTGAGGGAGTCGTAACCAGAGAAAAAAATCATTCGGACAAACAATCAACCTAGGGTGACCCGCAAACAACTCATAAAATACGACTAGTGGGCTAGGATCCAACGAACAAATTTTATCCCTGATTAAACATAGCCAATAATTAAATCATGCTTAGATCACAGTTAACACGATGACTTATTTAAAAATTTAGTGTAAATATATAAAATAGAAGTAATGCTTAAAATACCTTTAATGATAAATTAAAGCATAACAAAATAAATTATACTTCATTACAAATTTTAGGGCGACAATAAACTTGACTTAAAAGTATTTGTTCTGTCTTCCTCTTAATTGAAATGGCAGCGCTCCTGCCCTTTACTTAAAAAAAAAAAAAGGTATCGACAGCTAAAGTAAGCAAACTTTGAATTTGCATGCATAGCAAAACCACTGCTATACGTGACGGCAGCGAGTGCGTCGCGAGCGGATAAAAAGATCATTCACGACAAACAACCTACCTAAGGTGATCCGCAAGCAACTCATACAATACGGCTAGTGGGCTGGGACCCCACAAACAAATTTTAACCCTGCTGATTAAGCAGCTGCTTATCAAGAGAGAATTTGCGCCAGCTTTTTAATAAAGAAACGCCTAATTGGGTTTGGAGTTTGCAGTTGCATCTTCTCGTGGAACCCGATTCCGCGCGCACCAACTCGCAGCGGGTGGCCATTTCGGCCTATAAATAAGGCCCCTCTGCCAAGGTTGTGATGAATCTACTACTACTAACCTGCTCTGCTTCTTCCTCTTCCTCTTCTTCTTCTTGCTTGGTAGAATTGGTCACTGGGCGTGGTTGCTTGTGCCGGGGCCATGAAACCGCCTCACTTCCCGGGGGAAGGCTCATGGGCTCACGAGGTCAAGCAGGCCCTCCGTGACAAGCTCCGGTGGGCCTACGGCACCGCCGGAGCGGCCAGGCCGGCCGCAGCCAGCCGCGCCGCCGGCCCGAGCCACGGCGACGACTGCCGGGGCTCGGCCGCCGAGGATCCCATCAGGAGAGTCATGTTCTTGGCTCCCTGGGGTCACACATAAAAAGAATGAAACATAGATCTGCACACAAGAACATGGTTCTGCTTCTTGCATATGGATGGCCATGTCTTGGTCAGATCTGCAAGAAACTGAGCAAATAAAAGAAAAAAAGGAGAGAAAAACCGTAGTCTGTCATGTAAATATGGGAGTATGGATCATGAACATGAACTCATGAAGGACAAACTAGGTACTAGATGGGTATGGTATGATCCGAGAGAACCAAGGTATGTAGTAGTTCATGTTTTCTTGGGAAGATGCGGTCTTGACAAGTTCGTCGGTGGTGGACCGGTGGTTCCAATTGCAAAAGCTGCAACTTTGTAGCCATGAACTTGTGTCCCACAAGATATATATGTGACAACTTTGTAGCCTGTGAAAAGTTGTGAGAAAGAAAAATATTTTCTGCTTCAGCTGCCCGCCTTTGCTTCCAGTTTGTTGTATTCAACTTCAGATGCTTTTGCCAAGAGAAACCCTGAAGGCCTGAAACTCCTACTTGGTTCAACTATGAAATGGTCCTTTTGTGTTGTCCTCTTAATCTGGGTGAAGTTGTTGGGAAGTCTGAATTCTGGTCATGAAAGAGAAGTTCATATTTTGCAAAGAAGTTTGGATGAAATTCAAGGTTTATGAGGTAGTTCATATTTTCTTGCAAACAAGCATCTAGAAACTTGGATGTAGGTATGACAAAAGGCTGCCTCCTTTACATGTTCACCTTTGGTCCAGTTCTCCTTTTCTTCCTTTCAGTAAAACAAGGTCCAGCTGATTTTGCTTCCAAATCATCTCCCTCATGCAGCAGACCGCCATGTTTTGATATGTTTGTTGTTCGAAACGATCGTTCTTTTTCGTTTCTCGTGATTTGGAAAAAAGGTTGTTCAGAATCCTGAATCCAGTTCATGGAAGACTTCAATCTTTTTTTTTATTCAATGGAAGAATAATGATCATGGATTCCTGGAATGCAGTGCCTGGAATCGACAGATGAATGCGCATATGAGAAAAATAAATCAATTTGCAACGCTCTTTCGAAAAGCTGCAAGAAATCTATGTACGCGTGTTCTCACTGTACTATCTCACATACTGCCAGATGTAAAAAGTAACACATATATCTGTACAATCTGATAGCAAGTCACACACAAAAAAGAAACAGATAAGAAAAGGCAGAAGACGTTGAATTGGTTGCTCTGTTCTTCTAGTGACCTGAGAATCCTGTTCGAAACAAAAAAAAAAAAAAAAAAAAAACTCCCACTTGCAAAGATAAGCCAAAACCGTTGGCCAATACTCTTCCTTGCTTTCCAGGACACCTTATCTTCAGATATTCCCAAAGAACGTCTTCCAATGAAATTAGGGGGGAAAAAAAAGAGGAAACCTTCACAAAAGGAAAAGTTACTCCCTACGTTATGAAATAGTTGTCGTTTTAAACATTGACACAGTCTCCAAAATACAACTTTGACCACTAAAAACTATTGCAATTTAATTTTAACATGCATTAAAATCTTACTTTTATGAAAGTTCTATTCAAAACGAATTCATCTATATGAATTTTATGCTTCAAATCTAAATGGTTTAAAAGTATTTTATAGATAAAATTTTAAAACATTGACTTAGGAAACGACAACTATTTCAGGATGGAGGGAGTATATGTCAAATACATATACAAGGAGAGTTACAATTGAACTCTGAATTGTAATAAGGTTGATTGATTTAGAATATGAATTAGACTCTAACCAATTCTCCACCATATAAAAGGGACAGGCATGGTGTAACCCATGACAACGACTGCGGCTTGTGGTTGTGACCCGAACAACAATTATGCTACGGTATTATGAATTGGGGAGGGGCCCTCATAATCAGAACACCGCAAATATAGGTGAAAATTAAATTGCGTAAACATCGTGTCTCCTAATATCATTTGTGATCTTGCATTGACTAAAATACTAACACTTTGATTTTACGGTGCACCTACAAAACATATATTGTCTACCTTACTACAACACCTACAAGAGATAAAAAAAAATCAGGAGTAATATTTTCAGATGTTTCCTAGTCAAAAGGCCGAATTAGTACAGAAGATTTATGGAAGAAGTCCACATTGCCTCCCTCAACTATTAAAAAAGTTCACTTTTCCTTCCTCTGTGTTAAATGGGTAAAATCTGACCGTCCAATCTTGCATCAAACGATCACAAATGAGTTAAAGGAGGAAAAATGAACTTCTGCAATAGTTAAGGAATGTAGATTGAACTTCTTCCAAGATTTAATTACCATTTTGAGTTGAGAAAAGAGCACAGGCCGTATTTTGATAGAATTGCTTGATAAACGTGATGCTCTTCCACAGGAAAATAATTATTACTCTAGTTTTACCCATAGCACATCTGAAAATAATTATTATGTTTGCCGATCGCTACATGTCAGCTGTTTCATCAGAGGGGCCAAAAACAGCAAAAATCCAGCCAAATTTTCTCAGAGAATAACTTTGGGCAAATCCTATTGGCCTGCTCATAATGTTGTCCACCAACTGCGCAGTAAAGATCAAATAAAAACTAGCATCAAATGGTAGCACAGCTACACTATCATGATTCTTGACTGAAAGTGACGGTTCAACTTCTTAGCAAGTTCCCAGAGTTTGAGGCTTCCAGGTACGTTCTCTTTCACCTCCATTGTTCACCTAAACTGTCGTTTAGCTCGTTTAAACGCTACACGGTGGTCAACCGTTTACGTTTAAACAACCATTTAGTCTATTTAAACATCGTTTAAACCGTTTAAACGGCCGTTTAGCCCGTTTATCTAGCTAAACGGTGGGTGACCGACTAATTGGCGTTTAGCGTTTAGGAAAACATTGTTCACCTCTTGATCTTGAATCACAAACTGAGACGAAAATGATATGCCGGCCAACTTCCTTCTGAACGATGAATATCTGGGGTTGTGAATTCAGCAACACTTCGTAAGAATATCAGTGAAAGTCACAAGATTCAAAAGTTAGATCAATATTAAATTAACAAATCATGTGTCGTTCACCCACCTCTCTGCCCTCCTGCGTCCGCTGCAACCTCGTGGAAAAAATCACAGATTCTTCCCTCCCCACTTTGTCCACATAAAAATTGCTTAACATTGTGTAGCATATACATTAAACATTACACAGAGTGTGCAGAAACATTTGCGTGACCTAGATAAACAAGTGAGATAGTCTACTGAAACATTGAAATCCACCTAATGCAACAAATGATATAAACTGGTGCAACAATTAATATAACATACTACAACATTGAAAGTAACCTAATGCAACAAATGATATAAAATAGCGCAACAATTAAGATTGCGTACTGCAACATTGAAAGTCACCTATTGTAATAAGTAAATTGTTGCAGTGTGTTAAACCAAAATGTTGCTGTAAGTTAAACCAAATGTTGCAACAAAACAAAATAAAAATGTTTCGGTAGATAGAACCAAAATGATTCAAGATGTACACCCAAATGTTTCAGTAGAGTGAAACAACTGTTGCAGTAGACTACCAAAATGTTTTAGTAGGCAGAATTAAATATTTCAACATGCAGAACCCAATGTTTCACCATAGCAAAACCCGTGCTTGAAACATACCATAATCATGCTCCAATTTCAGAAAGGGTGGTGGGAAGAGGAAGATGAATTGGGTTGAGAAATTTCAGACAAACAATAGCTCCAAGGTAAAGTAATAATTTAGTATGAAATGGCATCACAATAGCAACGAACTTTTGTAGTTTGTATAAGGTGCTGAAAACCAACAGTATCAATGCCCTTTTATATTTTATATATGGTGCTGGAAATCAATAGTAGCAATGCCATTTTGTATTTTATATACGGTGCTGATGATAAACAATACCTTACTATGGACAAGAAAATTTATCTCTGAATATGTGAGCCGTAGCACCATTGGCTGTGTGAAATTTGGATTCCATTCAATTATCTCAAGAAGTGCAATACATGTCTATTGTGTACAGATTGAAATTGCAACAAAATTTGTACTTTTGTTGGCTCCAATGTTTGTGCCAAAAGTTTAAAACACTTCTAGCAAACCATTTTTTCAATTTTAATGTTCCCTTGTGCATCTGAGAGGTAGATCTATCAGTTCAAATTTTTGTTTTCAGTTTGCTGTCGGTAACCTGTTTGTTCTCCATTATCAGCTCTGGTGTTTTAGCTGGGGACATGCAGCACCGTTGGATGATGTCTAGGCGACCACATTTGTTGTTGTGCTGCGTACCGTTCGAGATGTAAGTGGGGGATCGCGCATAGCCATGGGATCAAGATTGGACTGTCAGATCTTCTCTGACTGTGCCTCTGTCGTAAGTTTTAGGACGTCAGAGGATGCCCCCTTCATTCTTCTTCTTCGATCTCTAGCCCCTTCTGTACTAAAGTTGCAACTCTCTCCCCCTCTTTATGCCCTCCATTCTCTCTCCACCGCTATTCTCTAGCCTGAACGCCGTCGCGGAGGACAACAATGACAAGGAGACCACATGATGTTCGCCGTCTCCATGCCGTTGGGCTCGCCAAGGCGAGCCGAAGGTGCAGTGAGGCGCTGGCACGGCTGCGGTCGGCGATCCATCGCTGCCGCTGCCGTCAGCTCGCCGGACCACCGCCAGCAAAAATGATGTAGGGGCTGCTACTACATACTCGACCGAGCCGTGGGCCACACTGTTCGCAGCGTCTGATAGTCCGATTGAGCAGGAGCATTTCCATGAATTGAACATAGAACTAATGTGATGACTGTCTGAAAGAAATCAATCTGAATCAGCATTTTCACAAAGAAACTAATTAGAACAAGATATTTTTTTCAATGAAGAATTCTGCTCCGTCACCAACAAATTTCACAGGTCCATATTCGACTCACTATACCAGCTATTGTTAGTTTTACACCACAAGCTGACAAATATACTAAAAAACTATGTTACGTTTAGTTCTGCAGTTTTGTTTTCAAATTTCCTGGTAGAGCACAAACATGTGCACCACAAATTGGGAAGTGTTTACCTCGAACTAAAAGGTGACAAGAAAGGTAAATAAACTTTATGACACCTATCAACAGTAAATATAATCTGAATAGGAGAAAGTGGATTTGGTCCATGAAAAGGAATACTTGGCCTTCTGTTACACTATGGCTTTGTATATTTCAGCTTAACATAGCGTAGCATTTCAGCAAAATTTATCTTTTTTATATAGCCTGTTTGGTGTAATAATTTGTAATAATTTTTCAGAGGTTTTTAGTAGTCCTCTTAAATATTCTAAAACTATTTTTAATTATTTTTTTAATAATATTTAAACCTCTCTTTAAAAACTTTTAAATTTTGCTGAAACGATACGCTACGCTACGATAAGCTGAATTGTACAAAGCCTAGAAAAGTATGCAGGCCCCTGGCAAGCTGTACACTTCCTTTCATTTATTCATCTATAACAAATTGTGATGGCTAAATACCATGTATTTTTAGTTTGCGGCAACCAGATCACCCATGATGTTGTTGAATTCAAATAATCCCAGCAACTGCCATTTAAAGTACATCTAGCAAGCACATTAAGATTGATTTTTTAGGCAAGGGACTAAACTGGATGAATTGAAAATATCATCTGGTATGCACATATATTATCAATGTTGTTGGTTATTAAAAAAAGCATTCCATGTCTAAGAAACACGACAATGTAGTACAACTGCTTCATAATATGAGTGCATGGGAAGTTGGAAACTATAACAGCTTTCTTCTTTTGTTTGGAAGCTGGTGTGGCTGATCTTACACAGAGAACTGAAGAAGTTTAAGCAAGAGATTAAAATTATAGACCATTTCTAGAAGTAAAATATTCAAGTCCTGAACAATACCAATATATGACATTTCTAGAAGTAGAAATATTCAAGTCCTAAGCAATACAGTAGGGTTTAACTATTCTAAAGTATGAACACCTCTCTCCTGAATGGAATTCTTCCATGAGGTTTTTGAAACATGAGCAACATAGAACAGTTTGACATGGGTTTTACAACACCATGATGGTCACTGGCTTAGGTGTTAGGTCACTCTTATAACTCATCCTTCAAAGCCGTAATTCAAATGAGATGAATTTCAATATATAATTAAAAAAGATAGACAACGACAAGTATCTAAATATGCCACTTTTGTCAAAGCAGAACAATGAATTCTATGCTGTGGTTGTGGGAACAAAATTTTCACAAGATTGAACACATGCCACCTATATGCTTAGCAAGATAAACTACCTGTAAATTAGAAACAATTTAAATATTTATATCAAAGTGTATTTGCGACGATCTGCATATAATCTGCTATCCTCTGAGCATGAATCCTTACAGAAAGCATGGATAATCTTACCTGGTAACTCTATTCATGTTCATAGCTGCATGTAGGAAATCACTAAAAATTATGAAATGCATGTTAACTCAGTATTGTATTTGGGTCAAGTTCACAACCTGTATAAAGCCGTGATGTGAATTAATAGAAAATAAGGTTCAGCATTGTGCTGGGCCAAAAAAAAAAAACTGATGTAGTTTTTCATTTTTGCCAGCTCAATGCTCAAAAAGAGATTGGTTATTGTTTCAAACTTAGAAGCCAGATTTGTAAAGTTCAGATCAAAGGCATACACAGTAAAACTCAGTAATGCCCTAACCACGCACGTGCATTGCATGCCATAATTAAAAAAACAAGTACTGTGATTGTAGTGCATGTCAAACACGTTCAAACAACTAAGCAATCATTACGAATGCAAAAGGTGCTCCTTAAGAGAAAAGATTTAATCTGAAAACAAAATGTTGTTTTGACTGCTTCAACAAGGTTCCAAGTCAAAATCCTGTTTGGGATCATACCATTCATCCAAGGGAATATGTTTCTTTTGGGCCCACATTGTGCCAATCTGAATGGATAATGCTATGCACCTACAATTTATTACTGGAAAAAAATTTGACAAAAGGAATCTATGAATATTAAGAATCATGCAAGAGGTGTATTTGACATCAGAATACTACGTCCATGTGAAAATACATTCCCAGCTCCTTGTAGCTAGAAAGGAAGAGAACAAATATTAGAGCAGACCATGGAAATGAAAATTGGCATGTCCACCTACTCATTTAGGTATGACATGACCAACAAATGACTAGTAACTTAATGCATGTTGATGGACGACAGGGCGAGTGAATTCATGAGTTCTGTTTTTCTTCCTAGCAATAAACCACCACTAAAATCTGTTAAGACCTTCGGTATCTTAATTAATGTATATAAATCTGTATACCACAAAAAACTTCATGTAGAAAGTATGGACTCAAACTAGTAGCCCCTAGGGAAACTAATGGCTTTAAAATTTGTTAAGACCTTCGGTATCTTATTTAATGTATATAAATCTGTATACCACAAAAAACTTCATGTAGAAAGTAAGGACTCAAACCAGTAGCCCCTAAGGAAACTAATGGATCATTTATAAAATATAGAAACAAATGGTGTTGCATGAAATCTGCAGCTATTTTACTTTAAAATTAGGCGAGGTTGAATTGACAATAGAGGCGGTAAAAGCTTAAAAAAGTAACTGGATGATGAACAAGTATAAACCCAACAAGTGGGACAAGACAAGGATACAAATACGTTTAGAAAATAAAAATTGCAGTACTAACCAGTGCTACTCATGAGTATCATCTGCACATGGATGCATCTTGTTCCACAAATACATCGCCATAGAACAGATACCTAAAAAGGTAATCTTCATCTGCTCTGAAGTGCTGGCCCTGATTCTCACATGTCCATGTAGTTTGTTGTTTACATCAATGTGAACCGTCATGTTTAAAGTCCTTCCTACAGAGAACTGGGAATGCAAGTTTGCAGCAACAGTCCATTGTTTACACCACCTTACCAAAGATGCACCCAAAGTTGCAAGTCCTTTGCCTGTAGGATAGTTTTTCTCCCGAATAGTTGCCTCCATATTCACCATATGCGCAGTATCACCTCTCATGGACACAGCACCAGTGTTTGCTGCCAGTGTTAACCTATTATTGATCAAAAGGTTGTCTTCAAACTTAGCTCCAGTCACCACGGTATCTCCCAATAAAGTCATGGACAAACCTCCAGTGGTGGTGTTTTTCTTGAAGTTCTTGAATTTGGTCTCCCCTCTGAGAGTGTAACAAAGATGTTCCATCATGGTCTGGATATCAAATCCTGCAAGAGTTGAAACATCCTCCCCATGCCTCACTAATATTGACGACTCTGAATGAACGGTGAACTCTCGCTTGTCCTTGTTAACTTGGAACCAAAGAGAAGCTGGAAACGTATTGGCAACATCAAGGCTGTGTTGGAGGCCCACACCATCAAACCCACAGTCATGATCCCATCCATCAGGGTTAGTAACAGGATGAACCAGAAGGTTTGGTGTAGACTCAAGACACCGATATCGATATACTGGATCATCTGAGTCAAATGAAGATGGCAAGGCCCAATCCAGGATAGGAGATTTATATGTGTCATCCTCATCGTCATTGTCCCCAAGCACATCATGGCTAGTGGCCTCCCTCTCCTTCATTTCCTTTAATCTTTTGAGCTGTTCCTTCAACTGCTTCTTATGAAGAAGCTTGGTTCGATAGTCATATTCATCAAAATACAACTTCTGTTGCTCCTTGGAGAGTTTTGCAACATGTGACATATTTAATGGCTTAAAGGGAGGAAGCTGGTCGTAGTCATATTCTTCTTCCTCTTGAACCTCATCCAATAATTCATCGAGATCAACATCTGAGTCCAATATGTGGACACTCTGGTCATTAGCATGTCTGGGGTGCTCTCTAGATTGCAATAGAGATGAGAGGAAATAAGGAAGTGGGGGCATCTGAAGACGGAGACCAAAGAGGCCTGATGAAGCAGCATGCCGGTTTGAAAGACTATCAATCTCACTTACCATCTTATGTGAGCAGCACAATAGAAGGAGAAAACGCCTCCAGATAAGGCCATTAGGAAGTACCTTTTCACCCTCAGTATTCCTCCGACAAAGATGATGGTTCTCCACAAGAGCCACTGCATTCTTAATCTGGGGTGCATTAGCTGTCCGCTGGATGCTTTGCTGAAGAGCATCAGTCCTGTTACGCTCAACCATCTCATATTTCATTGGGGAGCCACCAGGACCTTCAGGTGGTTCAGCTGCCGAGTGAGTAAAAGTAATGACGGTTTTGGACCATATTGATGGGCCCAGCACATTGGTGATACATCGCAATAGGAATAAGTCGCTTGCATCCTTTCGCTGGTTATCAATCCGATCGACATACAAAACAATGTCAGGAGGGCACCTCTTGACATACTTTTTAATAGATTTGAGCACTTTACGATTTGATTTTTCATCCATGACTGTAATCCCAAGTCCTGGGGTGTCAAGGACACGAAACTTAACACCATCAACAACTCCAACAACCTCTTTCACAGAAGATGTTGCTGGTAGAAAGGCATCTGTTTTAGATTTATTCTCACCAAAAATGGAGTTTATTGTTGCACTCTTCCCCACACCTGTCTTCCCAAGGACCAACACATTGCAAGAGAATTCCAAGACCTCTGTACCCTCTGATTCAAGCTGCAAAGCTCTCTTCCAGGCATTCTCAAGCTCAAAGGAATGGTTCGCCATCCTTATACGTCTAAAGCCTTCCACGAGGCTAAGACGATACAGCACTTGTATAGCTACATGATGTTCAAGATCATACCCCAATCTATGAACAAGACGCAAGTATTTGATTCGTGCCATGTCCACCTTTCTGTACAACTTCTTCTCCTCATCAGTCATCTGAGTCTCAAGGTCAGCGACCGCATCCAGCACAGGACTAGAAGCCACACTTGTGGTAGGAACATTGACCACAGTAGGAGGAAGTTGCTTGGACTCAGGGGATTCAATTGGGAAAACCTTGGCCTTGCCTTGTTCAGGTGATCTGTTTGCCGCCCTCAGAAGCTCAGCTAAGGTTGCATAATCAACAAGCTCTATTTCCTTTCCATTCACCTCCTCATCGATCCCCTCTTCATCTGAATCATCCAAACCAAAGCGTGTACCCTTGGAAGCTGGTGCATTGTCCTCCAGTTCCTTCCCAATAATTTCAGCAGCATCTTTAGTTGGCATGGATGCAGGCTTTTCATAATCACCATATGTTCCCCCATCTACCTCAATACTAACACCATCAACAATAGAATGTAGACCATCAACATTTTCAGGAAACTGGAGAAGGTCAGATGTGCCATCTATCGTGGCAACATATTCAGTACCTGCATCTTCAACATCTGTTACAAACTCTTGCTTGCGTGTTCTATCTTCTGCGTCAGAATCATCATGGCGAAGTTCAAGACCAGCATCCACCAAAGTAAGCAATTCAGCAGCCTCATGCTCAGTGCCTCCATCGTTCCCCTCAAAAGCATCCGCAAGGTGCATTTCGCCACCAGCTATACCCCTGGCGTCAGCCATAGCAGGCTCAGGCATCACACCATCGAGAGCCTCAGCACCAACATCGTCATCTCCCTGTTTATTATTGTCCTGCCCCACTAAGCCATCTGAAACACTGACCAAATCACCAAATGCGGCAGCGTCATCCAACACACTGATGACGCTACTGGAACTCTGGAGGCTCCCATCTAAGGAGCTCTCGACGCCCGTACCCTTGGCAACCACAATGACGCCGGCAGCACCCTCCAATCCGCTCCTCCGAGCGATCGCGAAGCCCTCTCCCACAGAACCCTCTGAAGCACCAAAGTACTCACTGTCGGACGCGGAGGCGCTCCCCGCCGGCTTCTCGTCAGCCGCCGCCGCCTCCGCCGCCGGCTGCGGCACCCTGGCGACGCGGAAGAAGCCGTTGGACACCTCCTGCAGCACGTCGCCCTCGTCCCCGTCGTCCGTGGCGTCGTCGAAGGCCTCCCCCTCCTCGTCCTCCGCGGACGAGGAGAGCTGCGCCGCGACGCGCGGCGCGCCGAGGACCGCCGCGCGCCGAACCGTCGGCGAGACGAGGGGCGGCGAGGGGGAGAAGGGCGGGGATGCGGCACCGGAGGAGAGCGACGACGCCGTGGCCGCGTCGTCCTCGTCGCCGTCGTCGTCGAGCGAGGAGAGCCGCGCGCGCACGAGAAGCGCCATTGCCGCCGCGGGCGGGAGGCGAGCACGTAGTCCAGTGGCCCTAGTCCAGTACTACTAGACTATTAAGTCTGTAAATTAGTTTTTTTCATGGAGGATTCGGCGGTGAGACTAAGAGGAGACGACGTGGCAGCGAGCGGCGGGCGTTGGATACCTGGGGCTAGGGTTTGGATGAGATTTCGTGCTGCTCTACTGGGCTTTCAAATTTTGGAATGTAGTCCAATTTTTTTTTGTTTTTGAGCGTATCGCCGGTTTCATTCTTTTCAGAAAGGAAATGAAATTTCGGTGATTGTGGCCGTGGGATTTTAGGGAGTTTTTGGATGGGTTTGTTGGCATGTGTTTCCCATTTTTATGGTTGGTATTGGAATTTGGATTCTTGGTGAGAAAGCAGGGACGTGGGATTTTAGTATTTGTGGTTTTGGAAATTCTTTCACGGCAAAGCGTATGGCTAAGGTTTTTCTTTTAAGTTGTTGAAGGTTTTAATTAAAAAATTATAACCCCTTAAAAGATGTTTTAGAGAGTTTAAAAAATTATGAAAAACTATTTTACAAATTTTAAGAAAAACTATTTAAAACCACCCACAAAAAATTACCACAAAGTAGCATCATTTGAATTGTACAAAATTGATAAATTTTCATTTAATTTAGTTATTATTTGTTTCAGTAGCTGAAAGTTTTAGGCCATGTTCTTTTTAACTTAACGGCTTAACAGCTTAACGACTTATCTATGTTTTGAAAAGGCATATGCTTTTAGTTCTTTTGTCCATTTTGCCGTTGTCTCGAAGATGGGTCCTAACTATTAAAAAGCAAGTCAAACGAAATGGATCTGAATCTCGAGACTACCTCGAGAAGATCTCGAAATTTAGTCATTTCAATTGTTTAGCCGTTCAAATCAGTCCAAAAGAACAAAGACTTAATCTACAAAAGTTGTGACCATTTGAGAGAGGCCTTGAAGAGTCTAAAAAATTATTAAAAATATATTTTAGTGATTCTAAGAAAAATTATTTAAAACCCCACAAAAATGAATACAAAATACTATATTGTTTGGCTTGAACAAAAATAACAAACTTTAATTTAATTTAATTTAAGTTGAAAAGAACAAGACCTTAATTTAATTAGCCGAAGAAATGAGGCCTAAGTGAAGATAAACACGAAGATAGCCATAATTCAAGTCTGTGGTCTGATGGGCGCGGACGCGGGGTCCCGATCTTTTGGTGAGAGACGGTAAGGATAATTCGATAGGTGTCACGGAGACCTAAACGATCCAGCTTCCAACCCCGCAAAGGAACTGAAAATCCCAGCGATCGCTAAACCACCACGACGATTGTTATCGACCGAACCAGATGCACGATCGACCTGTCCACGAAGGACGGTTCCTGCAGGCAACCGAAGAACGAGCAAGAACACAAGATAAACAATCTCAATTGCGAATATTGCTTTGGGCCCAAAAATACGGCGACGCAGCGTCGGAAAGTTTCTATCCGTCAGCTTGTTTTCGTGATTCTCGTTGACTCGGATTGAATTTGAGGGCGTGGTTGGATCCGTTGGAAAGCTTATCTCGTAAGCTTTCCATAGAGTCCTTTTCTGCCTCATTTGGACGTCGTATATGATCTGGGTGTCCGTTTGAAGGTGTACTGGTCCTGGAAGTTCGAACCGGACCCAGCAGCGAGTTCGACATCCTCTCGTCTTGGGCAACCGCGTCAATGATGTCCTCATCATCCCCCTTTCTTGAATTGAAGTCGTCCTCGACTCCTTCTTATGCTCCTGCAAAAGGTTAGTGACAACAGGGGGCAAAGCAATAGACAAATTTTTTGAATCATGGCATGGTTCTTTAGTTAACTCATCATCTACATAATTTTTTGTTGCTAAAAGAATAGGACCTTTTAATTTAATTTTAGAATTCGTCTCAATAAGTTTCTTTTGTTTTATTACACTTGGTTTATCATTGACACCACTTTTATTTTATGATTTACAACTTGCCTTTGCTAACTCAGCCGGTGTCATAGGTTGTAGCACATATTTCTTTCCCTTAAACATAAATTTATATTCATTGGACCTACCATGATGAACGGCATCTACATCATAAATCCAAGATCTACGCAGTAAAATAGAACAAACATCCATGGTGCAACATCATAATCTATGTAATCACGATAAGTACCAAGGGAAATGTGAATTCGAACAGTCTTAGTTACTTTGAGCTTACCGCAAGAATTAAACCATTCAATGCAATATGGGTGTGGATGCGGATGTGTGGTCAAGCCAAGCTTCTCGACTATGTCAACACTCGCAAAATTGTTGCAACTTTCTCCGTCGATGATGACGGGCACCGCATATTTGTTGACGATCATCTTGGTTTGGAAAAATTATGCCGCTGACTTTCTTGTGACCGTTCTGGTTGTGCAGTCAATACACGGGTCACGACAAGTGTTGGATAAGCTTCCGTTGTCGAAGTATCAAACACCTCTTCTTCAGCAACTTCGAGACCTGCAGGGTTAGCGGCAACTAAAGTAAGATCATCCTCATGTTCACTAGCAGAAGAATACTCACCATCCTCACGAATAATGAGAGCATGTTGACTAGGACAATCACGCTTTGTATGACCAAATCCTTTGCAACGAAAACATTGAATGTCGCGAGTACGGCCCGTGGATGCGACAGAAGAAACACTTTTGGGGAGGGTTTGCACCGCTGAATTTTTACTTACACTCATAACTCGTGTCGGAGGGGTAGAAGGAACAACGGTGGAGACGCCTGATGAAGTGTTGACGATGGAACGTTTGCAACCTCAAGGTTTGACTTTGTTGAACCACTAAAGTTTCCTCGCGTCCTGATTTGTCGTCCCTGTACTTCTCTTTCTGCTTTGCAAGCATGATGGAACAAACGAGTGATAGAATTGTATTCTTTATAATTATGTATATCCTGAATCTCACGGTTTAACCCACCCAAGAATCTAGCCATTTTTTCATCCTCACTCTCTTGTAAACCACATCACAACATACCAATTTGTAACTCCTGATAATACTTCTCAACTGTTTTGCTATTTTGATTTAAACGTTGCAACCTATTCAGCAAATATCTTTCATAATAAAAAGGAACAAATTTAGATCGCATGGCACGTTTTAAAACTTGCCAGGTTGTGGGTTCATTTCCTCTTCTACATGTTTCATGCCACCAAATAGATGCAAAATCTATGAATTCACTAACAGCAACCTTAACTTTGTTTTCAGATGAAACAGTGAAGCATAAAATTTTTTTATCTACCAATAATTCCCAATCAAGATAAGCGTCAGGATCATATCTACCAACATATGAAGGTATTGTCAATTTAACCTTGGCTAATGAGTCATCACGTACCTCACGATTACCTTGACGATTTCTTGCCATACCTTGTCGGTTGTACTGTAGTCTTCGATGGTCTCGATCATTGTTCACATTGAATCCATCATCAGCCTTGGAATCAGCAGCATACTCATTCTCAGCTTGTTCAACCTTATTAGCCCAAGAGCGACGGTCAACAGGGGATGCAAGAGGCACCAGGACAGCAGGCGGTGCATGAGGTACACGGGTAGCAGGAACAGGTGCTCTTCTTTCAATGTCTTCCATTCTCGTGATCAAATTGACAATCCTTCTCCCGAGCCGCTCCATCCTGTGGGCGTTTACATTTGCCAGTTGAGTGATGTTATTAGTCATATCAGCCATGGCCTGTTGCTGGTCCTCCATGTACTTCGCGAAATCAGCGTTAAGCACAGACTCGTTATTACTTCCTCCTGACATGGTTAGTGGAAGTAAAAAGAACACACAAGAATATATATACTATATGGTACTATTGTGTGTGGGTGTCAACAGCTCTCTCTAACCTATCCTTTGTTCTTACCAATTCTTATCGTGCAAGCAGTAGGTACAATCAGCAACTGGTGGGTGATAACTTCAACGCACAGGGTGGTAAAGCGATGGCTAGGATCCGTCCCTGCTTGGTTAGTAGATGGTGGAGTTTGGACAGGCTTAAATATGTAGCAAAGGATAAACAATTGTTCAAACAGCAATACACCAGTCGGGTAGGGAGAAGGGTGGTGACATCGGACATGTGATTGGTAGGTGTCGGAGAGGAGAGGTGGCAATGCCTGGCAGCTGCACGATGGTGCTGAGGAGGGAGGTAGCAGCGCCGGAAGGGGACGGCGCGCTCTAGGGTTAGGGTAAAGGATGAAACTAGGTCGCAAGAGCGAGGTGTGTTACTATGATAGCGGAAAGAACTCACTTAATATATTGATCGAAATGATTACAAGAATATATAGGTGAGACTCTTCTATACCCGAAAGCCCGACTTATAGAAACAAAGATAGAGATAGTATGAAAGTAAACTAGATAGAGATAGTATGAAAGTAAACTAACCCACAAGACAATATAAAAATGATCCAAGACAATACACTAACAGGTATGCTACTTATTTGTTAATCTGTAAACGACGACACGCCGTTTCAAGTTCTCTGTCCAGATTCATTTCTTTAGGACGTATCGTGCATTTCTTCTATATCTTGATCCCCTCTTTGGTTCGTGGTTTTGTTCAGTTCGGTTTGGTTGGGACAATTTTTTTTGTACAGACTATTCGATGTAATATTTCATAATAATCTTTTTGAAACTTTGTAGGATTTTACTCAAACATCTCGAAAATATTTTTTTATAATTTTTAAATTTTTTATATTGTTATTTTATATTTCTCAACTTTTAGCCCAACCAAATCGAACCGAACAAAACCGCGAACCAAGGAGGGACGCGGGGGCCGTCGGACGCCATCCAACACCAGCGTTGGCCGTTGGATTTCCTTCCAACGGCCAGCATTAGATCTTGAGACAAATTTTGTTATTTTGGTTTCGCCATATAAAAAATTCAATAAATTTAATAAAAATCATAAATATTCTCTAATGCATGTCTATTCACACACATATTTTTTTATAATGATATACAACATTTATACATTTATGTTATCCTTTAAAAACCATTTATAAAAATGAATATTGGTCATGCTGATCCGAATAAAATACATGTGGGACCCAACATTGATAAGAGAATATTTCTGTTTTTTATTGAATTTTTTTACATGACGGAAAAAAAATTGGCTCAAGATCTAACGCATCCAACGGCCAGCGTTGGCGTCGGATAGGAGGCACATCTAATGGGCATCAGACGTCCCCCTCGTCCACCAAAGAGGTCTGGAATTCTTGGAAGAAAAGATAACACAATATTTGAAAAAGAATTTGACATTTATTCCGCCTTCCACGGCAACATATCCTGTGTACACAAGAGTTCACGTGTAAACCAGTGTACACCAATTAACAAAAGTTATGAAAAAAATTTTAAAAAAATTATAGATGTTGTTCATTGGTTGCTTTACCTATGTATAAATCTGGAAGATCAAATTCATTTTAAATTAAGAGTTATAAAAAATAACGGCAAATTTGAGTAATATAAATTGATATAGTTTTCTTTTTTTATAGCTCTTAATATAGAATAAATTTGATCTTTAAACTTTATACATAGGTAGAGCTAAACTTTATACATAGGTAGAGCAAGTTCATTAGAATATATACAATTTTTTTCAAATAAAAACTTTTATTAATTGTTGTACGCGGATTTACACAGAAACCCCAGCGTACATAGGATATGCATCATTATATGCCCAAAATTTGCTAAGCAGTAAGGTATCACCGGTATATACATAAATAAGAAAGCAAAGCAGCTCTAAAATTGATTAACAAGCTACAGTCAGCGAGGAAAATCTGCCGAAGATATCATTTCTCGCTCCAGGGTGTAGCATCTAGAGACAGCCTGAGATGCTGGGCTAGCAACATGACCAATCTCAACGTTCTTGGTCATGACTCGAGAGTTAGATATCGACTTTGGAGTTAATAGTGGTTTGGTTTCGCTGCCCTGGTGTAACTCATCTTTGTGTGATCTAGATCTCCTAGCTCTTAGGACCTGCAGCCTTAACTCCACTTCTTTCATTTTGGGTCTCTTTTGTCCTTCCGTCCTCAAGCACATCTCTGCAACTGAGGCAATCTCATTTATTTCACTTTGGCTGGCTTCTTCTACAACTTGAGCATCCACTATATCCATTTTAGTATTATCTCGCAGTCCTCGGAGGAAGCAATGGCACAAGTTCTGCTTGTCACCACCAGAGCTGAGGAAAATCGGCTTCTTCCTTGTTAAAAGCTCAACAAGTATCACTCCAAAACTATAGACGTCACTCTTCTCGGTTAGCTGACCTGTGTAGTAATATTCTGGATCTAAGTACCCAAATGTCCCCTGAACAATTGTTACCACATGGGTCTGGTCAATGGAAATAGACCTAGAAGCACCAAAATCTGAAACTTTTGTGGTGAAAGTCTCATCCATCAGTATATTGCTCGATTTAACATCTCTATGAAAGATTGGAATTGCAGCAGAAGAATGGAGATAAGCAAGTGCCCCTGCACCCTCCACAGCAATCCTGATACGATCATCCCATGTTAACAAGCATTTAGCACTCACATCACCATGAAGAAGGTCATGAAGGGTGCCATTAGAGATGAACTCATACACAAGAAGGGGAACCTCAGATTCAAGGCAGCAGCCAAAAAGTTTCACCACATTGCGATGGATAACTTGAGACAGGATGGCGACCTCATTAACAAATTGGTCAATCTCAATCTGCTCCACGATTTTGGACTTTTTGATGGCCACCACACGTTGATCGGACAAAATGCCCTTGTAAACTGTGCCGTGGCCTCCATGTCCAAGAATTCGTGTTGAATCGAAGTTGTTGGTTGCTTTCTCTAGCTCTTCCAAGGAAAATATTCTTGTATTATGCATAACACATTCACTGGATGATATCAACTGCTCCAAGAGTAGCCCTTTGTTTTTGCGGAAGTATGCCCTTCGAATTTTCTTTCGAGTGTTTCTCTTCCATCTTTTGACTAACACAATTGCACTTAATGAAAGAGCTAGAACTCCAAAACCACTGCTAATGCCAATAGCAAGTCCTACAAGAATAATTGCAGCTGTTGAGGTTTTGTTTTGAATTGTTGGATCCACAAGACGACAAATAATGAGAAAAGCCTCACATACCCAAGAGAATATTTTGCCGTTTATTTGAAGTGCACTGCCTTCTTACTGGATCAAAAGACATTCCATCAGAGCAGCACATATAGCTTCCGTTTATGTTATAGCACATCCCAATACAAATTCCTGGTATCAAACATTCATCGATATCTGCAATAGAATGCTAAAATGTAAATCAGAGTAGATAAAAAATATAACTTTTGATGGATGTATTTGCTTTCTTTGAAGAAAATTCTCAGTAGGATCTACAAATAGCAGTAAAATTAAGTGGACAGCATATCACTTCATCAAACATTCTATTGCGAATCTCAATATTCCTGTTGCATACTGTAAAATTGAATGCGCTAGATACAAGAATGAACATGTACCTGTACATCCATTTTGGACATAAGGATTTCCTACAAAACCATTAGAGCATTTGCAACGATAACCAATATAGAGTCCCCCATGTATAACACCAAGGCACTCACTGTTCGTGCTAAGGCATGCATAAAAACTGTTGTTTTTTGCATTTTCACATGTCAGATTGGATACAGACCACCTCCAAGCACCATACTCTTCAGATAAGGCAGACTTTTCCAAACCATAAATTAATTGCTGGCCAAAATATCCAGAAGCACCATAGTATACTGATAGATACTTCGTATTTGCATCTTCAAATTCTGAAAGTTTATTAACATACAGGAGTCCATCGTCTAATGAAATATTTCTTACTTCATATTTCGCAGGTGGTCTTCCAATAAGAGTGCGATTGGAGACACAATTCAGTTGAAATCTTCTTTTAGCAAAACAGCCTGGCTCAAGCCCAAAAGGGAAAGGAATGCTAGTGCTGCCACATGATCTAGAACAATTTGTTTTGGGCGCAGGGTTATACTCTGTACCAGTTAGAAAAAAGTTAATTAACAAAAATATGTAATTAGTGACAGTCAGAGAATAAGTGGCAGAACTTAAACCCAAAATTAAAGAGGGCCTACCCTAGAAAATGCATGATCAGGCAATTAACTCAAATCCATTTATAAGTCTAATCACATACATTTGCATGTAACAAATAAGATTAGCCAAATTTGAGGGGATCAAACTAACAGATTGTGCTTAAGATAATGACGGGAAAAATCAGGGGGGAGGGGGCGACCAAGGCCCAGGTGTGCTGACCCTAATGAACCTCGGCCCTTGGAGAGAATGAGTAAAGAAACAAAGAGAATCAGAGGAAATGTTTTTCTATACACTTATAGTTCAGAACCCTAATTACCCTTTCCATTATATTATTCAAACATGACACAATGAATGAACGAGCAATCACAAAAATTGGAGGTGCAAGGGTGTCTAGATCTAGAGTGGTGTACATACCTTGTTTGCAATCGTTAACAACGTAGGGGTTGCCATCGGAATTGCTGGAGCAGGTACAAGAATAGCCTCCATTTGCCACATCAACGCAGTTGTTACTGCCACAGGCATACTGTGTCTTGTTATCGGACCAAGTTCTTGGACAATTGGGCCTATCTGTGATGACAGTGGAGAGGTATGCCAAGGAAGCACCGACGGTGCTCGCATTTATCGTATCAGACAAGAGATCCGCAACACTAAATCTATATGGGTAGAAGGTTAAGAAAGCCTTGATGGTCACATTATCAAAAGGCTTCGGTGCTATCTCATCGTTTCTAACGATGGTCACTCTAAAGCCTCGAAACAGCACCGGGAACGTAACAGTGCAACAACCCATACCATTGCAAATCCCTCCTTCTGTTGCTGTAAGCATGGCTTCCATGGAGGCACACTTGATGGTGCAGTGGCCTAGAAGGTCACCAGTGTCAGGGTGAAACAGGTAGACCCCGATTCCGCAACCGAGGAACGCCAAGTAATTGTAGGTCACAATGTTGAGGTTCCTTCCAGGAGAATCCCAAGATAAGTTGTAGGTGCCAACACCTGGGTTCATGGGGATAGTGGACATAACAGAGGCAAGGACCGTTCCTGAAGGGAAGAGGTTAGTCACCTGAGTGGTTGTGTTGCCCAAGAACAGCTTCCAAGGTTTGGTGGTGGTGTTGCAGGTGAGGTCAAAGCCTTCTCGGAAGCAACCAGGCCCGATGCCGAAAGGGTACCAAATGCTCACATTCCCACAGGTTTTGGGGCAGTGTGCAAGATTTTCGGCAGAGGGAGCACGCCCCCCAGATGCCACCAACATGACAGCAGAAGCTAAGCTCCATGCCAACACCGGCTGCATGCTAGCTCTTACAATTCTGTTTGTGCAAGACACCATAAGATGAGAGACAAAGAGCACCTTTTATTTTATTATATAGCTTACAGCATGTCCAATATCAGTGTGTGCTCCGTACTGCTCGCTTGACCGGCATGTCCAAAGATGTGGTCCGGCTTAGATTGACCGCATTAATTTGCACCAACCGAAGCACACTAGCAAAGATTATTGGGTTAGACTGAGTCATGATGAAGTGCGCAAAGACATCAGCAAGTCATTATCTGACCTTTGCGCCTTTCGTGATCTTGGGCAACTTATTGACTTGTATTTAGACTTTAGAGACACAGGTGGTGTGAAGGATCGATGTGATGCCCAATTTTGTGACTGCAACTAATAATGCAATGCGAGTCAACGTAGCATCCAAGTTGTGTACATACCGTGCGAGATTCCAGAGCATTCCAGCCCAATCCTACTGTTCCGCCCATTAGGCAATGGAATCCCATAGTTCCTTCCATGCAATTTGACAGGGGAAAATTAGTAAAGGGGAAAAACTGCAGAAAAGACATGACCTCGGGGTGGACTGGAAGGAATTCCTGTGGATCATGCGAAGAGAAGAAAATGGCCATGGAGAAAAACCGAGGGTTGCAGTTGGAGCGCGCCGCTCTTGCTGCTCGCCATTGAAGCGAGTCGCCACCGCCTGGCGTTGCTGAAGGCCCCGCGCGCAATGGGCATGGCTACCGCCGCACGCCGCACCGGAAGGCCGTCGAGGCACTCGCCTCTCGCCCAACCAACACGGGATGAAGAAGCGGTTTCCGTTCACCACGAGCTACAGTAGTTCCCGACCTTCGGAAGCGTATTTTCCAAAGAAATATCTGTTACTTACACAGGCGCTACCGTTGCAACCCGTGCGACTCCTGTCCTTACGCGGTGTCGATCTGCTTTCTGTTTACACGAGTCGGTTGCGGAATCGATCGTACACGTCGGGTTACACGTCCTGTACGGCCACCGCGGTTCGATCGTAACCCGACGTGTAAACTCCGGCGTCTGATTATACTTTCTGTATAAAATAATTTCTTTCGAAAAAAAAAAGAGCAAGGCGGAATGATTGCTTTGTTGGTGTTTAGCGCCAGCTTTCGAGACCCGGGTTCGAATTTCAGCCGATCCGGCCGCTGCCTATTTTTTGTGTTGCCTCCTATTTGTCCACCATCCGCTTATTTACAACTTCCTCCGTTCCAAAATAAATGCTCTTCTAGGATTCAAATTTGTCTCAAAATAAATGCTTTTCTAGCTGTACAGTACCCTAGATTTCCCTCCCTCCACTATAAAGTATCTCTATATTCTCCTTCCACTACTATAAAATACCATAGATTCTCTTCCCACCATTATAAATACTATAGATTCCCACCTACATACACTTATTCTTAGTTTCTCCAAAACAACCTTAAAGAGCATTCTTTCTGGGACGGAGGTAGTATAAACAAATTCACCTGTAAGAGAACAATTCGACTACCTTGCTCGGTAGGCTAGCTCCACTTGCTCTTACCTAGAGACCAGCGTTCGAGTCTTCACCTCTTGAGCGCTCTTATTTTTTGCTTTTACTATCATTTTTGTGTAGACCAAAAAATAATAAAAGCTTTCTAAAATTAAACCATGGCTACAAAGAGGTGAAATAAAAAGGTTTAATGCTATTTAAAATTTTATGATGTCCAAATTTAAAAATAGTTTGCTCTTTATTAAGGGTGTTTTTCTCGGTTTTCCACTTTTCAGTTTTATTTTTCTCGGAATTGCTGGAGCAGGTACAAGAATAGCCTCCATTTGCCACATCAACGCAGTTGTTACTGCCACAGGCATACTGTGTCTTGTTATCGGACCAAGTTCTTGGACAATTGGTCCTGTCTGTGATGACAGTGGAGAGGTACGCCAAGGAAGCACCGACGGTGCTCGCATTTATCTTATCAGACAAGAGATCCGCGACACTAAATCTATATGGGTAGAAGGTTAAGAAAGCCTTGATGGTCACATTATCAAAAGGCTTCGGTGCTATCTCATCGTTTCTAACGATGGTCACTCTAAAGCCTCGAAACAGCACCGGGAACGTAACAGTGCAACAACCCATACCATTGCAAATCCCTCCTTCTGTTGCTGTAAGCATGGCTTCCATGGAGGCACACTTGATGGTGCAGTGGCCTAGAAGGTCACCAGTGTCAGGGTGAAACAGGTAGACCCCGATTCCGCAACCGAGGAACGCCAAGTAATTGTAGGTCACAATGTTGAGGTTCCTTCCAGGAGAATCCCAAGATAAGTTGTAGGTGCCAACACCTGGGTTCATGGGGATAGTGGACATAACAGAGGCAAGGACCGTTCCTGAAGGGAAGAGGTTAGTCACCTGAGTGGTGGTGTTGCCCAAGAAGAGCTTCTTCAACATGTAAATGTTTAGCTCTATTCTTTACTCCTGCAGACTCGATTCTTGGTTAAATAAATATGAGTAGGTTTGAATTGTAATATTCAGTTCTTGGTATGATCAATGCATTGTATTATGGTAGGTGCATAGAAATTGCTATATATGGTTGATTTTAATAGAGAGATCACAAAATAAATCGGCTTATGCTTTAGTTATTTCATTGTTCTGTTCTATTGTGTTTTAACCCATTTGCATGCGTTGACTTTTTTCCTTTCTATGATTTATATCTGTTGGCTTTGTTTTTTCCCTTTAATTTTGGTGATAATGTACCTGCAAATCTATATGCTTAGTCGTTTGCTCTCGGCGGGCCACGGGCCCGCCATCTCAGCTAGTCTGTTACTTATACAGGCGCTACCGTTGCAACCCGTGCCACACGTGTCCTTGATGCGGTGTCGATCTGCTTTGCATCCACGTTGTCCATTTGTCCTGTACAGCCACAATGGTTCCATCGTGAGCCGACGCGTAAACTCCGGCGTCTGAGTCTTCACTTCTTCAGCGCTCTTATTTTTTGCTTTTACTATCATTTTTGTGTAGACCAAAAATATAATAAAAGCTTTCCAAAATTAAACCATGGCTACACAGAGAACATACATAAAAAGTTTAATGTCATTTAAAATTTTATGATGTCCAAATTTAAAAATAGTTTGCTCTTTCTTATTAAGGGTATTTTTCTCTGTTTCCCACTTTTCAGTTTTATTTATGATAGGTAACAAATTAAACATGAAAATTGAAAGTTTCTTAACCATGTTTGCACAAAGAACATCCAAAATTTAAATTTAAAACTTTCTTAATGAAGGCTTCGAACTAAGGATCTTATTCTTGTTAGGTCATAAAAACGTTCATAAAAAATACAAAGTTTTCAAAAATTAAGCTGTGGCTGCAAAAGAATATCCATAAAAGTTCGATGCTATTCAAAATATTTTGAAGTCGAGATTTAAAAATAGTTTCCTCTTTCTTATTATTAAGGGCATATTTTCTCGATTTCCCACTTTTCAGTTTTATTTAGTGTAGGTGCAAAAAAAATTGAAAGTTTCTTAACCATGTTTGCACAAAAAACATCCGAAATAAAAAAAAATTCAAAGTAAGTTTTCATAATGAAGACTTGGAATTGACGATTTTATTTTTGTTAGGTTGCAAAACATTCATAAAAATAGGAAGTTTCTAAAATTAAACCATGCTTACACAAAGAACATCCATAAAAAGTTTGATGTTATTCAAATTATTTTTAAGTTGAGATTTATAAATAGTTTGCTCTTTCTTATTAAGGGCGTATTTTTTTCTCGATTTTCCACTTTTCAGATGTATTTATGGTAGGTCTAAAAAACATAAAATTTGAAAGTTTATGAACCATGTCTGCACAAAGAACATTCAAAATGAACAATTTTCAAAAAATAAAAATTTGCATTATGTGTAAATTTGTTGATTGATATAAACGCGGAGAGAATCCAACGAGGTTGACCAACAAACTTCATTTTTATTATAGTATATTGTATCGAAAGAGCAATAGAAGGAAAGATGAATATTTGTTTCATTTTTTGTAGTGACCAAAAGACACAAAAAGGCGCACCTCTGAAAAGTAGGTTATTTCTTCGTAGCATTTCATTTGTATTCAACCTACACATGATACTATTACGATACCAAAAAACATAAAACAAACACAAAGGATAATTTTAAAATTCATTTTTTAAGTACACATTAGACTGAAAAACCAATAAAAAAAAGGACCAGTCATTTGTTTTCTTTCCTTTTCAGGTTTTTTAAGATGTCTCATTTTGAGAGCTTTTAGCTTATCAGCTCAATCTAAAGATAGTATTGGATTCCATCACTCCCTCCTTTTCTTCTCTTTTTTTGCAACATTAATCATGGCACGCCGGGGCACGCCTACCGCCCTAGTAATTTCATATTACACATCTATTGTACTGGTAGAGTTAGCGGGGCAGCTGCCCTTCATATGTCACATCTTTGTTTTATCATTTCTAAGAATAAAAAATGTAAAAGCATTGACAATCTATTTTCATACTCTTTTTTACTATTGACCGCTCTCTTTGACATTCCTTCTAATTTTTCTTCATATTTTACACTACATTTCAAAAGATTCATTCACTCAATCAGCTACTCTATTCAACATGACTGCTACAGATGCTCTAACGGTTTTGATTGACTGCTGCACACCTCCTTTCACTTGTTCTTGTGTTGTGAGACGTACAACGTTTCTGGGAGACTAAGTACATAGATGGCCTGCAGCGCACTGCACCCCTCGCTAATCATCCTAGTCTAGTTGGAGAGCAATCTGGTTCATGTTTAATGTGTTAACATGCATTACCGGTGATTACTAACAATATATTGTGAGATTGTATGCAGAAAAGTGGGATTTGTGATGCGACACGGGAGGCGTCGACAGTCAATGTGGCAACATTGGTGATAGGGCGGCCGCCACCATCCACCTCCATGCGCGAACATGCAAAAAGACAGAGTCCAGTGTTCTCCAAAATGGATTATCTAAAGAAAATGTAAGAAGAAAATGCCAAGCGCTTTGAGGATCTGACCAAAACGACAGAGCCCACCCATACAAGATTGAATAGTATTGCAGTTGATGCTGACAATCGTTGCCAAGATATTCGGGACATGATCTTTCAATATAAAGGAGAATTTTGGTATCAATCAGCACAACATTGTTAGCCTTTGAAAACTTTTGGAACTCTACCATGGCACCTTCTTAAGAAAATATCTTAGCTACTCTTCAACATCAAGATGAAGGCATAAGAGATCTGTATAAAAGGCAGAATGAATATGAGCAACAAGTAAGAAGGGAGCAAGCTATGACTGATTTTAAACTTCATGGTATTGGTTCTAGCTTACAGCAACTTCAACAAGATTTACATCAATGGAACATTCAAGAAGAACCTGAATTCAGCTGGCATGATCAGGCCATGGAGTCCTCATACTTCAAACAAGAAGAAGAAACGACTGAATACTAATCTCCTTTTGGCAGTAACTCCCCAAAGCTGAGTTCAAAGATGTCAAAGTTGACCAAGGCTTTCAAGGGTACTTTCTCCAAGCACCATTAAATTTCATCATTTCTTTGTGGTGCTTGATGCCAAAGGGGGAGAAAAATTTGTATCTTCTATTATGTTTAACTGTTGCTTGATTAAGGACCTCTTCTGCTTTATTTGCTTTGTGCTTGGAACTATTGCTTAAGGGGGAGTTTTGCTTGTTTAAAGGGGGAGTTGTGTCAAAGTTATTTCTTGTTTGGGATTTGTCCTGCAGTATTATCTGTGCTTCGTACTAACTCTATTTTGTAGAGAATTTATTGTCATCAATCACCAAAAAGGGGGAGATTGTAGCATCTAGGCCCCCCAATTTTATTGAAAATATTATCAAAGGGTTTTGGTGATGATGACATCAAGTAAGCTAAATTGGACTCATTTCAGAGCATTTAGGCTCATAATATGAGTTTTAGTCGTAGTGGTGCGACATAAAGCTAATAGACAAGATTAAGGACATTTTTGCTAGTTAAGGCTTGGGAGTTGTATCAAGCTTGTAGCTATGTTTTATTTGTTCTTTGCCGTACTATTAAGAGGGGTTTCACATTATTATTCCATTGGATAATAATTCTCTCAATCATATGAAAATCTCTTGGAGCAATCAAAATCTAAAATTTAGCCATAATCCCTTTCCAGAGAGATTCGAGTTAACGCCGGACAAGCTTTCATTTCTCTAATTTTGGTCCGGTGTTCCACCAAAGAAATCTAGGTTAACGATGGACAAGCTATTCCTTAGTATCTTTTTGTGTCTGGTGGTATCCTAGTTCACGACGGACAGTCTATCGCAAACCAGTGATCTGTGGCGCAGCGCGCAGAGAATTGATAGTTCACGCTAGACAGTCCATCGTGTGAAGATTGAACTCTAAAAGTATATCCGCCGCAAACGTGTTTTTCTCTATCTCAAATTTATGTCCATTGAAATCCATCCGTTGCTAAAGCAACTTTGACAGTGCCTTTGCAATAGTGTTTTTTCCTCTTATTAACCGCTGGGATTACTCTCAAACGGCTATTATCTACGGCTTAGCCTATAAAAGGGTGGAAAAACTCCTTTCCTAAGTGAGCTTTGGCATTAGAATATCATTCTCACTCTTATTAGCCAGTTCTTGAGCATAATTATGCAGTCACTTTGCATTTCCACCAAAAGGCTAAAAAATCCCATTGCTCCAAAAACTATCCAAATATAATTAAGAGTTTACTATCCACTTGAATGATAATTTGAAGCTTGTTACTCTTGGAGTACCAATCCTAGACAACTTGGTGAAGGTTTCTTGCAAAGCTTGCGATAGAGGTTGTGGAAGCCTTCAAGTTAATTTGTGAAGGCTAGGTGCTTACCTACTAGAGTGGTGAAAAGCAACCAAGAGTAAAATGAGGCTGCGGGCTCCAGCGGGAGCTGGTCTTTGGTGAATGGCTTGCCTCAATGGGGAGTAGGAGGTGGACTCCGAACCTCAGTCAAAAAATCACTGTGTTCCTCTCTTTACTTCTTGTGTTGTTCTTCAGCTCTTTATTTTCAGCATATGTCCTTTATTTACTTCTTCCGCTGCATTTGTCGTTAATACATTAGTGTAGGACTTACTAGTTATATTGGGTAACTAATGTGCTAATTTGCCAAAGTAACTAAATCTTTAAAAGTTGCCTATTCACCCCCCCTCTAGGTCAACTAGATCCTTTCACTACTCAGATCGGGGGTAGGGAGGCGTCGACGTTGAGGCACAATATAGGGTGGTGTCGCCGCCGCTGCCGTGTCGGATTGGATAGGAGCACGTCGACCGATGAGGTGAGGACGGGGGAGATGGGATCGGATCTGCAAGATTTGGTATTAGAGAGAGAATGTAAATGGATTAAATCTCTCAATTATAGGATTGTTGTGCCTAATTAAATGGCCTATTAAATGATAATATGTTGTGAGATTATCGCGATAGTTTGGAGTGTGGCTGAACCTTACAGTTCCCGATAATCAACATATTAATCAACATCTCAAGCATGCAACCATAAACCTTGGGACCATGCCAAACCAACTTACCACAGCCATACCAGCAAAGCTACTACCAAATACTACATAACACACGGGATTAAGCATACAAGTCTCATTCAAACACAAGTTGCATCAATAGCTAGTGGATTAAGGTAAAAAAAAGCATCTATAACATTTATCTTATTTAAATTCTGGTTTTGTTTAAGTTACAATGATATGGACCAAATTGATGTCTACCTCGTTCTACTCAACACTTTTAATAGTAATTATAAAACAATAAAATAAGGATGAGTTCAAGACTCAGGCACTCGCCAAATACATAACTTATTAAAGAACAAAAGTTAAACGAAAGTTGGATTGAGAAGATCACCACTGTCATGGAACTGGTCATCCGAAACCCAAATTTTGTGGAAAGGGGTTGATTGATCCTCGCTGACAACAGCCAGAGCCTGGAGCTCTCTCCTTTCTTATTAGGCATTGTGTCCTCTCTGCCACAACAGGCATTTTCGGGAAGCTAGATGAAGAATCGAGATGTCGCCTATAGGGGGGTGAATAGGCGTTACAAATTTTTCTAACCTTTTAAAGCACATCGGAATATCAGATAGTCCAATATGGATCGGAATATTTGATAATATATCAGACTATCCGATATCTACATATTTAGGGTTTTCGAGAATCCATACAAATCAAGGATACAAACTGCACCAAAATCACGAAATTCGGATTCTTGAGGGGATCCTACGTCTCCATTGAGGTAGACTCGGTGGCACTTAAGCCCGGGTCTTTTTCAACCCTTTCCCTCATCGAGGTCGCACCAAGACCCCCCGGTTTTATTCCTTGATTCCTTCCCTTCCGGAGGCGGAATCAGCCTTCACAAACTCACACAGCTCACCACACAAAGTACCGTTGGCTCGTGGTTGACTCCTAGCCATCTAGGAGTCCTCGACCTCAAAGAATAACAAATGCTCACAAAGAATAGACTTGGAGATGAATTCAAGTGCTTAAAGATCGACTTCTTCTCACTTAGCACTCGCACCCTCTCTCATCTCTTCTCACAAAGAGGATCACTTAGATATAGAGGGGAGAAGGCAAGAAGCCCTACGTTGCATGAAAGTTCTGCTTAAAATGGTATGGAAGGCAACCGCTAACTAGGGGGTGGAAACGAGCCGAGATCACTCGTTAGGTATCGAGCCGAGGCCGAGCCGAGCTGAGCAAGGGGTTTGAGCTGAAAAACAGGCTCGGCTCGGCTCGGTAGTAGCTCATAAGCACTTGCGAGCCCGAACCACGAGCCACGATGAGACGGCCCTCCCAATTACCACATGCTAATGACATCTACAAAAAATTTTATATTTTAACCCTTTTAAAAAAATAGTTTTAATTTTAACCCCTCGGAAGAAGTTATTTCAAATCTAACCCTTTTGGACGCGCCACGGCAGGTGGCGCGGCGCATGCACGCTGATGCGCCAATGCATATGGCGCGTCAGAGGTGCCACGCTGGCGGCCCCGGTCAATGGCCGCCAGCGTGGATAGGTGTGGGTCCCACCTTGACGCGCCACCCCACCTGGCGCGTCAAGGCCACATACAGAAGGCTGCGCGGGGCCCCTCTTTCCTTCCATCTCCCTCCCCTTCTCATTTTCCCTTCCCTCCTCCTCCTCTTCCCTAACCAATCACCTAGTCCATTGCAAGAACTTGATATCCATCCGGCGGGATTTGTTGTGGAGAAAAGCTTTCCTCTACCATTGCAGGTGATCTCCTCTCGATTAATGTTTTATTGATCCATGTTTGACACTTTTTGATTGGTTTAGGGTTAGGGTTAGGATTAGATTGTGTTTTGCGGGTATTATTGTAGTATTGATTCTTGTAATATGAATCCGTAGTATGTACGTGTAATTTAATGGTGGTAGAAAGTATGTTGAATTATATAGAGATTATACATTTTTAATTTAATGTAGGAAACAATGCCGACAAAGTGAAGGGAAAGGCAAGACTCAAATATGAGGATTACCCTAGGGGTAAGGATGCTCCAGTTCGCTCCTCCCCGTTTCCGGTTCCAGTTTGTGAGCACGGCCTTCCTGCGAAGATTCAACAGTCTAGAGACCCTGATATTGCCGGTAGAGCCTTCTACACTTGTGGTCTGAAGCCCAATAACAATATGCAGTGTTCTTGGAGGCCGTGTTCTTTTTTCGAGTGGATTGATGGCCCAGAAATGTACGATCCGAGGATCCGGCTCTTTTCCTGGCGTTCCATGGATACTAAACCAGTAAAGGATTTTAGACGTTGGATACCTCCTCGTGCAAACCCGCCGGAAATGACAAATGAGGAGAAGGCGATCGCAAGTGCGGGGAGAGCAGTATACCCTCCATTATGTCATTGCGATGGACGGTCCATCTTAGCAAGGCCTAACCCAGGGGTGGTGTGACATCCTAATAAATATTAGAATGTCCCAAGTTTTCTCTAAAAAATAAAATAAAATAAAAACCAAGTTAAAATAATTTTTATTGTTTTTCTATATGAAAATCCCTAAATTTTCAAATAATTATTTACATATAAGAATGTATTTTATATTCTTATTAATTATTTTCATTATGATTTACCATTTAGGAAATTCCAAACTTTACGATTTTAGATACAAAAGCTCTTTCCTAGCTTTTATTCGTTCCTCGGTCGGAACCCTGACTTTGTCTCTCGATTGAAACCTAACTCGACCAAAACCCTAAAATCCTTTGGTTGAGCCGATCCTCTATCCTCTTCCTTGACTAAAACCCTAATCGACCGACGAACCTTGAAACCCTATCTCTTCATCCTCTGGCCGCCGCTTTTCCTATCTGGCAACACTCCGTTTTCTTCATTTCTCAGAGCCCTTTCCATCTTAGCTAGCCTCTGATTCTGGTTCGACCAATGTCGTCTCGAGATCGAGTCATGCCCATGACAAACTCTACTCCGATTCGACTCAGATCTCATCCAACCTATTAGGGCCCTAAGCCCAATTCCAAATTACCTCTAATCTCTGGCCAACCCCTCATGTCACCGAATCCCCATCGCCGGAGACCATCGACGCCCTGGCCGCATCCTTGTCGATCCAGCGTCCCTCCCACTTCCTGGCCGACCACGCCGGCTCGAGCGATTTTACATCTAGTTCGGTTTGTGCCAAATCAAGCCCAATGGGACTCAGGCCCAAAGCCCATCTCCCTGCAATATAAAAGAAAACCCAAACAAGTTTAACCTAAATCTAATCCCCTTGCAGCCGTCACCACCTCCACGCCGCCCCCATCCTCAGCTCACTGCCGCCCCCGGCCAAACCGCCGCCGCCGTCCTGGTGCCGCTCCCAGGCCGAGCTGCCGTGCCTTTCCACGCCACCGCCTTGCCGAAGCCGCCATGTCGACGCCGCTACCCTGCCGACGCCCAGCCCACAAACACCCGTTGGTTAGGCGTTATTAGCTGTGCAGGTCTATAAGCGCCCGTTCAGCGGGCGATTTATAAATACCGCCCATTCAGCGGGCGCCTGGCGGCTATTTTTTTAATTTTATTAAACGGAAAATTATTTTTTATTTCCAAATTAAATTGATGCTACTACAGTAAAAAATTCCCCGGCCTCTCCCTCTCACCCGAGTTGGCCCATCCCACTCTCTCTTTCCCTTTCCCTCACACCAGCCCACCCAGCCGCGCCCCTGTCCCTCCCTCTCTCTCTCTCTCTCTCTCTCTCTCTCTCTCTCTCTCTCTCTCCTTCCTGTCACCCCTCTCCCTCTCACGTCGTTGATTGTATTATCTTCTTTAATGCAATGGTACATATCCTTTCCTTGATGTTCAAGAAAAGAATCTTAAATTTTTATGCCTAGCCTTTCTAATTAGCTAGAAAGCAAGTAATGCAAGCGTCCAGTAGGCTATTCAGATTTCAGAAGATTCACCGTTTGAGAATTCAGGCTCATTGATCCGAGTGCTCGATCCCGCAGGGTTCAAATTCATCAATCGTCAAATAATGTCTACATTTCACTCTTCTGGTTCCAACTTAATTTATTTTTGGTTTAGTCGGACTAAACCAGAAATTGTAATTGTCCATGCTTGCGAAAAATACTTTTTAGATGTTGGAAAAAGTGTTACAAACTTTACGCACAAAGACATACAATATAGGATAGCTCGGCACGAACACTATGCGGCATGAAGAGAGAAGGAGGTATGAGAGAGAAGATAGGAGAGATTCAAAGTGTTGGACACGGATCCTCTACCGTTACGACAGAGTGACTTTGGACCATTGACATGTCGGCCTAATTCCACATGTCAGCAACCACATCAGAATGAGTAACGAGAGAGGATCCCAATCCTAAGATCATTAGTTGAAAGTTAGGTTTGAGTACTGCTCCTCTGTCATGAGGCAGATGATATATTTTCAGCCTAGCTATACCAAAATATACCGAAAATAAATAAACACTGACGCTCATTCAGTGGCGCCATATAGGACCAATTGTTTTTTACAAAACTAAAATAATACATGCAAATGGCTTAAAACAACATGCCAATCACACCATCTCATCCTTTATTCTCTTATTAATTTCTGTAGCCAGAGGCTTGGCCTTACAGTGGTAGCGTGCGTGCTCAGGCGTTCGGAAGCTGAACTGGAACTTTGTAACCTGCAGTGGATCCAAAAAAAAATTGCTTAGAGGCATGTTGGCAAAGATATAAACGCTGATGTCATCATGGTCAATAATGCCATGACGATGCATACAGACGCCATCCATGCATCTCTACGCAAACTAGGTAGCTAGCCCATCCAGCATTGAGACGGTGCTCCGTTCGTCGGCAATATTTGCAATGGCGCGAAACGTTGGCGGCGTTAACTGACCGGCGCAGTCGGTGCCGGAGGGCAGCGCGTTGCCGCATCGGGCGGCGACGGCGGCCCACTTGGCGAGGCTGATCTTGGCCTTCTGGGCGTCCGTGAAGGCAGCCGCCACGGAGAAGAAGGAGGAGAAGAAGAAGAGATGGCTGCCATGGCGACCAAGCAGTACAGCACCCTCCTCACTGCTGCTGCTCTCGATCTCGCACTGATCACTGCCATCTCCGATCTCCTTCAGATCACTCCAGGGTCGATGCTGCTAATGTTCTTCGTGTTCAGGAAGCAACTCCTACGATGCAATATATATGTATAGAGAGGGAGAGAGCAGTCATGCTTCCCATTGTTTGCTGTTTTTTTTAAGTATTTTTCGTAGGAGTTGAGAAGTTGAGATATGCCTGCCGCATGACCTAATTGATTAAGTGTGTATATCCTTTGGATATCGCCGATATATCCCGAGGAGATAATGTTTCACGTGGATCCAAGCATTAATTTGTACAGGATGTATTGCCATTTAATTTCGATGCGCAATCCAGCCGGTTTTGTTGTCGCTGGTAGTCCAAGATTTATCATATACACTAAATATTCTAAACGTTCAATCATATACACACATGCAAAATATTCCATCCGTTTTTTTTATAAGGCGTATTTTGTTTCATTAGGACAAAACTTTGACCAACAATTACTTCATTAATATGTCATTTATGTGATACAACATCATACTCATATGTAAGTACTTTTGAATACAAATCTCTATCAATATAAATCTTTTGTCATAAAAGTTATGTATTAATAAAGTAATTGTTGGTCAAACCTTTGTTCTAACGAAACAAAATACACCTTATAAAACAACAGAGGGAGTACTTAGTTTTCCATGAAGCTCATGCACCTATCCTATGCACAACATTTTAGACAAGAAATAATTACGTAGTTATTACATTCATATCTTTGATATGTACTCCCTCCATCCCAAAATAAGTGTAATTTTGGTTATGCACCTAGACTGACTTATGTCTAGGTGCATAGTCAGAACTGCAATTATTTTAGGACGGAGGTAGTAAATGACAGTGTTATTTTGGAAAGCAAATAATTATGTAGTTATTGCATTCATACCTGTTATCTCTATATCCACTTTAGTGCACGAATCTTGCATGAATTTGATGACATCCGTGCGTATAGTGGATACTAGATATAATGGGTATGAAAATTGAGATACAAAGGCATACAAAAGACATAGGAGCCTAAGAAAATTATATTGTTAATTGCATAGAATTAGCACATATATTGAATTCGATTAAAAATAAAACTCAAGCCCACACCAAATTTAATTCACAAAAATATGGCTGAATTAATTATAATGTGATGTAAGGAAATATTTAAATGAGGGAATAGGAATAGCATACAAATATTGTACGCCATATGAACTCATAATCAAGGATATATCTATCCATACAAAATTAAGTACAAATGTAATGTGTTTCCATATATTACATCCTGGCTCCATGCTATATAAACCTAGGCATGGTTAGATCAATCTTTGCGCTACCACACATGCTTGTGAAGATGAATATCAAGAGAGGCTTGAGGTCCATGATTTTTGCTATCATGGTTGTAGTGTTGTTCTCCCACCGGTTATTAGCAGTTGGCCAGCATAATGAATTTCAATGGGGTACATATTTCCTAGTCTCTCTTAAGCATCTTTTTCTTGTTTTTCTTATTATTTCATCATTTTAGTTGGAGCAATCAAGGTTATATTGATCATCCTTTTGTAGGAATGAGCAACCAAAAGAATAGGATGGCCTTGGAAGGAATAGACGATTATCCTCTACCTGGTCCAAACGTTCCAGGTGGACCAGGCCTTCCCCCTCCACAACCAAGACCAAGGCCACATCATCCAGGACATCCACCAGCTGGGCCATCAGTCCTAAAGTAAGACGAGGAAAGAAATAAAAACTGCCATAATCCACTAGAATAAAATATTAATATTGTCATCAAATTTATAGCGGTGATTATTCAGTATTGTATAATAAAACAATCTTAATGGTAATGTCTAAATGCATTTGCAATGTTGGATGGCCGTCTCGCTTTGTTTGTGCAGCCATGCAAGATGTGTTGTTTGAACGTGTATAGAAGTGTGTGCCCATTGTGCTCAGTCCAAGTCACGACGATGACATGGCATGCTCCTGCTTGGCTGCTTCTACCGCACGGAAGGCCGCTAGCATCGCCGCATATCGCCTATGTCACTTACTTGTAGGATCATATGTGTTTACAATTTTAAATTGGGTCATATTCTAAAATCTTCGTGCAAGGCAATGTAGTTAGCAGGACCCATGCTTAACACATATATATTGTGCTAAGCAAGGAACGCAAGATACAGCAGTAATGAGACGATATCTTACATATCTTCGCATATGGACTATCATCTTTCGCATATATTTGAGGATATTAACACATGTGTTACTTTCCATAAATATTGGGTAATTCAATACATATCTTGCAATACGAATAATCCTTTCATTGAATGGGAAAAGCGACCATAGAAACAAATTAAACAACTTAATTGATCAACAGATTTCCTCACTTTGTAATGGAGCAGGTCAGGTTGATATAGTTGAAGGACCGGTAATGTAAACCGATTTAGACGGCGAGTAAATTACAACAGGGAAGTGATGAACCGTCATAAAGGAATTTTAAATGGAAGTATGAAACTAACACATCATCGAACAAGGTGGTGTTAACCACTAACAAAACCAATGCAATTGCTCATTATTGTGAAAAGGTAGTAAGCTACACTTTCCAGAAAAGCTGGACTATTGTAACTCAAGCAAAGTTGCTCGAATTCTTCATAGCTAAAGGGCAGTACCATGGGTTTCACATATGCTCTCATGGACTATGGTTGGTAGACATCAGGGAGCTGAAGGCCTACACTGGCAGCAGATTTGTTCAATATCTTCTTCATTTCATCAGATCGGTCCACAGCTATATTGTATGAGAATAACAAGTCCTGAACAATCAAACATGGTTTACAGAGTCAGTAGAGTATACCGTGCATGAAAAGGCAATGGTAGCATGCCACCATTGCAAGGATGGGAAGAACTTCTTGATTTAAAAATAGATGATCCAAAGAGGCTGAATTACGGAATGAGCAATTCAATCTACTATGCATATGACTGAATTCCTATTTTTCGACCCATTATGGGCCAACAAGTAGCAACTCCTGCATATCCCGGTGATCTCTAGCATATGGATCTCCAAAGTATTGATTGGGCCAACAAGTAGCAATTCCTGCATATCCTGCATATCCAGGTGATCTATAGCCAAATTTTCTCACAAGAATGAGCTATCTTGAAGCTACAACCCCTTCCATATAACCAGATTAATACATAAAAGCAAGACAGCGAAAATAAAGTAGGATAATAATAATACTCCTCCAAGGGATTTAATTATTTGCCACCCTCGACATTGGTGCTCGTTAAAATGCCACTCTGTCCCACTGTCATACAAACAGATGGTCCCATGTGTCATAAACACAAGTGACATATTTAGCAAACTACATGTTGAGAGTAGCAAATTGTCAATTTTTTCTACTCCAATGGAGCATTTCATCGAACACTTGAACTCCATCCTGAAATGGCGCATAAATTTTTAACAGGTCTATGGAAGCAAGGCAACAAGACCAGACCTTGTGGTGGTGGACGCTGGAGAGGAGATAGGCGTAGTCCTCGGCAAGCCGCAGCCTCGCTCTAGCGTCCGCCTCCGTGCTGGCGGCGCTCCGGAACTCAGTGGCAACGAAGTCGCGGAAGTGCTGCTTGGAGGCGCCCGCGCCGACGTGCTTCTGCACCGCCTTGAGCACCCGCCGGTACACCGCCGCCGTGGCCGCCATCTGTCTCCCTGGAGCGGCAGCGCCGATGCGAAGAGCGCGGCGGTACCGGTAGCTGGCCTCCCCTTCTGCTTCGTGCTGGTTCGCTGAGAGGGGACCATCCGATCAAGTCTTTGTGCGGCTCAGATACAGTGCAAAAGTGGCATTAATATTACTAGTAAAATGCCCGTGCTCTGCCACGGACCATAAAGGGGTGAAAGGAAAACATAATTCGTAGACAAAAATATAAGAATGAAAGGTGATTTGCAGAAAAGATCGACAGTGTAGCACGTGACATGTTGTAGCTTGGATTGTTTAGGTGGAAACATTATTTGATATAAAAATATTGGTCACCAACCTTGTGATGATATGAAAAAAATTACTCATGACATATTAAATATTAAACATGCATATTAAACATGCAGATATTAAATATTAAACAAGCAGAAGTCGAGATGCACATGGAAAGCACGTTGGATAACATATCGTAGGATGAAACTGTAAGCGTGAACGTAAAATAAACTCAGGTAAATGGATTGATACATCATGATTAAAAAAATGTTATACTGAAAAAGGTATGATGAGAATTAAGACAACTTTAGATCAACCTATTCTCAATATTGACAACGAAGTTGCGGACGAAGAATAAAGGGCATTTGTTATATCTTTGAGAGGACGATCTCCTTTTGTAGCATCACAATCGTTTTCTGTAACCTTCGCGGTGCAAGTCTTGACCAATTCGAATTAAGTGGAAGTATATTGTAAGCGCAACAATACATGCATTCCTTGTTGAACTAAAATCATCTCGCATATAGTCAATAAGCCTTGGCACATGTCACATGCATATATGATTTTACTATCTCCATTAAATCTTGTAAATAATTTACATGACACTACAGACCATCTCTTGACACATCAAAAATAATAAGTATCCGACTAAAAAAAGAATGGCTTCCAAAAAAAATGGCATGAAGCACAACTGTTCTTGAGAAAACTTTATGTCAACTTCAAATATTAGACCTTTAAAGCTTAGCGAAGACCCAAACTTCACTCTCCTTGTATGTCAGATTTCAAAAAACAAGCTGAAATTCTGCTTGTTGGCAACCCAACAAAGTGCAACATGTCCCAGATCTAGAAACCTCTTGGCACAAACTGTTTAATCATCTATAAATCAAAGGAAACCATCATGCCAGCAATCCATGAAGAATATAAATTATAGCATAGGTGGCTTGCTGCCATGTCTTGTTCAGGCTAAGCAGAGTAAAACATAAACGTGAAGAGAAAGTAGAATAAAAACGACCATTTTTTCTATATGATGGCACAATGCTGAGAATGATGAACTGGAAGCCGATCCTCTAGGTCATGTAAATGAAAAAAAGCACCGCACAAACTCATGTAAATGAAAAAATGCTGAGAATGATGAACTGGAAGCCGATCCTCTAGCCTATATGAAGTGACACCGTATTGATATATTTATTGCTATATTATTCAGTAGGTTTATTTCATACCCTCTATTTGTGTGCCAACACCACACAAACTCATTGATATCAGAGATGACATAAGGCGGTTTATATTAATGTAAAAATCATGTAATTTTTTCATCTCATTTCCCAAAAAATTAAAGGTACCCATAATTTCCAAAAAAACCACTAACCTTAATGCACATGCATAACTTACCGCAGGATATCTGGAGGAGCAAAATAAGCAGAATCCATATCTAAAATTCGATACTACTAAAAAGCATGGGATGACACTACCATAGTCACACATATCTGACATGTATCAGCAAAATATAGCACCTTCAAAATATTAAAATATAAAAATTTGAGCTAAACTGCAATAACTTTGAAACCTTTTTGCATAGCTGAATTGAAATCAAACAAAGATACATTGCACAAAGCCAGATGCATCTACTGACAGCTACATCTATTGAAATCAAACAAAGATACCAGCTACATTATTTGCATAAGGCTAAAGTAAAAATATGGGCTACTATGGATAACGGCATGTGTAACGACAAACAACAAACAATGATTCAAAAATACACGTGCACACATATGATACAATATGTATTATCCCATATAATATCCATACGAGAACTAAATAAATGGCTATACTGAAAGCACAGTGGAATGAATTTAGATATACAGGACATGCATCCCCATGAACGAAAGAAAAGGAAGCGCACCATCAAAAGTATAACAGTGCCCTTGCAAAAATTTTATATGCAACCAAAGCCAACCACATTTACTTTTTTTGAATGCAGTCGATAATATCCACGCCCTTAAAAACCACTTTGAACCTAAGGTAATTAGTACTATTGAATTTGACATCGATACTCTTATCTTTTGCTACTATTTGTAAAAAATTTCTGATAGAAATTCAGTATTCCAAATACCATTACATTTCTATAAAAAAACTACTGGAGCATGAAAACGAACATAGTGCATCCCAAACATCTACCCATCTAGTGAATTCAAACTTACTACAACATTGTTTTATATTATTAGCATGTCCTGTTGACTTATATAATTGTATAGTAGATAGAACCACGGTAAAGATATGGGACAAATCAATATCTCAAATCATATCAAAACACAATTGTTTAGTTACAAATAAAGTGATATTTTGACAATAGAAATTGGGCTAAAATATTGTGTAATTTCAGATGTGCTTAGAAGAGATCCCTATTTTTTTCAAAAAAAATGTGGAGGGTTGATATCTTTCTTTCCCATTTTTCCATTTTGGCTACCTGTAGAAATAATAACTGAGAATGGCACCATTCTATCTGAGAAGTTTCCTACTGCATAAACAAGCTATCAGAATGACGCAAAAAACAAAGAAAATGGGACAGTCTGACACCTTTTCCTATTGTACCTTATGATCTGAACCATCCTATTTCCAAATTGATCTACATTCACTTTGAATTAGTACTATTGAATTTTACATCAATACTCTTATCTTTTGCTACTATTTGTAAAAAATTTCTGATAGAAATTCAGCATTCCAAATACCAAGGAATAACCTATATTTAGTTGGGAAATGAAGAATAAGAGCTGAACTATTAGTAAGATGCAAGTCCACATGCCAAGCAAGAAACTGAGACACGTATTTTTATGCCATTCATCAGCAATGTGTGAAGCAGTTAACAGTGATATGATTTTGTTAAGGAGTTATAAATCAAATAAGTGCTACTTTTAAACAATTCATGAACCCCAAGAATCAAATAGTGATTTTGTTATTTCTAGAGGAAAACATATTAAAATGCTGAAACAAAACACTACACATCTAGAAACGCATTATCCTTTTGTTCCATAGCACTGCATGGTAATCTTATTTATAGTCAAAGGTGCACGTACCATAATCAGAGTTAGGATAAAGAGATTTCGTAACTCACGTTGAATGTACCTGAAGAAATGAATAGGCCAAAAAAACAGCAATCATTATGAAGACGCCCTTATTTTAAGGGAGAAATATATGAGCACATATCGGTGCAAATTGTTACTTCCATAGAGAAAACGATAAATTTTTATAGCGAAATACGTGTAATACCTTTTGGCAGAAGAGACACGATCAACGGAGTAGCTTCTTCCTAGATCAAGAGCCACTTGCTCAGCTGATAAGGAACATAAAACAATCATCCATTAAACATATAGAATCCCAGTATTGGCGGCGTGGGCGGTGGACAGCGAGGCAGGCGCCACCTAGGAGCGACGGACAACGGCGACTCTGGCGGCAGCTACTCTGGCACGCTCCATGGCGGCAGGGGTAGCAGTCCGGCAAGGGCGCGGGGCATGCGACGGCTCTGATGCGCTCTGTTGTGGCAGGGGCAGCAAAGTGGTCCGGCAAAGGCACGGGGACAGGCGATGGATCCGTGTGGTCGCGCTGCACAGCTGCAACGGTGGGAGGCGCTTTGGAGCCAGCAAGAAGCAGCGGTGATAAGAAACTAAAATGCCGGACTCGATGGCCTAGGGATCTGTAGACAGGATGGCAATGCCAAGATGGCAATGCACCAGGTAGAAAACAATCCTGAGATGCATATAGAAGTTACAACAGAGATTCACCGCAATTCAAGATAAAACCTTCGGTGAGAAAATAAAACAATGACCTCACATTTAACACGATTGCCATTGAGATGTTGAAGAAGAAAATATTTTCTCCACCAGAGAAAGGGTTATAAAAGACAGCAGGATGACGGCTCATTAGAATCCACAGGGACGGTTGTACAGATTTAAGAATCTGAATTCTTAATGTATTGGTTCCATTGATCAAGGTGTAGTTATTTTCTCTAGAATCTGAAATTGTCTGGGAAAAAATGTAAACCATATAATTTGGAAACATTCTGATCTTTTTCCTAATCTTTTTCAACTGGAGTAAAGATACAACAAAATTTCAACCAGAGCAAAAGAGAGAAACCAGCAATTCAGCAAACACAACATGTAATGTGGAGACGACAACTGCATATATGCATTGCTCGGACAGAGCATTAATAATTCAACCTTGACCTTGATAATGCATCCGCTGCATTGTCCAAACATAATTGTAAATTTGTAACAACAGAATCATCTGAGCTGGCGGCGCACACACACACACACACACACACACACACACACACACACACACACACACACACACACACACACACACACAACGGCGGAAATGGTGTGGCTCCCGCGACGTGACGAGGCTTGTGGCGTGACGGCAGAGCTCCTGACTATTAGATTGACGGGTTGCAAATACTCGATGAAATGTTTAACCTAACTTAGTCAATTTTTTTCTCTAGACACGCTAGCCACAAAAATTTACTTAGGCCCTGCTTGGCAATTCAGTTTTTTCTTACACTTGTAAAAATATACATTTGTATTCTCATGGGCACAAGAAACAAATGGATTTTTTTTTGCCTGCTTGGGAGGTGTAATTTTATACAGATGTACAAAATTTCAGGCATACATATTGTTTGGGAATGAACTTCCAATACTATGGGGCTAAACATCCATGATTTAAAACTGAATTAAACAAGCAGGCCAATTAAACATTCTCAGTCTAGAATTGAGACAAAATATGTCAAAACTAAAACAGAACATCATTCATCCATATGTTTCAGCTGAATTAAACATACTCCATCTAGAACTAAAACAGAACATCTCAAAAACTGAAAGAAAATATCATTATAATTTATAAAGATTCTATTGCTTATATAGCCTTATACAACAGATGGTCTATGAGCTATGGCATAACTTGAGATCATATAAAATTCTCATTTTCAGAAATCAACTCAACCCAGCCCTCAAATCAACTTATTTGCAGGATACTGTTGAAACATTGTTATTCCTCAGCAGTACATCATTTGACAAAAAGATATTTATTTATATCATAGATGTACTACTGTTCTTGCCGAATGAAGGAATGAAGAGTCGTTCATACCAAATTGCCATATAAAATTGGGAACTCACCAGTAACCTTCAATGCAGACAACAATTAGACATAGAAAATCCTCACCCAACATTCTAACAACCTACATCACCCTTTTGTTGTTTGCCGTCTGGTCTATTTTTGGTATCCAAGAAGCTGAAGACTCACCGTTACCTGGGCACTTGGTGTCGATGCGGTGCCTGCTCCACCTTCTTCCTCACCCCGCCTTGCCGCGCACACCGACGAACCAACCAGGCCGAGCAGACGGATACCAGCAGCTTCGGAGAGCCGACCTTGCCGAGGAGGCGAGGAGGATCTCGATGGTGAGGGGCCTGTAGATGTCGGAGATGTCGAGGAAGGTGATGCTGGTGGCCGTCCGAGCCACCGCTCCCTCCAGCGGGGCTGCCGTCCGAGCCCGAGCCCGAGCCCGAGCCTGAGCCCTTGCCTCCCACGCTGCCGGTTCGCTAGGTTTTGGGGGAGACGAACGAGTGCAGGACGATGACGAGACAGAGCTAGAAGAAGACCCCGATATCTGCCGTTTTTTTAGACGGGCCGGCCAGGGATTTTTTTTTTACGGTTGTAATGGGCCAAACCAAGTGTAAAACAAATCTGTTACAGGCCCATCCAAGTAGCTCTTTTACAAAAAGGAAAAAGTCTACTTTACCTCCCTCTACTATTGCCTCGGTTTGGTTTTCCTCCCTCTACTTCAAAACCGGGTAAATTACCTCCCTCTACTTTCCATACCGTGCAAATTACCTCCCTCACTTAAACCACTCCGGTTTTGGGTGTTTTTAACTAATTAAATTCTAAAAAATTATAGGAAACTCAGAAAAAATAAAATTAGAATATTTTAAACCTATAAAAAATGTAAAATCCAAACATGCATTAAAAATATGATATTCTTGTAAAACCTATAAGCCAAAATTCATATTTATGATTGGAGGTATTTTTAATAAAAAAATTATCAAACATGTATATAATTTTTAGCATGTATGTTTATATGCAAGCACCACTTTATTAAATATTTGGATTTTTCATACTTTTATTCTGTTTCTCTGAGTTTTCTATAATTTTCGTTCTGAGGCAGCTAGCAGCTCACTCGCCTCAACTTTTTTTTTGGTCTAAGGTGTGGTCGTGCAATATATCACCATACATTTTTTGTCATGGCTCCCACGACGGTGCATGGCAGAGGCTACGCGGAGGGCATGGCGGAGATGGTGTGGCTCCCGCAACGTGACGAGGCTCGTGACGTGACGTGACGGCAAAGCTCCTGACTGTAGATTGACGGGTTGCAAATACTCGATGAAATGTTTAACCTAACTTATCAAATTTTTTTCTCTAGACATGCTAGCTACAAAAATTTACTTAGTCTAGTGTTAGTTTAAACAAACAGCGAAGTTAGTCATGCCAAGCAAACTAAAGTCGAGAACCAAAACCCTTTACGTGACCACCCTTTCCTCGGCGAGAAGTCGCGAGAAGTCGACACGAAGAATTTGCATTCCCTTGATCTTTTCCGCCTTAAGCTCGTCTCTTTGCTTAAGCTCATTTCTTAGGCCCTGTTAATAGTTGTACTAGGTCTCTAACTTAATGAATATGGCACACAAGGTTTCTTGTATGTTTTATTTATTTATTACTACAAATAGTTTTCTGATTGTTGTTAAGAAAATGATAACTTTTCATCAGTGCACAAAGCATGACATCGTGCAAGCATGTATATCTTTCGTTGCAGCACAAATTTGAAGCAAGTTTCAATTAGTCGACAACCTGTGTGCCATTTCAGAACTAGATCATTCGAAGCTTATAAATGGTAACAACCGAAGCGAGAACCGTAAAGCAGTCACAAGAATTCATTTAACAATAATCACACAACAATCTGAGTGTTCTTGGTGCAAATAAGAAACCTACCACCATCACTGGAATATTTCATGATGCATGGGTCAAGTTAGTAGCTTCACACAAATCAAGAGCCAGCAGTTGAAGGATAGGAGTTTGAACAGCTGAATAAATACAGCATTTACATGAACCAGGAGCACTTGAACATTGCACCCAATAAAATAATTGTCAGAACAAAATGCAACTATGCCACACCACCTTCTAATCACAAATCCATTCTGGAGCAATTTCAAAAAGGAAAAGGAGCAAAACTTGATTGGACTATATCGCACACCTGCGATCCACATTTACCTACCAATTTTACGTTTGTAACAGTTTAAACACTGACCAGAATAAAATCATCTGCGTGTCCAGCCATATGCAATGAAATGGACACAAAGCCTCAGAGAGCAGCCAAAGCACGGATCGCCGATTTAGAGAAGAGCATTCACCAAAATATGTCATGTTGCAAAGAACCTCAAGGATCTCCACTGCGTTCTTGCGCAAGGCCAATGCCACTGTCAGAAATTCATGTTGAGGATAGCAGCAAGAGATTGTGACTTTGTGAGTTAGGCCCTTTTAGATGAAATGGAGCATGACTGAGGTGATAGTATGTGCTATTGACCTTTCACAAGAGAGACAAATAAATTATCTACAACAACAATGCAATCTACAGAACAGTTGTTCTTGATGTTCCATATTGCACTTCAGTAAGAAAATATGCTACAGTTTTAGCTTGATGTATCAACCTCCTTTCCATGATCTTCATTGATTGTTCTTCGCAACCTTCTTAACCATATCTCATAATCCATTGGGTACGGGGTCCCACAAAGGCTGTCAACATAGTCCGCAAAAGCCTTCAACACTGCTGAGACATCACCCAACTTCTGCTGTATAACTCTCCTTGACCAAGATGTCTCTCTCCACTGAAGTGCACCTTCAACCGAGTCAAGCTCTGGGCAAACTCCACCACAAGAGAAATATAGAAGATAAATTAAACTTTCTGCATCAGATGCCGCACACAGCTTGCCTTCCTGGAGAGCAAATGTAGATGAGAAGAATAGATTCATTAAAGGTCGATCCCGGTCTTCTAGGATAGCATGACCCCATCCAATAAGTACAAAATACGGTTGCCTTGAACCATTACTCACACGGATCACATTCTCTGGCCGGATATCCCCGTGACGGATTCCTGCAGATGCTGCAGCAGCAAGAGCAGATAAACAGTCATGGCAACATCTCAGAGCCTCCTCAACACCAAACAATCCATTCCGTATCAGATTTGAAATGGTCTCACCAACTGGTGAAGTCACAAGGATCGGGGTACTGCACCATGGATGGCCACAACTCCCACTGGAGTTAGACTTGTCACATGGACCTGGATGAATGACACGTCCAGAAGCTACAATCTGTGGAATGTATCTGCCAGAAATGCCTCTTTGCTTCATCGAAGTCAGTACTTTTGTCTGCCTTTGAACTTGGTACCAGGAGTTCATATCTTCCCATGCAGGCTCCAATTGAGAAGGGCTGGAGCCCACATACAACAAATAGGTTTTGGTAGGCTCTTCTACAGGGGTAGCACTATAAATAGGAGGCTCACTTTCTATTAGGATATCATTGATTTGAAAACCCTTTTGCCAATTTGCATCCTCCATCAAGACAACAGATCCTATCTCAAGCTTCAAGATTTCCTCTGGTTTTACATCAACAGCACCTTCTTCCTGTACTTCAACAATTTCAGGAGAATGATTTCGTTGCTGCGACTGAAACAAACCATTTCCGTTAGCTTGTCTGTCAACCAGATGTCTTTCTGATCTTCGACTCTGTAGCCGGGAACTATGCTCTGTGGCTAGTTCATCAAGAGAATACTTTGGTCCTCCACAGAATTGGGTCATTGAATGGAAAATTGCAAGTAGAACTTGAAGGGTCCCAATGTCTCCCCAATTAGCATTTCCAAGCTTGTTCCATACTCGATCTATGGAAGAAACTGTAATTTTGGCATGTTTTATTATCCATTCAGCAGCACAGCCATACACATTGTTCAAATCAAAATCCAGCATGTTCAGATCACCTTGGACATTTACCACTCCTCCAAACTGTGAATCAACAAGGAGCACATATACACAGTTTGAATTTCGTAGAACAGTGGAGGATCTGCTAAGGCTCCGAGAGAGTAGAACACGCAAGGCAAAGAATAGTGCCTCCCCAAAGACAGCAGGAGATGGTTGTTGGTCATTCTGCGCAGAAATCATTCCAATATCAGGCCTCAGCAAAGCCAACACAACAATGTGATCCCACCTTCCTTGTGAATGCTTTGAATTCTTCAGCAGTACAGCTGTCGCACAAACACCATCAAGTTTCCCACTGCTGATAGCCTTCTCAGCAGGATAGAACTTAGAGCTCGTGCTGTGTATGCAGGCAACTGAGAAAGGCATTGCTTCATCGGCACCCCAGAAAGTTTCCCACAATCCCTTAATACCTGCATGCAGAAAATCTTCTAGTGCAAGATGTGCAGTAGCTTCAAAAATATCTGATGTTGACGCATGAACAGCATTTGGCATCCGTACTAGCTGCTGAAAGGTAACACCTTCCAGAGCATAGTCAAAATTCTGCAGTTCGGTAAGGTCAAAAGGAATACCGAAAGCTGGCTTCCTGAAACTGCAATCTTCACTATGCCCAGCAAACCAATCATCTAAGCTCGTTGTCAAAAGTTCACTGTCCACAAACTTCCGGAGGAAATCTTTACAGGTAGATGATGATGAATTTCGATGTCTACCTCGTGATGAAACACTAGACTTTTTTGGTCCTGAGCCAACTGATACACGGTCAGGTGATTGACCTGCCAAATGACATCAAATTCCTCAATTAAAAAGTATAACTCTTGCAAAGAAAAGACAATAAGTAATTCAATATGAGCTTAATGAAATTCTAGGATTTAAGTAAAAATAACAGAAAGGGACACATAAATTCAAGACACCGAATAAAATAAGTATATTTTTCCAATGAATAATAGCCAAAGTTAGAAATTGGCCTGTACATTTGTAATTGAACATAGTAATTTAGTCTCACTGAATCCTCCTAGCAAAACTACATGAGTGTAGCAACTGAATAGATGGATTATTCGTATCAAATGGGAATACAGCATGGTTCATGTTTGCTCCTAATATCTCGACCACATCAGGTACAGCAGGACTATCCAAATGTGTGTCAACACTTAAGTTAGCGATGATAAAAGATTACCTTAGTTATTTATCAGAGCCTCTGCATGGTAATGGTAAAACATAAGCCTAATTGCTTATCATTTTCAAAGATTGTACCATTATAGGGTTTTTCTATTTACCGCCTGAAATAATCAAAATGCTCAATGAACACCATTCAAAAGCATTCCCAAATTGCATCGCAGCTTGCTGCTGAATCCGTATCTTAATTGTATCCTCCAGTTGCGCATTTCGATCCTATTAGTTAACATTCAGTGGTGCAATCCAAGCATTGAAGTCGTCCAGCCGTACAGAACTAATATTCTCGATAAATCACCAATCACCCTAAAAAACAGGACTTCCTTCACGCACTGAATTTCTCAAAATATTGCATGGTGAAACCACAAAAGTTCAAGCACTCCCATGATCCCATCCTCTATCGAGTGAAGAATCCCAATCCATTGCTCGCTCCAAACTAAAATAGAGCTTTAGTAATAGAATTCACGAACAACCCCACCCCAGTGAAGCTGTGAAGGCACCCAAGCAACCTCCTGGGAATAAGAGTTCTATCAAAACGGCGCACAAAAGCTACAAAAATCCCAGAACAGCATCCTCCCCGATGTCACAAACTGGACAGCAAAAGTCGAGCCTTTCACATCTTGCTCCTAACCCCAAAGAACGAAGAACCAGCACCAACAATCAACCTGAATTTGCACATGCGCCCCAATTCTTGATTCCCAAAGTCCACCCTTAACTCAAGAGGAAAAGCAAAGTAGCCCATGCAGAAACAAGGCTGCCTGCATCCAGATTTCTCGCAAGAAACCACGCCCAGATCTAGAAAGAAAACGTAAGCACCCCCAAAAGGAGAAGCTAGGTGGAAGCACGCACCTTCCATGGCGGAGGAGGCCGGGTCGTCTCGTCGCTGCCCTCCTTCCCCACGGCCTGCGCCGGGCGGATGCTAGATTGGAGCGCCTGCTGCTGCTGCCGCAGGACTGGTACGACTGCTCCCAACCGCCTCCGCTCCCCGTGGTCGCCTCCCCCTCCGCAGGACGGCTTCCCCAAGAAAAAACATGCGTCGCCGGCCCAGAGGAGCGGAGAAATGCAGCGAAAGATGGGATTTTTTTAAGGGAAACCAAGAAATCTCTCCCCTCCGGCCGGGACCGATCGATTGCGTCGGGCGTCGCCTCCTCCCGCCCTGCGACCCTGTCGCTGGTGCTGCTGCCTCGGCCTCCAGTGCGGCAGCGGAGTGGACTCCTTTCTCTTCTTCTTTTTTTTATCTTCTCCTAATAATTTCGGGATTTGTTTTGCTGGAAGAAAGAGAAATTGTGAGCTCGGCTTTTTGCGCTTTCAGTTCAGGGTGTTTTGTTGGCGTGCGTGCTAGGTGCCAGTACTGTGCTGCTGCCGCGCTGTACAGTGCTGTCCTGTTTTGGGCGTTACTTGCCTTGCATTGGATTATTTGCATGTGAATGGATGCAGCGGTTTTTGCTGGAGATGCCATAGCAGTCTAGCAGACGGATACAGAAACCAAGATGTCATTTCTAGTGAAGAAATTGTGGTATTTTTTTATAGATTTTTTGCATTCGAAACGTGGCATTAGAGGCATTTTACAATGCAAGAGTAAAGATATAAGGTCCTTCCTTTCTCTGTGTTATCTTGTTTTTATGCTAAAAAATTTTCCACCTTATTTTCCATGTTCACCAGCAAGTGGGGGATGAGCTCACATTTTATTCGGAAAATGGTCTCAGCACGGTTTAGTTTCCCATTAAACGACCGGAAGGGCGAAAGCTAGGGAAAATGAAACGACTGCAAGGGGGAAAGCCAGGAAATATGCCGTGCAGTTTGCCAATCGATCTTTTTAAAAGAAAAGGCAGGAGAACTACTGTCCATTTTCATTAAGCAGGAGTAAAAAGAAAGAAAAACCACATGCAAAACACGGGGGCACAACCGCAGCACACCAACTGACACCTCGGCTAAAGATTGAGCACCTAGCTCGTAGGACAAGCACAACCCTGCGGCACCACAACGCACACAAATATATAACTGCCAACCACTTCTGGCTACACCAACTCCAATACATGCATGGGATGCTTCGCTGGAGAAACCGCCACCGTCGGAGACAACAGAAAGGTCGGACAGAAGAGAGTCGGAGTCATCGTGCGTTGTCACCACTGCATAGGAACATCACATGGAAAGAGGGAGAGAACGTCGACTGCCACCATTGCACGGAATGCTCGTGTGAAACGCACGACCACTTCTATCAATCATACCAAGGGCACTGAAGAGCAAAAAAAGAAACCAATCGTTACTGCCGGACTTAGAGGACGCCTGCGGCAGAAACACATGTCAACCAACAATTGTCAGTCACCATCGACCACCATCCACGATGACACTCTTGCTGGCTACCTAGGGGACGAGCCGCTACTGCTAAGGGAGGCCGAGGACGGGTCGAGCACACCGCTACAAGAGCCGCCACGTAAGGAGGAAGAACAAATGTCATTGTCGCAAAAGAGGGGGGCGATGACATCGCTTCAGCCGTGTGCAACAAGCGAAAAGATGATTGTTGAAACACAAGCTACCAAACAGAAGAACGAGTGTCAAAGCCACAAGAGAAGGGGACTGTGACGCCGCTCCAGGCCCAACTAGCACTCAGCAAAACCATACTCTACTTGCTACCATGGAGGTCTTGGGGCAAAACCCATTGTGGTGCCTCCAAGGAGAGGAACAACAACGAAGGCGTCGCCAACACCAGCCCAAATGGGCATGGATTTTCACACGATGGTCTCTACTGCAAAGCCTCCAAGAAAGGAACTGGTGCCGAGAGGCACCGGTTGTCACAAGATGGATGGGCTTTCGCCCGGGGAAACCAGCCAAGAGGCAACCTCACCTTTAGAGCAGGACAATTTAGCCACACGTTCCCTGAATCTATCCAACCACAGAGCTATTGGATCCTTGTGTGCCACCTCGCTGGATCCAGTATCCACTTCTCTAGGTTGCCGCAGCAGGGCCACTTTGTGCTGCACCACAGCTACCGAGGCACGCCTTGGTCAAGCCACGACCAACCCAACCGCATCCACCACAATCACCTGGTAGCCCACACCGTGAAACGGGTAGCCTGCCATTACAACTAACGAACCAATGCTAGAGTCGTTACCGCCACCACAGCGCACGCGTGCTCCTTTGCCGGCGGGAGCCCTAGGCCGCGCCTTGCCCACCCACGACAAAGCATCAAGGCACAACGTCGATCTCTAACGAGAAGGAGCCCGCCATCACATGCAGACCACACCAAAGCCTTGAGAACGTAGTCACTCCTATTGTTCTCGGAGAACTCCCAAAAATTCTCTAGCAAGCACCCTACTGGCAGATACGAAGAGGCGGCCGTCATGCCGTATGAGCCATCAATTGCCACTATAGCACCCTGCGCCGCCATCTCTGATGCAAGAGGACAACGAGATCACCACGTTGCAACTGTCTACCACGACATGGCAACCTTGTGAGCCACTGCCGGATCTGGCCTCCTCACCAGCGAAACCGGCTTCCCCGCTGGCAAAACTCGATAGGAGGGGAGGGGGAAGAAGAGGGAGGAGGAGGAGGGAGAAACTGTCTGGCTCCTCTGCCCCGTCGGAGTAAATGCCGACGGTGGTGGGGCTGGCTAGCACGCTACTACTTTCACCGTCGTTAGGGGCTAGGGATAGAACTCTCGAGCCACTTGGCCGAGACCCCAATGGAAAAACTTTGCCAATATAAGTGCTTGAAAGCTAGCATGGTGAGCACCAAGATCGGTACATGCCCTTGTCCTCTACAAGGCTAAATTAGCGTTGATTTGGCTAGCTAATTACTTCCCCATATCACAAAAAGTAGATGTTTTAGGTGTGTTCTAAGTCAAAGTTTCAAAACTTTATCTATCTAAATCTTTTGAAGTATTTGAAATAGATTCATGAAAGTCATACGCACAAATTCATCTGAAAACACTTTGGTAATATCATATTTTTATGGATTTTTATAAGTAAACCGCAATAGTAATAAGTGGTCAAAGTTGTATTTAGAATACTACATGGGCATTTAAAATGCCAAGTTTTTGTGATACGGAGCATGTGCTTCATGAAAGTGGGGAAACACGAGAATCGGTGGAATGAAGATCCTGAATGGTAGCTAGCTAATTGTTCTGAGACACAATAATACTACACAACTATTGTCAATAGCAAGCCGCCATGTCAAATACAACTAAATAGTGTTGTAGACAACTTCCATTGATAGGTCTTCTCTATATACAACTGTCTTAGTACAAATACAAATGGTCCAATTCTCCATGCAGTCTCTCAATCGTATCCACTGATATCATGTGTCCTACTATGTAGCACGGTTTAGGGCATGCATGCATGCCCATTGCTATCCACGTTCTACCCGAAGTCTTGGCCCAGCCCCAAATTTACCATTCATATACCTAAAATTAATCAATATTCATAGATTCAAATTTTGGTCCTAGCAATGGACAAACACAACTAACCTAAGCAAGTAGAGCATATATTTTACATGCTCTTTAGAGGGGGATGGCAAAAGAGGGGAACACTCTGCTGCATGCACCCTAAATTGCTAACCAAAGAGGCGACCTCCTGAAACTGAAAGCGCATGCATGCTTGCATCCTGTTGCGTGCTGCCCCCCTATCTCTCTCATATCTTGTGTTGCCTTTTGAGAGGTTAGATTTAGATCAACACATTCCTCACAAAAGCTGCAGCATGTGAATATACAGATGATGATAAGCACAGCAGCAGAGACGCCTGGCATTGGCGCACACACGCACCATGATTATTGTTGGTTTGGGACCATATATGATGAGTTGTGAGCGTGGCATGGCATGGCAGGGACCATCTCAGAGAGTGCTAAGCGTCGAGGGACGAGCGGCCAAGACAACGCCCATGATTATGCAGGTCATTGTGAGCGACAGAGAACGGGACAGCATGCCATGGAGATCACTTCGAGCACACGCTTGCCCACGTACTCTTTGCTAGCCACCCATAGCTATCCGTGTTCTCCTCTCCTTTCAGCAGCAGCCAGCATGCATGATCACCTGGGGTGGTGAATTATGTTATACATACCTCGAGACCATGCACGCGATTGCACTTGCACGACGTAAAAGCACTTTTGATAATTTTATAAGAGAAATTTGTTTTTATAACTCTGGTTTCGCAGTAAGTGTGGGTCAACTGAGTCACTGACAATAGGTCGGGATGACAAATAACAAAATGCTATCTTCGAAGAGTGTTATAAAAAAAACATCCCATTTTAATCATGGTCACTGCACCAGTCGTGAGTCGTGACCAATTCATCTCCCTCGAATATGTTACAGACTCCTAGCACAATGACTAGGAAATGGCTTACGTGTGTGTTGGGCCTTGTGGGCTTGTTTGTGGGCCGCATGTACTTAGACCGTTGTATTGTGACCGGCAAGATCATCTTGGAAGAGAAGAAATCTAATAAATTGTGACGATCATGAAGAGATCAGAGAAGTTTCGAGGAAGGGTTTAGGAGGATTCGAGGAAGAATTTGGGATCTGCAGAGGGTGAGAGCTTAGGAGAGAAGACAACGGAAGGATGGGGAATAGTGATTTTTCATAACGTGTCCGACACAGCACAGTGATTGGGTTTATATCCCCTTACACGACACTTGGGCCGGAATGAAACAAGGCCCACGGCCTGAATGGGACGCAGCCCGCACAACTAACTTGTAACACCCTAATTTTGGGCAAATAAAAAAAATTTTGGTCAAATTCAAAATTGGGTTGAAATTCGAATTTCGTTTGAATCTTGTACTGCCATGTGGGCCCCTCTCTCTCTCTCTCTCTCTCTCTCTCTCTCTCTCTCTCTCTCTCTCTCTCTCTCGCTCGCTCGCTCGCTCTTTCCCTGCAGTGTGGCCCTGCCCGCTGGCTCTGCTATGCTCCGCCGCGTGCCGCTACTGCCTCTGCCCCAGCTGCTCGCGCTATCATTGCCACGTTGCGCCGCGTCGCTCGCCGTGTGCATCTCCCCCGCATCGCCACGTCTCCCTCCTAAGCGTCGTACTTGCCACTGGGACCACCCCGACGCTCAGAAAAGCCCTTAAACCGAGCCCCACCTCGCCGGCGCCATTTCTCCCATTTTCTCCCAATTTTCCCCGAATCGCCGTCGTGAGCGAATCCGCCCCCAACGTGACCTTTTGGTGCGATTCCTTTCACCCAAGGCCTTCTTTCTTCCCGGCACCGCTCAATTGCTACTGGAGGAAATCTTCTAGCAAACTTGATTGTACGGCTAATGTACATGTTGCAGGATCCCTGAATTTTGTATAGCAGTAGAGGTCTTAGATCTCTGGACTGTGTGAAAGTGTATGAAAGGGAATACAAATGTTTTTCATGACTCGTGATTAATCAATTTAAAGATTTGGCTATGAATTGCTGCTGTTCAATTTTTAGCAGAGGTTTTTTATGCATGTAGAATGAAAGAATTATGAAGGTTATGGCAAGCATTATCTTTGGGTTGTACCAGTTCAGCTTTTTTGATGCAATTAAGTGAATTTTAGGTATGCTTCAGATTCAGTTTCAAAGACAAGTGTTGCATGCTGCATGATGAGCTGTCGTGCTGGATGCCCATAGAAGGCCATTGGATAGTGCAATTCACGGTTCTTATGAATGAGCTTACCTGCGTGGTTCTTGTTTTTTGTTCCCTACCTGCACGTGGGCTTACCTCCTTTCTGGCCACCTGCGCGTGGCTGCCTCGTTGTAGCGTTTTGGGCTCCGCCCAAATGTTCTATGAGTCCTGTGTTTCCGCCTGCGTGCGGCTTAGATGGTTTATTTTCGCCCCTGCTTGGGCCTGTGTTTTCTCTCTCTCCCCCGCCGCCTGCGCGTGGCAGCTTTGTTGGTCTCTCCTCGCTCAGGGCTACCTTGGACCCCTCAAAGCGACCCCCTTTTAGCGTGTTATTTTGTTGTTCCCAATGAGGATTCTCTGCTGGAATGTTCGTGGCCTCAACTCTGCGGCCAAGCGCGATGTCGTTGCGTCCCTCGTCCGTTCGCATAATCCCGCAATCCTGGCTATCCAAGAATCCAAGCTATCCAACCCGACGCACCAACTCCTCCTAGAAACCTCGAGCCACAGGCTGCGCGGGGCGCTTCATATCCCGGCTGCTGGTACTAGGGGAGGCCTGCTCCTGCTCTGGGACGACGCACGGGTTCACCTCTCAGACCCCCTGCTCCTCCAGCACTCTATTTCCGCCCGTGTTTCACCCCTGGACGGCCAGCCTAGTTGGATTATCTCAAATGTTTACGGTCCAACGGATGATTTGTCCAAATTGCTCTTCCTTCAGGAAGTTCGGACCATCTCCGCCCACTTTTCCGGACCTTGGCTCATTCTAGGTGACTTCAACTTGATCTACAAAGCCTCCGACAAAAATAACCTCAATCTCAATAGAAGGCTCATGAATCGTTTCCGCGCCGCGATCGACGACTGCTGTCTTCGGGAAATAAACCTTGCCGGAAGGCGCTTCACCTGGAGTAACGAACAGTCCAATCCCACCCTGGTCCGACTTGATCGGGCCTTCGCTAATGCCGCGTGGGAACTCCGGTTTCCTTCGTGCTCCCTCTTACCTTTATCTTCCTCCGCCTCGGACCACTGCCCCTTGCTCCTAACTGCCGAAAAGCTGCCTAGGCCTCCGCGTCGCTTCCGTTTCGAGAACTTCTGGCTTTCCATTAGGGCAATAATGGAGCCCTGTCGCTCCCTCAAAGCGCAACATGCCGGTTGCTCCCTCAACGCGCGACAGGCCGGTCGCTCGCTCAACGCGCGATAGGTGACCTTTTCTGCTCGCCAGCTCGCGAAGGAATCCAACGCTCTGGTCGCTCCCTCAACGCGCGATAGGTGCCGGTCGCGCGTTCAAATTTCGAACGGGCGGGCGCCGGCGCTAGGGGACGGGGTTTGTGGGCCTGGTCGCGTTTTGGGAGATCGATAGGATGCTATCGCGTGTTGAAGAATCGATAGATGCCTAGTTTTGTCTAATTTCAAAAGCGTCATATATTTTTGTCTAAAATAATATAAATAAATATATAAATAAATTTTTGCCGCAGAACAACTATGAAATGGCTTAAGTGTGTGTTGGGCTTGTGGGCTTGTTTGTGGGCCGCATGTATTTATGCCGTTGTATTGTGCCTGGCAAGATCATCTTGGAAAAGAAGAAATCTAATAAATTGTGACGATCACGAAGAGATCAGAGAAGTTTCGAGGAAGGATTTAGGAGGATTCGAGGAAGAATTGGGGATCGGCAGAGGGTGAGAGCTCAGGAGAGAGAAGACAACGGGAGGATGGGGAATTGTGATTTTTCATAGCGTGTCCGACGCAGCACAGTGATTGGGTTTATATCGGCCGGAATGAAACAAGACCCACGGCCTGAATGGGACGCAGCCCGCACAACTAACGGCCTTCCCGCCAACCTACCGCTCAAGCCGGCTGCTCCCCTGACATAAATTTCCCCAATCCCCTTCTTCCCTGAATTCCCAATATCTTGCTTTCAATTTCCCAAATCCTTGCTGAATCTATCGTTGGCTCGTAACGGCGATCCATGAGGTTCTTCCGCATTCCCTCAATAGGCCTATCAATTCTTGTGTGCCTGTCAATTTCTAATAAAAATAGGCCCCATTGTTTGTCATTGTTTAAAGTTTCACTACTAGTTGTTAACTATCTATCAAGCTTAGCGTTTGGGGCCTTACTTAGATATTGATTATATATCAAAAGTAAGTAGCCATATACGATAATGCTTGCGTCGGATGCCCAGCCTAGCCCACAACGCAGCGCTAGCGCTCCAATCGCAGCACACCCACGCGGCCACGCGTGGTGCCAGCGCTAGCTCACTCCTGCGCGTAGCTTGCCCATCAGCTAGCTCCAAGTGTGTTTCATTTATGCTATTTAAATTTCTCATTTTTGTATCCATTTCATCTGGAGTCCGAAACGCATAGAATAAATTTCATAATTCATCTAAAATCACAATTAACTCATTTTTAATACTTTTAAAATTTTTATTTTTTATTTTCCCACGGATCAAATTGTTCCGAATGGCAAAACTACTTGTTCCAATAGCTAAAATTATTTGTTTCGGCAATCCGAACATATTGTTTCAGTAGGCTAAACTAAATATTTCAATGGCACGCATGATAGGCTGTTCCAGTAGGTATACAATTGGGTTAGCCCTATTTTTCCAATTGTCATGTTTTGTTCGTAAGTCTTGTTTTGATGGAACAACTTGTATACTTGTATACTTTGTATACTTTGTATACTTGTATACTTTGTTCGTGTAGCCTATTATTCCAGCAGACCAAATACATTGTTCCAATAAGTATACAGGTTGTTCCATCAAACAAGACATATTGTTCCAGTTGGGTTTAGTCTATTGCTTCAATTGAGTTAGCCTATTGTTACAGCAGACCAAATACATTATTCCAACATATATAAAAGTTGTTACAACAGACAAGATCGATTGTTCTGAGAGGCTAGACTCATTGTTCCAGCAGACAAGACAGATTGTTCCGGGAGTCTAGACTCATTGTCCCAATAGGCTAAACTAATTGTTCCAACAGACTAAAAATATTGTTCCAATAGGCTAAACCAATTGTTTCAACATATTAGATAGATTGTTCCAACAGGCTAAACTAATTATTTCAATGGGCTAGATAAATTGTTTCAATAGGCTAAACTAGTTGTTTCAACAGGCTAGACATATTGTTCCAATATAAAAAAACTAATTGTTGCACTTGCGTAGACATATTGTTCCAGTGGGCTAAACTAATTGTTTCAACAACAGGCCAAAAATATTATTCTAATAGGCTAAACCAATTATTCCAACATACGATATAGATTGTTCCAACAGGCTAAAGTAATTGTTCCAACAGACCAAAAATATTGTTCCAACAGGCTAAACCAATTGTTTCAACAGACTTTATAGATTGTTCCAACACAGCTAAACTAATTGTTTCAACATGTCAAACATATTTTTGTTACAACAGGTTGTACAAATTATTTTATTGGGCCAGATAAATTGTTTCAATACGCTAAACTAGTTGTTTCAACAGGCTATATATATTGTTCCAATAGGCTAAACCAACTGTTTCACTTGGTTATATGTCCACTAGGCAAAAGTAATTGTTTCAGCAGGCTAGCCATATTGTTTCAACAGGCTAAATTAATTGTTCCATTAAAATAACAAATTGTTTCAGTAACTTTTTTATAGCAACATTGGTCTTGTTTTGTTCGTAAAAATGCGAGGAACGCAGCGGTGCAAACGGTTCGTGCATTGGATCAACCAGTAAAAATCTATGGCCGTTGAAAGAGAAAACTGAAAGTATTATATTCGCTGACATCATCAATGATGTCATTGCATGCATGCAGATGGGGCAGCTTTTTTCTCTTTTTGCGACCGCGTCTGTGTTGGGCTGGGCTGGGGCGGCGTCCGACGCGCGAGCGCAGCGTCGGACGTCCGTCCCCAAGTCCACGCCAACCATATAACTATTGTACCAAAAGTAACGAACGTCCGCCGCCCAAATTTTTCATGGTAAAACTTTAAAAACAGCACCTCCTAAAAACTTCCAAAAATTATTCTCCTCTTTCCCACCTACGACTCTATAATCACTTATTCAGGCGACTTAGGGGACAACTTGATCCCCACGGTCAAGACCTTTCTTTGTTAGCGTCCTTCCTCACCACCACTATCATCGCTAGTGCAGTGCAAGTGGTGGACCCTTCCTCTCCCCTTTTACTCCACTTCCCTCCCTCCCTCGAGATTTTCGCACTTTCATGAGATGGTGGCTGCGGGAGGTTTTGCAAGCTGGCGGTTGCCAGTGATGGGTTGCCCAAATTCGACAGCAAGATAGCCAGGTCCAAAGGCGGGGAGGCCGGATCTGGTGTGGGCCAGTTTGGCAACGTGCCGTGCGGGTCGTCGCTCATGTGCTCAGTCTCCGGCAAGCCACCGACGATGGTGGAGTGACTGGTGAATGGGTAGGGCAACTGCTCGGCAGCGTGTAGCAACGGCGGTCTCTAGCCTAGTTATCAGGCATAGTTGACGGTGATGCTGGAGCCGCCTAGATCCAAGGTAACAAAGCTAGATCCCACATATGGTGGTGGGTGGGACCGGTGAGCCTCTTGTTGGTTTCCACGGTTGAGATCTCCCCCCTTGGTAGCGGCGAATCCTTCATCTTCTGGCGTCTCCTATGAGGTCCGTCGTTTCACCGCCTTGCTCCTCCCTCCCTCTGTGTGAGACTTGGTGGTGTTGAGTGGTTCCCCTTATTAGTGGTGGTGTGACAACGTGGGTCGGTGACTACGGAGTTTACATCAATCCCATAGCTTATGGCCTCCCTTTAGTGTGGCTTTAGTGGGTGCGCAGACAAAAGCCCTACCCGTTTGGGTAAGCAATGGTTGTTTGGCTCCACTCTCTGAAACAACGTAACGGTTGCTATCATGTTTAAGGTGTCGTCTTTTGGGCTATCTGTTGGCCGCCAGCCAGAGTTTATTCTTGTTGATTGTTCATCGTCTTGCTAAGGTGGTAGTCTCGGTTGGGTCGGCTGCATCGGCCTGTCTAGTTGACCACCGTCCACCGATGTTGTGTCATTGGGTTGCCACGGTGTCCGGTTGGTGGGCTGCTATTGTTTTGGCGAGCAACATTGTGATTGGTTTTAGGTCAAGTTGGCAGCATTAAGCTGCGGTGTGATTTGATGCCTTGTGTCATACTATTTTTTTTTTATTTTTCTACTTCAAAGAATTGGCAGCTGTCTTTTGGTTTTTTTTTTTCCCCAAAATTTTGGAACAGTATGTCATGACGCACACTGCTGCTGCTGGCTGCTTCTAACAATCCCCTGTTTCGTACCAGGCGTATACAGATTCACGCACGCCGCGCGCTCGCAGGGTCTCTCCAAGAGCCGGGAGGCCCCTCCAGGCGGACGTAGTCGTACATGACGCCGAAGAACTCGCTGAGCGCCCTCGTCTGCGTGATGGCGATGCTGTTCTCGCCTTCCTGCAGCAGGTACCCCCTAATGGCGAACTCCAACCCCCACTGCACGCCGTGTATCCCGTGCCTCGCGATCGCGTTCCCCTCGCCGAACTCCGGCGTCGTCAGCACCCCGCCGCCTAGTCGCCTCGCGCCGCCGTTCACCTCCACCTTCAGCCTCGACATGTGCGCCGCCGCCAGCGCCACGCGCAGCGTGTAGGTGCCGTCCGCCACCACGCGGTCCAGGCTGAACCGTATCCGCCGCGTCGTCGGCGCGTGGCCGCCGTCGCCGCCCACCTTCCTGCAACCCCACAATAACGCGCTTGACGGGCTGAAATCTGCAAACCAAGCTAAGAAGCAGCAGCAGCAGCACTGCAGCAGCGATCGATGGGTGCTCTACCTCGTGACATGCGCGAAGAACCAGTCCTTGGAGTGATTGCTCTCGCCGACGGTGAACACGGGATCGTCGTCGGGGTACAGCTCCGCGTACCTCTCCCACAGACCGTACTGCCTATACCTGCAGAGCATATAATATATCAGTCAGAATGTCAGCTCAAGCGTTCAATCACCCTCGTGAAGCTCGCTCTCCGATTGAGACTTGAGAGTTCAACGGCGACGAAATTAAAGACGACGAACTTGTCCTTGTGCAGGAAGAGCTTGTTGCTGTACTTGGGGTTGGGGTCGGGGACGAAGAACTCCGCCGCGCTCCGGTCAGGCACGCCGATCTCCCACAGCGTCGGCCCCGACCTCGGGGGCTCGAACACCAGATCACCCAGCTCGACGGTGCCACCTGCTCAAGAAATCGAGGCCGAATCTTTCAGTCCATCAGAATTCAGAACAAGGTTGCTCTGACTGACTGACTGACAGACTGACTGATCAGTTCTTGATGTGCTGCTAATTAATCAACCTGGTGTCACGGTCACTGCAGAGGTGTGCATGTAATCCCCAAGAAATCCAGGAACCCACGCGTAGACGTTGTACACCCCTGCCCGGACATTGCCGATGGTGAATCCGCCGCAGGGTGATGCCCTCGTCCAGAACTGGTAGTTCTGCAAAGGATGTGGGATGATCACTTGCTCAGAACATTGAGGACGATGGTGTCTCACTGTCTCTAGTCTCTACTGACATCTCATGTATATCAAAAAGAAAAATTAAAAAACCAAAATACCTTGCTCTCTGTCGCCCAGGAGCCGGGCTCCCCTGGCGAGGCTAGGCCGATGTAGGCCATCCCTGCAGCCATGTCCTGGCTGCTCGTGTACCTGACAAAAATGCACACAAATTTCCAGGCATGACATGAAGTAATTCCATGTATGCACATAGAAATGAACCGCAGACATAATTCATATCCAGGGAGAGGAATTCCGTTGCCAAAATTTCGCTGCTGGGCAGAGACACGAGCAATAATCGGTGATAACAAGATTTTTTTCATAAAAAAATTGAGAATTTCTTAGGGGCATTTGCTAATATGCCGCTAAGTACTGTTTCATTCCACATGTCATATGTGTATCAATGGGACATTTTTCCAATTGTCAAAATACTTTAGGGGCATTTTGGCGATTTGTCTCAATTTTTTTTTGTGGCATCCCACCAAATAACATTGATAATCAGCAAAATTAAGGTTTATCCCAAAAACTTCAACCAAATTTTGTTTATAACTATATGCATCAAACAAGAATGATTATAATTGACCTCAAATTGTCGACAAACTACTAGAGGAAACCTGAAACTTGTCGCATGGCGCTTGCTGTGTGATTAGACTTAGTTAAGAGAGAGCATCTTAGGGATTAGGTTTTCGACTATGTGTCAGTGTATGTAATTAAGCCATATAAAAACTTTGCTTTCCTTTAATCAAAATGGGTAAACACCCATATTTTTTAATAAAAACTATATACACCAAAAAGTCATTAGACACTACCACCTTTAACACCCATAGTGATATTACTTTTGCGAGATTGTTTTGTATGACCATACCTGTCTCTAACAAATAGCCTCCCGGTGATGGAGCCCCTCTCGTGGGCCCGATGCAAGTCTCGTGATTGAGGGAAGCTGTATGGCCACTTGCCGGCTTCGTCTCGTGCTTGCGCCTTGGCGTCCTCCCATAGCTCCTGTAGATCGCCTCTCCTTGGGCTAGAGTTCAAGTAGATGAACACCGGCCCCATCACTTTCTTCCAGTACTCGCTGTCCTCAATTTTCACGACGATCTCGTTGCCAACGTAGTGCGTCCCTAGGAACATCTGATCCACAGAGGCGCATACGAATCACAGAGAGGTTTCAGTGATCAAAGTGGATTTTTCTGAACTACATATTAGTAAGACATGTTCATGATCACTGAATGCGCTTCAAAATTCATAATTAACTTCACTAAACTAAAATAATTCCTTTGCAAAAACATCCTTAATTTTTTTTAAAAAATATTTGGTTCTTCTTCCTCCCTCCTCGAGCCGGCCACCACCCGCGACCACCGTCTTAGCTATGTGTGACCACAACAGTGTGGCCTTGGTGTGGGCGCCACGGCTCGAGTGCACGTTGCCATGGACATGTGTGACCACTGTCATGGTCGCCAGTCGAGGAGAGAACGGAGGGAAGGACCCAATTACATGGAAATCAAAATTATGAATTTTTTTAAGAAAAAAACATTCAAGGTAAGTTTGTCCGAGAATCAATCTTGGCCTTGTTTGTTTCAGATTAAATTAAATTAAATTAAATTAAATGAAATGAAAATTTTATATTTTTGTATAAGCCAAATGATGTAATGTTTTGTAGTCATTCTTATGGGGTTTGAAATAGTACTTCTTAACCCAATTGCATGGAAATCAAAATTATGATTTTTTTCAGAAAAAAAACATTTGAGGTAAGTTTGTCCGAGAATCAATCTTGAAGCATGGCTGTGAACGTGCCTGTACCCTCGTCTACGTGGGAGTGAATTGAATATCCGTTCAGAGATCAGTGGAGCAGAGGTAGGCAGCTTACCGTGAGGGAGGTGGGCCCGACGTGGGAGGTGAGCTCCCGCTTGAGCGGGCCGCCGCTCTTGAACTCGTTGCTGGGGGTGATGACCCAGAACCCCATGGGGTTCGGGTGGCTGCCGCTCATCCACCCATGAACCACGTTGTCCTTGTTGTCCAGCGAGTACTCGTACTTGTCGTCCACCTGAAACCAGACCGGATCAGACGCGCCAAGAAAAAAAGAAAAGAAAATGCTTCCATCTTCATCGCTTGATCTGCCATGCCATGCCTTGCCAGGAATCAAAATGTTTGCTTCTTGTAGCACAGCTCATGCCGAGTCACTGACTGACCTCTCCTCTGAACTGTGGCTGGGAGGGGTTGACGAGCAGGACGGCCTCCTTGTACGCCAGTGGGACGCCATGGGGAGCTTCCCTGTCGGCGGCGCTGGGCATGTACCTCTGAATATCGTCCGAGATCGCCATGTAGTTGAACCTGACGGACACACAATATGTTCATACCATAGGCAGGACCAATCGATTAGTTTCATCAGGGGTTACAGTGCGTGTCAAGAAAACCCTGTGAAATTAAGGGGTGGCATACTGACATATACTGATATACATTCAAGGAGAAGATCATCGAGCTGAATGACTGAACAACACAGGAAATAAAGGATAGCACGCGCTACGTACTCACTTGCCCGTGTTCAGTTTGAAGGCGAGGCGGGCCTCGGTGATGTTCAGAGCAGGCCAGTCTCTGGCATGCTCGAAGATGGCGTAGCAGTAGAACCCAGAGCTTCCTCTGAGCATCACTAGCCTGTAGAGGCAGCCGTTGCAAGTGTCAGTGACTCGGTGATACTGTATTAGTTGCATTTGCAGCAGCACAATTTGTGCAACATCAGGAAGGATCAATGAGACCTCTTGTCAATGTTTAGCCGGACGCTGTTTCGCCGAGATGGATTGTATGTGCTCTTGAAAGAAAGCTCCACTTGCTCTTCGCTTGAGGATACCACCTCAAATTCTGTACTCTCCAGCCTATTGATTTGGGAATTCGGACAAGCTTAATTCACTCAGTCGTAAGATTACAGCGCAAATTAATCGATCGATCGTATTCCTTTGGAGAACTAATTACTGCCATTATATGCAAAGGCCGAAAGTTTCTTTCATTGTCTAAAGATTACTGCCATTATGTTTCAAACGAACAAAAGAAAAAATATTACTTTGAAATTAACTGGACTAGTGTACGCTCTGTTTATTCAGCAATGATTTCGGAGGGTGTTAAATTGGCAATTGCTTTTCAGATAGTACTGTAGAAACAGTTTACCGTCATGATGTTAATATGTAATTAGGAGGCATCCTTTCGGTGCTCATTCATGTGCAGTAGGTTAGCTTGTAATGGAGCCTCATCATGCCGATCGAAGGAGTTGTTTTTGGCTGCGCTGGCCGGCGTTTGTTGGTGGTTCCAAACAGTTAGCTAGCTCAACTTACTTAAGTATCAGCTAGTGGGTAAAGAGGTCTCAAATTAATCAGATTAGTGGTATGAGTGTATGATATATTACTGATGATGGGTTGGTTGATCATGTCAAAATATGGTTTGATCAGCTGTGACAGCTGAAGGGCTTAAGCAGCAGCTGCATTCTAAAACCTGAAGTGCCAACCGGTGGTGCATGCCTATTTACAGCTTATGTAGTAGTATACTGCTTCAATGAGTCAGAAATCCTTGGGGACTAGCTAGAAATGCATGGAGGTCGACCTTAAACATCGGGGATCAATGACAATCACACCAAGGCGGTGGATCGGAGTGATTAATTAAAAGATGGCACTGATCAATTAAGCTGACTAAATGACTAGCACTTACATGTCGATCATGCCTCTTGGCTGATCGGACCCGGGGAAGTTCCAGACCAGGTCCCAGTACCTGCATGCAGTTCGTCGCAAATATATGTTGTGATATGTTACAGTCCTCACTAGTCAAGTAAAAACCAAGAAATTTTTAGTCGACGTATTTTACATTAATCAATAGCTATATTTACATATAGTTTGATGTTCTAAAAAATTAGGAATAATCAGCTAGATGATATTTTTTAGTCATTGCAAGTTAATTTAAAAGAAAAAAAAATCAACTATAAAACTGAAGGCATATGTCAAGATGGTACATAATTTTTTTTATAGTCAAATTGTATGTTTTCTACAACATCAAAACCATATGCAAAATTAGTTACTACTAATGTAAATGTGTTGATCATGATTTCATCTATTTTCAAACGACTTGGACAGGAACAGCTCCGTAAGATGGGTCATGCTTGCCGGTACGCATGCTTGCTAGCCTGCCGTCAATCTCGTCGCTGTTAGACGACCAGTTCGTCGGAGAAGAGGGCGTAGGGAGGCACGAACGTACCCGCCGGAGTTGCCTTCGTGGGTGAAGTGCAGCAGGTTGCGCTCGCCGTTGTAGCGGACGCCGGTGATCTGCCCCGCCGGCCTGGACACCGTCACCTGCACCACGCCGTTGTCCACGAGCACCTGCACATGTACACGTACGTAATAGTACATGTATGCACACGTACGCGCGCGCGCCACGTACTAGTTACTTTCTTGAAAGATCATCGCTCGTCACGTACTAAGTTACTACCTACTACGTGCGTTCATGCAGAAATTAATGTTTAGCTTTTGCAGGGATCCAGCGAGCGAGCGAGCGAGCGAGTGGTTTTTCACTTTTCAGCAAAGCGCAGAAACGCTCGATCGAGCTCGAGTAATAAGCAGCTATTAAGTAGAACTTAATTAGGTATTAAGATCAGTTACTTTTGTTTTGTTGATGTTTCAATTCCATTGTGAACTGAATTTGTAATATGATGTGGAGGAGCAGCATCTTTTTTTAAAAAACTAGGAGTATTAAGATTAAACTCACGCACCTGGTGGCCCTCGACGTGCAGCGTGACCCCGGCAGGGCCCGAGCCCGACCTCGCCGCCGCCGCGGCGTCGGCGTCGGCGACCAGCAGCAGGGAAGAAGCCGCGACGGCGGCGAGCACCAGGGCCAGGAAAGCCTCCGCCCTTAATGCGGCGGCCATATCGACGTGCACAAAAACCAGGCCGCCGCCGCCGCCGGTGCAACACAAATTAAGAAGCCAAAACTCACCGCCGGCCGTCGGAGAGGAGGAGCACAAGCGGCCGCCGGTCGCTGTGCATGCGAGCGAGCGAGCTGCAGCCGCGCGCGGGAAGGGATAAATATGTATAATGATTAATGCCGAGTGCGAACGGCTTAGCTCTTAAGCTCTTATATAAACAGTTCTTTTTCGGGGTGTAAATTAATGGCGCCGACGTGCGGACGTGCGGTTCGTTGCTCCGGACTCCGGTGCAAAGAGGGCTCGGTGTCCTCAGCACGTACGTAGCCCGAAACGGACTGCCCGGCCGGTGCGCAGTGCAACTACTTAACCGAATCGGATTGGAGGACGTACGTAAGTAGCCTTGAGCCTTGAGCTGGCCGCCACCGTCTCGACGGCTGATAATCCCTGGCCGTCGAGAAAGCTATCGCGACGGTTTTGTTGACTACCATCGTAAATTATTGCCTTTCTCGACCGCCTTTGGAAATGCCGTCGAGAATGACTCCTATCTCGACGGCTCGTAGCACACCCCTTTGGTGGTCAACAGAGCATATTTAATTTTTAAAATAAATTCAAAAAATCTTTGGTGCTGCGTAATGGCTAATATTGTTTACGACATGAAAATTTACCACCGTAAAAATTCGTATACTCAAATTATGTACGCAAAAGGAGTTACATATGTAAGGGGTTATATCGGGCAGAGTATTAATTAGTTATCGTTCTATATAGTTTTTTGAAATACGGGTGAGAGGGATAATATAATTTTTACGTTTTTATCATTAAATCTAAACACCGTTGTACATAGATCGTTGCATTGGAATGTAACAAATTATACCATTTTAAATAATTTTATATACAATTTATTAGTTTTAAATATATATATATTATATGTTACATTATTTATAAATACAAAAATATTTTTAAAAATAGGATGCAACATGATAACATCTTGTACCATTATCTATTTTTTAAAAAAATTGAGAATGTTTCACATCTTTTTTTAAGTTACGTACATTTTTAACTAAATTGGCAAATAAACATCTCTGTAAATTATGAAATATTTTTTAAAAAGTTAAAAAAATATATAGGCCAGCCCACCAGTAGAGCAGATGAAATAATATCGACGGCCAACATCCGGCCGTCGAGATTGAAAACTGAACAGCTATTACTAATGGGCCGGCCCATACACCATTCTCGACGGCTTAGGTGTAGCCGTCGAAAAATATGTTTTCCCGCCTTCGCAAAAACCAGGAAAATGCGCACGCACGGGCTTAGGCGACCTTATCTCGACGGCTTTGTACTGGCCGTCGAGACTAACCTCATATAACGAGGGCTTGCAAGCGGCCGTCGAGAATACGTGACATATAGCGACGGCTTTATCGTGGCCGTCGAGATTTTGCACGATTCCTGTAGTGCATGCATGCATGCAGGCTAGTAGCTTTGCATAGTTTGTACGTACCGTTTTGCAGGGTTGGCCTATTTTAAGTACCCGCAATCGGACTGATTAATCCACATCTTTTCACTCAATCTTCACGGCCGTCTAATTGGAACAACAAATTGTCGAAAACTAAACATAGTCTCTCAAGGATGTGAACAGCTATTGTAAGAAGGAAATAAAAAGCCTTGAGGTAGCTCGAGTAGACCCCGTCGTTGCGAGAATTCTTAATTCATGAGTTGTAGGGAGGGACTTATGTCACCACAAAAAGAAACTAAAGCAAGCATGCATGCATGCTAGTAGCTTGCATATATAGTTTGTACGTACCGTCTTGCAGGGTTGTACTTAGGGGGTGTTTGGTTGGGCCGTCTTGGATGGTTCGGTTTAGTATGGGATGATTTTTTGTTTGGTTGAGAAAAAACGGATGGACTCATCCAGCATCCTCCCATCACTCCATAGGGCAACCAGAGGGACGACTCGATCCGACAAAAATTGGTAAGTTGGGCTCATCCCGATCTCCACCTCTCCCCACGCGCCTCCTCCTCCTCTCCCCATGCGCCTACACCTCCTCCTCCTTCCTCATTGCCGGTCAGATCGACGCTCTGTCACCATCTCCGGCGAGGAAGCTTAGCCGAGGCTGCACCAGCTCCACCAGATCCAACCCAGGCACGCGCCGTCACCCCCGCATTGCGCCGTGCGCCCCCCATTACTGCAGATTAGGCCCCAAGGCGCGTGGCCTAGCACAGTCCAATCCCACCGCCGCCACCATAGCTTCTTACCCTCGAGTGGGCCGGCAAACATCAGGCGCACGACGCCCGGCGGTATGGCGGCGCACGCATTTGTACCTTGAGCATGTCGATGGGCTGGATGACGGCGCCGCCTACACCCCTTCCTGTTCCACCACGCCGTCGCCTCCCCCTTCTCCGACGCCGCCTTCCTTGGGGACGCCCCCTCCCCACCACCTGCACCCCTTCTTCTCCGGCACTCGTACATCTTGAAAGCATGCTTCTTGGGCCGGCACAGGCCACCGCCTCCACCAACGGCAGCGCCGCCGTGGTGGTTCTTGAGCCTCTGCGACGACGACGGAGTGTCGGTCTGGACGAAGGTGGTGTCGATGGTGCGAGGCAAGGGCTTGGGGGAGGCTGGCGGCGGAGGAGGGGATGAGGAGGAGGTGGAGGAGGACAGGGAGTTGAGGTTCTGCGGCGCCATGGGGAGACTAGGCGGTGGCTAAGAGGGGGGCAACCGGCGGCGGGGAAGACCAGTTGGAGGGCGGCGGTGTCCAGGTGGAGGAGCAGAGGAGGGGGAGAGAGTGGGGTGGTGAGACCAGGAACTGGATGAGAAAAATGCAACCAAACATCGATACATGGATGAATTCATACATTATCAATCTATCCCATCCTCAATCCTATGCTGGATGGTCCGGTACGACCCAACCAAACACACCCTAAGTACCCGCAATCGGACTGATTAATCCACATATTTTCACTCGATCTTCACGGCCATTTAATTGGAACAACAAATTGTCGAAACTAAACATAGTCTCTCAAGGATGTGGACAGCTATTGTAAGAAGGAAATAAAGATATGGTTATGGTCCCTAAGGGCATACTCAATGTTGTTCTCTTTTAGCGCTCATTTTACTCTTAAAACACTGTATTAGTACGTAGGAAATAAAATATAATAGAGAAAAATATATATACAGAGAGAGTAATAATACAAAAGTGGATGAATAGGCTATAGGGATGAGATAAGGGAAATATAAAGGTGGCATTGGGCCTCGAGGCCCTAAATCCATTTTATTTCTCTAAACTTTAAAACAAGATTAACTAGACGATTAGAATATCAAAATTAGACACAAATTGTCTTTTGACCGGTCATAAGATAGTTTTGACGACAATGGACAAAAGTGTTACATGTACTTTAATCTAAAATTATTTCGCCATTTTTTATATGTATATTTGTCAAGATCCGTCGGTTTATTTTTCAAGGTTTCATATTTGTGCTAGCATGATGTCATGCGTCCAATGGGATGGTTCCCATCGGACATCCGATTTGACGCGCCCACCTAATTTTTTCCTTGTATTGTACCACATATCGTCAATTCTTCTTTTTATAATATTCTAGTGGTCTAAAAACATAAAAAAAAACAATTGTATACGTTTTAGAAAATTATAATTTTTTATGTGATTAGGTAGTTGTAAATCCTCAAATATATTTGGATTTCATGAAATATTTTGGCAAAAGTACATATAATACTTTTCCCAGACCACCTTTGGCTACGCAAATATGTTATATATTACACCGGATTTGTTCATATATACTAGTACATTGTGCCGATTCACGTAGGACCAGCATACATAAGGTTACTAGTACCAGTTCCATAAAGAACACATGGTAAAGCTTAGATGCGCTAGGGTTAATTGGCAACAGATATAGATTATGAATATATGTGTTGGTTCTTACTGCGAACTAGCAAATATGTGTTGGTTCATGCAGTGACCCGGAACATATAATTTATATAGATGTGAAGGTTGGAAATTATGGCATCTCATATATAGATTTTCTCGCTTGTCAAGTAAACATGCGTGTTGATTCGTAACTCTACGACCAATGCGACACATATAATGTCCTGTCCCTCGAGGCATTTACTCGAGAGCATTAATTTTAACCTAGTCACATCTATATATGTAACCTATTCCCATTCCACTCCACACCTATTTGATTTGGCCAATCCTCTTCCTTTCCCACACTCTCTCTGCCACTTCTAGCTACCACACTATCCGCGATGACTGCCCAATAATCCCCTTCCTCTATCTTGTCGTAGCGGCCCTCTCCACCGGCCTCGTTAGGGCACCTGTGAGCATCGTTGAGCCCTAATTTTTATTAGTGGCATTGATGACAAATTAATTAATATTAAAGTGCTAGGGGTTTTTGGACTTCTCGGAACCCTAGCAAAGACTCGGCGGTTTTATAAACCCTAATTCAAAGCGACGTAAATTTCCTGAGCTGCTCCAAGTTTTCAAGTACGTGACCGGGCGAGAGATGAGGTCATGTATAGATTAGGAGTAGTTAGGTTTATTTTCTGTTTTTCGTCGAATTTCAAAAGGGGCTCGAATATCTCGGACTATGCCGGATCTTTGCGAATTCTTGAAAACTCGGTGGACCGCGGTGAGAGGGCGCACGCCGTTGAGTTCATCAGGGACGTGCTCAGGAGCGCGGCGTCGGCGCTGGAGCGGAGTACAATGGCGCCAGCAACGGCGAGCGTGAGGGCCCGTGGGATACCTCACGTGGAAGATGATGCGTATCGGCTTTGTCTTGCCCTGCAATTTTAACCCACCTCTATGCGTGTTTGTCCCTATTGTTTGTGCAATCGATGGATCATGGATCCTACTCCTATCCTGTCCAGTCGGTACTAAATTACTAGTAATACAGATGATGATTTCCTGATTCTTCAAACTACCTGATGAAAACCAACATAAATTTCTCCAGCTCTTAAGGTTGAGATGATTCGTATTGAGTAGGTAACATCCTTATTTTGATTTAACTGCAAACTTGCTTTATGTGTGATAGCAACTTTTCTTATGGATTGGGTGTTGGAATAACAGCTGTCATGTCTTGTAAATTAATGAAGCATATGACCAACTTTTCAACTAGTATTACTTTAAAGTGTGAACTGGGTTGGTACTGTCGTCTTTTATTAGTGAGCATGTGAATCATCTTCTAAATATCTAAGCATTGGTGAGGCTATAAAATAGGCACCAATTCTTATGTTGATAATGCAATGTAGTTAACTGGATTGATACTGTTGAATTTTATTAATGAGCATGTGAATCATCTTTTATAGTCTAAACAAATGATTAATTAGTTGGCACTATTACTTTTGGTTTATTCCACCAAATTTTTTGTTTATGGCCCCAGCCTAGCTTAGAGCATCCCCATCTCACCCCCCAAATGCACCTCTATTTCAAAATTTTTCAAATGCAGCAGGAGGGAATTTGATGCATGTGAGAGGGAATTTGCACTGTAGCGATTACTGTAGTAGTTACTGTAGCGATAGAGGGAAATTTGAAGGCCCTGCTGGGGATGCTCTTATAATATTTCAGTCATACCCCAATCATTTGGCAATAGTTTGGTTTACTTTGAAGATTTGGCTTACCCTATGAAATTTGGTCATGCTCTACATGTAAGCATTCACGATGATGCGGCATATATCTTGGTATCTAACGGCTGTGTAGACATTCACATTACCATTTAACGGTGAAACTAACGGTGTTGAAGCAACGATGCAAATGTTCGTATAGGGGGGGGGGGGGGGGGGGGGGTGGTAATTCTCTCTTTCGGCAAGGAAGATTTTTGGTTAACTCTTTATTTGGGATTTGCTTTAGTACTTGTGCTGATTATTGAATAAGTTGGCCCATCGATTTCGATTATCGCGTATTTTCGTACATTGAGCCTGTCAGCCAAAAGCCTGGTCTGGACCCCCATAAGGACATCATTATATTGAATTACTGCGTACTCGATAGAAAACTCTAAGATAGCCACACCCAAGGTCCCAAGTGAATGGGTAATATCATGCATGAAAACCAATGTAGAACGTATCTTTAGAATGGAAAATTTGAGCTGGTGGCATTGAAAGATCACTTGGCTTCATTTCTAACACCGAAAACACTCCGTTATCGTATCTAGCACCGAAAGATGTCTCTGTTACTCGTTTCCAGCACTCCGTCACCCCTGGCGTTAGTGTGTGTCGCTGACACATGGGTCCCACCTCTTTCCCTCTCTTCTTCCTCCTCCGCTACTCTCTCTCTTCTCTCGTAGCCGACAGGAGGAGGAGGAGGAGGAAGCAGGGGAGCGGCGGCAGTGGTGATTCCAGTGGCGGAGGCAGCGGTCCGGCAAGGGAAAGGAGGGGAAAAGAGATATGGGAGCACGGGGAAGCGTCGGCCGAGACGGGCGACTCAGGCGGCGGCACGAGGCGGAAGACGGCGGCATTGCCAATGGCGGCAGTGGCCTGAGCCTAAATTGGTCGGCCCGACGTATGGGAGAGATGTGGGTGACATATAGGAAGCTCGAGGAGGCCACGCAGCAGCTTCCTAGAGACGCACGGCGTGGCTTCTCCGTCTCCGGTGAACCGCCACCGCCGTCGCCACGAGGTGTCGCTGCTGCCGCCGCGATTCGCCGCCGCCACGAGCTGCCGTCGCCGTGATTCTCCTCCCTCTTTCCTCTCCCAACAGGCAGCCGACTCCATTCCTCTTCACCTCTAGCGACGGCCGGTGCGATGTCGCCTAGCTCCTCTCCGACGCGGGCAGCGACGGCGCGCGGTGCTTCTCCTGCCATGGCCGGCGTTGTCCTCCTCCACCAAGCCAGCGTAGCTGCGTCGCCGGCTCCAACCCGAGGGAGAGGGAGAGAGAGGAGGAAGAAGGCCTTTGCACACTTACAAGTGGGCCCTACATGTCAGCTAACTGAGGTAACGGCTCCATATAACACCTGCTGTGATGGAGTGCTAAAACAGGTTAACGGATGCGTGTTTGGGTGCTACATAAATGAACCATTCCGTTTGGGTGTTAGAAAGGAGTCCGAGTGATCTTTCGATGCCATGAGATCAATTTTCCCTTAGAATAATTAGAAAAAAATTGAACGTAGGACACAAAAATGAATCACCTAATCACACCATATGACCTAACGTGATGTATGGAAAATGAATCCAGGAAAACTACCTAATTATAGGCCGTAACAACCTAAAATCATGTATGATTCTATCCATATCATGGATAAGTCTATACAAAACTATACTAACCAGTGGATTTGTATCCATTTATTACATAACTCGCTTTGATATATAAAGCCTGACATGGTTAGATCAATCTTCATGTCTGCAATCCAAGCTTTTCAAAATGAATACCATGGGGCTTTTCAGCCACATAGTTTTCACTTTCATCCTTGAGCTGTTGTCCACCCACCATTTGTTAACTGGAGTCCACCCAAAATTTTCCATGTTGGTCGACATAATGAGTTTCAACTAGGAATATATTTCCTACTCATTTTTAAGTATTTGGTTCATGTGTCATTTATCCTTTCCATCATTTTAATTAGGGAAAATTAATCTGGTGACACTGAAAGGTGATTCCATTCACTTTCTAGCACCGAAGTAGGGTGGTGCAATTTTGTAGCACTGAAGTTACTCCCCGTTACCTCAAACTGGCATGCCGTGACGGGGGTGTCAACAGTGCCGTCAAAACTGCCGTTAAGCTACCAATTCCGGTGGAAAAAAAAAAGGAAAAAATGGTAGTGAGCCGCCGCTGTCGCCGGAGCTAAAAACTCCAAACCGAGCTCCGCCGCCGCTGCTCCCTCGCCGCGCCACCGTCCCACTGCCTCCCCGGCCGTGCCGCCGCCACCATGAGCCTCCACTCACCTGCACGAAGCTCCCCATATACTCAATTTGGCCGCCACCATCGCCGTTTGAGCCACCGCCGCACGCCGCCGTGCGCCGTCGCGCCGCCTCCTCGGTCCTTCCTAGCCCAAGCCGCCGCCACCACCGCCTTCCCCGAGCCGTTTAGAAGCCGCGCCGCCACTTACCCAAGCCCCAGCGCCACCAAACCGCCGCCGCCGTGTACAGCCGCCGCCGCCGCCTCTGTTCGCCGCCGCGTCGTCGCTTCGGGGCGCCTCGCGCCGAGTCGCCGCTGCCGGCGAGTTCACCGCGCCAACGCCGACCTCCTCCGCCTCTCGCCGTCGCCGCCCCCTCGCCGGAGCGCCGCCTGCCCGCGCGCCTCCCTCCTCTGAAATTCGGGTGGATAATCTAACTGGCTTTTTTTCTTTTTTTTCCACCCGAATTGATAGCTTAACGGCAGTTTTGACACCCCCGTCATGGCATGCCAGTTTAAGGTAACGGGGAGTAACTTCAGTGCTACAAAATTGCACCACCTTACTTCAGTGCTAGAAAGTGAACGGAGTCACCTTTCAGTGTCACCAGATTAATTTCCCCTTTTAATTAGATGGAGCAACGAAAGCTACATGTGTGATTGTAATACTCCGGCCTGATCTGTTGTAAGCCCCATGTGGCCCATGTGGATGTGATGATGGGATATTAGTCTCATACTGCTAGTTGAGAAAGAGTTGTAGTAGCATATAATGCCTGTTGGAGCCAAACATAGCACCCCGGGTTAACCCTTTTGGATGAAGCGAGGCCGAAAAATCTAAGTGGGTGCTATGCATGTTTGGGCCAGCCTCGTAGGTGGGCTAGGCTCTAAGCGATCTTGGGCCAGGGTGTTACAAATGGTATCAGAGCATCAACCCTCACTGTGCGGTAGATCGTGTGGGCTTAGTTGCGCGAGCATATTGCGTATGGCTTGTGTGGGCTCAGAGTGGTCACACGGCATGGCATATGTGTCGCGGCACTAGACGCATGGCCGTGGACCCATAGTGGTCACATGGTGTGGCATATGTGTCGGCGCTAGACGCATGGCCGTATACCGAGGGGAATCCTGGACATTTGCCTCTTAGGCGGTGTGCTGACGAGGGTGTCAGCCCATTAAGGGTGGGTGAGTGTAATACTCCGACCCGATCTATTGTGAGGCTCATGTGGCACATGTGGTTGTGTTGGTGAGATTAGTCCCATATTGCTAGTTGAGAAAGAGTTGTAGTAACATATAATGCCTGTTGGAGCCAAACATAGCACGCCGGGTTAACCTTTTTGGACGAAGCAAAGCCGAAAAGTCTAAGTGGGTATTATGCATGCGTGGGCCAGCCCATTATGTGGGCTAGGCTCTAAGCGATTTTGGGACAGGGTGTTACAGATTGAATGAGTTGCGCCTACATAAAAGAATACATATTCACTAGGATAGATTAAAACTTGCGAGAATAATCAACCAAGAGTATTAGAAGGAACCAACGATTATCCTCAATCTGGTTCAAACATTCCACGCAGACTAGGCCTTCCAGAACTTCCAGATAGGGATGCAAGTGGGTTGTTTCGTGGGTACCCGCGAACCCACTTTCTTTATTAAAATACACTAAGCCTTATAGTGCTTAGTGTATTTTAGTGAAACATGCGGGTTTGCGGGTACCCGTGAAGCAACCGCTTGCATCCCTACTTCCAGACCCTCCAGCCAGACCACTATGCCATCATGCCACCGTCTCCCGACCTCTCTCTTAAGACTGGAGGGCACACACCTCCCCACCACACAAACCCTAACCTGGCGGTGGTGATGACATCAATGAAATCAACGGGGGCACAACGAGAGCAGAGGACAGTGAAGGGGAAGGAGGACGAGGGGAGTGGAGGTGTCCCGTCATGAGTGCTCGCAATAGGATACCGTCCCATAGTGTTTCTATTTTAAAAAAACCGGTTTTGGACCGAGCCATGCATCCACCAAGGCCTAACTAAATAGACATGGCACCGTTTGAACTCATTTCCATAATTCTTCTAGTTTCTTAATAGGTGCAATTACTATGGCTCGGCAATAAGAAATACTTAAAATGAGTCAAAATTCTTAGAATTTCAAGCAATTAAAATAAAATTGTTATGGTTTTGCTCAAATGCAGGAGCACATGGATCCACCTTCGCGGTCACCATGCATCTTCTCCATTTCCAGCCACTGCTGACAGTGAGTTTTAGGGTTCGGGGTGGGGTGGAATGGGGTTCAGGCCTTCAGGCTTAAAGGTAAGTCGGGAGGCGGCAGCCCGGTGATGGGATAAGATTGTGGTGAAGGCGGTGCTGAAGCCGTGGGGTGGAAGAAGATGGTTAGGCTGCAACGACCGGTGGATCAACGCCTGAAAATAGGAGTTAGGGTGATAGGCTGCAATGACGGGCGGATCGACTCCTGACAATGAGAGTTAGGGCGATGGGTTGTGGGAAAACAGTGGGAGGGGTGGAGCTGAGGCGGCAACCCGAGTAGGTGGTTTGGCAACGACGCCAACAGTGATGACACGTGGAGCAGCCCGAAAGTGAGAGGGAATGCCATCAACGGGAAAAAAAAATGTGGATGCAGAGGGCTGACATTGCCTTAGTGGGACAAGAAGGGTAGGAGGAGGGGCAGTGTGGGTGTGGTACGTTGGGTCGTGGGAGAGGCGACTGCGTTTTGAGCAAAACACAATTGCCCGCGTCCGCTGATCCCAAATTTTTAATATGTATTAACATCAATTTTATTGCGGCGGCAGCAGTGGTGTTCGTAGTGGTGGCGGCAGCGGCGGTTGATGTAGTTAGGGTAATTGCAGTAGCAGCAGCAATAACAACAACAACAATAATTTGATAATATTGTGTAATAAAATCTTGATATAATGTGATGATGTGGAATGCACTGTAACGTTGATTGGTTCTGTCTAACTATATCGTTTTGTAATGCAAGATGCATGCGTATATACGTCGAGCACGTGTGTCGATCCATCTGCCCGCGGCCCCGCGCTATCATGCTCATGCATGGCCGATGCGATTATGCGAATCACAGCTAGGCCTGGTAATGGGCCGGGTTAAGATGGGGTAAATGGGGTGGGTTATCAGGTGGAACGGATTTGGATGGGTTAAAACGGGTTTATATGCTTTACGGGTTGGAATGGAAAGGGTTGTAGCAAATTTCGGGTTGGAATGGGTTGGAAAGGGTTTTGATTTTTCGGGTTAGACATGGGTTCAACCCGCATGGCAGAAGTGGACTAGAAACCCAGCAGGCCAAAGCAATGAAGCATCTCGCGCGCGGCAGAAGTGAGCTAGGGTTCCCACGCGCCGCGCCGCGCGGCGGCGGCGGCGGCTTCCCACGCGCGGCGCGGCGACGGCGGCGTTGGCTTCCCACGGGCGGCGATGGCTGCGTCGGCTTCCTACTCGCGACGGCGGCGTTGGCTTCCTACGCGCGGCGACGGCGGCGGCTTCCCACGCGAGGCCCGGCGACGGCGGCGTTGGCTTCCCACGGGCGGAACGGCGACGGTGGCGTTGGCTTCCCACGCGCGGCGACGGAGGCGGCTGCACACACGCGCGGCGACGGCGGCGCTAGATTCATGGCGATTCGATCTTGTTTAGTGCCAGATCTGTTCTTTCATTGTTTCTATTCTTTGTGATGGTGATTTGATTTGTTTGGAGCTCTATTTGGAGGGCACTACGAGGATGGCGATTTGATTTGTTTGATCTCCGATTGTATTACTTCCAATGGATTTCCCAAGTTTTCTCCGTGGAATTATTCTAACCCCTTTTGCAATCTATGGACTGCTAGCTACAAGCCAGATCCAATTTGATTAACATCCTTAATTTCTTTTCCCAATCATATGAATTTTTTCACAAAAATTCCAGTTCATTCTGTGGGATTTTAAGTTTTTTAGTTATTTCCAGGTGTAGAAATGGGTGGAGTGAACGGGTTGAAATGGGGTTGAACCCATACAGAGAAGATGGGTTGGGTTGAGATGGCTGAAGAAATCGGTCGGGTCAGGTTGGGTTGGGTAGAGATTGCAGGTGGGTTGGATTGGGTTGGGTAAGAAATTTTGGCAATTTATTATGGGTTAGGGGTGGGTCTGCCCCCATTAGCAGGTCTAGATGGGAGGTCGTTTGCAAAATATTGCGAATGGATCAACCTAATCTTACACAGAAAATTGATTTTTTGTTAATCTATTGGATGATCTCATACCATTTTGTCACTCTGTATGCATGACATATGGATCCATCTGTGTCTATGACAGTGGACTAGAATGACAAAATGGTAAGGACCAATGTTGAGAGTGGCAAAAATGCAATTGCCCTAATCTTACAATAGGCTCGAAACCTCCCTATATAGGTTACAAGTAGCAATTTTTATGTTGCCTCAGGATGTACTAGAAAAGATTGAAATTTGATGAAATATATAAATTGTGAAAAATAATTTTTCAAAAGTTTTAGTTCAAAGTTATTTGCTTGAAAAAAATTTCAAAGTTGTATGCCCATGTGGCTTTACATGTAAGCATTCACGATGTTCACGATGATGTGGCATATATCTCGCTATCTAATGGCTGTGTAGACATTCACATTACCGTTTAACAGTGAATCTAACAGCGTTGAAGCAACGATGCAAATGTTTTGAGAACTAGGATTTGCTTTAGTACATCTGCTGATTATTGAATAAATTGGCCCGTCGATTTCGATTATCGTGTATTTTCATGCCACACCTAAGGTCCCAAGTGAATGGGTAATATCATGCATGAAAACCAATGTAGAACATATCTTTAGAATGGGAAAATTGAGCTGGAGGCATTGAAAGATCAGTTGGCTTTGTTTTTATCACTGAAAAAACTCCGTTATCGTATCTAGCACCAAAAGATGTCTCCGTTACTCGTTTCTAGCACTCCGTCACCCCTGGCGTTAGTGTGTCTCGCTGACACATGGGTCCCACCTCTTTCCCTCTTTTCTTCCTCCTCTCCTCTCTCTCTTCTCTCTCGGCCGACAGGAGGAGGAAGCAGGGGAGCGGCGGTAGCGGTGATTCCAGCGGTCCGGCAGGGGAAAGGAGGGGAAAAGAGATATGGGAGCATGGGGGAGCTAGGGGAAGCATCGGTGGTCCAGCAACGACGCCAATAGTGATGACACGTGGAGCAGCCCGTAAGTGAGAGGGAATGCCATCAACGGAAAATAATGTGGATGCAGAGGGGTGACATTGCCTTAGTGGGACAAGAAGGGTAGGAGGAGGGGCAGTGTGGGTGTGGTACGTTGGGTCGTGGGAGAGGCGACTGCGTTTTGAGCAAAACACAATTGCCCGCGTCCGCTGATCCCAAATTTTTAATATGTATTAACATCAATTTTATCTCGACGGCGACAGCGGCGGTTGCTGTAGTCAGAATAGTTACAGCAACAGCATCATCATCATCAACAACAATAATAATATGATAATATTGTGTAATAAAATCTTGATATAATGTGATGATGTGGAATGCACTGTAATGTTGATTGGTTCTGTCTAACTATCTCGTTTTGTGATGCAAGATGCATGCGTATATACGTCGAGCACGTGTATCGATCCATCGGCCCGCACTATCAATCTATCATGCATGAACGCGGGGGCGGTCCGACGGCCGTCCGATGCCCAGCGCTGGCCGTTGGATGGAGATCCAACGGCCAGCGTTAGATCTTGAGAAAAGTTTTGTTATTTTTGTTTCGCCATGTAAAAAAATTCAAAAATAAATAAAAATCATAAATATTCTCTAATGCATAAAAATCATAAATATTTTTATTATTTTTGTTTCGCCATGTATAAATATTCTCTAAAGATGACGCCCGTCGGACCGCCCCCGTGTTCTGCATGCTCATGCATGGCCGATGCGAATCACAGCACCGACTTGGCCGACTTGGCCTCATCCTCCTCCTGCCACAGGAACGGCGCCTCGGCGTTGGCGTCGCTGCAGTAGAGGCACGGGTGCTGCTCGAACCCCTGCTCGTCCAGCACCTCCCTAGCCCGCGCCACCAGCTCCCGGTTGCTCATCGGCGCCGGGTGCGACCCCAGCACTGTCTGTATCGCGTTGCTGAACGCCCCGAAGGCCTTGCCCCCCGCCGCCGCCACCGCCTCGTCGTCCTCCGGCACGTCCGCCGACGTCTCGTCCGTCTGGCAGCCGCTCAGCAGGATGCCCTCATCGGGGCGCGATGGTGGGGCGTCCGCGCCGCCGTTATGGCGGTGGCGGTGGAACTTGGCGCTGGCGTCGGCGCCGAAGAGCGCGACGATGTGGTCGCCGACGTGGTGGGAGGCGTCCACGCACGAGGCGCCGGAGAGTTGGTCACTTGGTCGACGAGGGTGGCGCAGGGAAGATACCGCCTCGAGCGCGCCACCGACGCGCCGCCGCCGGAGAGGTCGACGGAGGGGCCGATCTGCTCCTTCTCAAGGTCGATGAGGCCGCCGCTGTGGCACGAGTCGGAGACGATGGTGAAGCTCGCGCCGGCTGGCACCCGGTCGACGAGCTGCCGGAAGTCGACGTCTGTGACGAGGTTGAAGTCGCAGGGCACAATGGCCTCGTCGCTCGCGCCGCCGCCGCCGCCGTGGTGCGGCCGCTTCACCGGCGGGATGAGCGTGCCGTGGCCGCTGTAGTGGAAGAAGAGCACGTCCCCGGGCGCAGCGCTGGCGACCATGGCGGCCAGCGCCTGCCTGATGTTGGCGCCGGTCGGCAGCACCGGCGAGCCGCGCTCGTCGGTGAGCACGGTGACGTCGTCGGCCGCGAAGCCGAAGCGGCCGAGCAGGGTGTCGCGCATGGCGGCGACGTCGTTGATGCAGCCGCGCAGCTCGTTGGGCGTGCCGGCGTAGTTGCAGCCGACCAGCGTGGCCAGCTTCTTGTTCTTCTTCTGCGCCTCCATGTGATCTCTGATCGTTTGGAAGAATTTTGCAGAAAAATGTTAAATTTCCGCCGAAATCCGAAAGAAACTGTCACTGTCTAGTAGCGAGCGTGTGCTACTACTTGATTAATTAGTTTGCTAGAGAACTGGTCTTATATAGATGGACCATGGGCATGTTGCTTATGGTTGCAAGAAATACTTGTGTCAGGGTTAAGCGATTAAAACCATCAAGTTTGCTAATCGTCGATCACTTTGAAAGTTTTAAAATGCCTCAATCAATTTTCTACGCCGCCGTCTTCTCCCGTTTGCCACGCCATGGAGCTCGGGTTAGGGTTAGGGTTTGGATTGGGGTGGGGTTTCTGATGCCCGGGGCTTAGAAAGAGGTCAGGTGAGTGGTGGCATGGCGGTGGGGTTGGACAAGAGTGAGAACAGCGACGACAACTCCGGAGCCGATGGAGGGGGAAAAAGCGGTTGGGGCGGTGGAGAAGGGTGGGTCGGCACTGTAGAGGAGAGATTAGGGTGGGTTGGGGAGCTACGATGGCAGGGGGCGGGGCGATTGAGGCAGGGAAGGAGGAGGAGGCGGCACTGCAGGGGAGGGAGAGGGGATAGGATCGAGAGGCAGGGGAAAGGGAGTTGTGGAAAGAGAGGAGGGGGAGAGATCTTGATCGTTGGATGTCAATCCAACGACCTAGAAAATCAACTGAGAGTTAAATAACTCTTAGTTGACTAACTTGTAGCCCCTCCTAAACCATTTGTGTTTATTGTATGGCGTACTTCTTCTCCCGCCTTAATTGCTATTTGAAGGTCTTACAGTGATCAATCGCACACTCCCGATCCAATTAATGTTTCTTCCCATGGTTTCTATGCCTTGTCAACAAGAAACAGTAGAAGATTTGTTCTGGCCTCGGGAAAAAAAATAGTTGTAACATACTATTAAATAGGGGTATGTATGATGGTCTTTACACATCTTTTTTCTTGGTACTGATACTTCCTTGGTTCGTGCACATGGTGTGCTATGGATAAACATAGTGAAACGGATGGACTATCATCTTTGCAATGCATGGTATTCCCACCGTTATGAAACAAACAATCGTTTTAAACATTGACATGGTCTACAAAATACAATTTTAACTATACAAAAAATAAAAAATTATAATATTTGAAAGTGCTTTTCAAGACGAATATATCTATACGATTTTTATGTTCTTAATCTAAATAGTTTAAAACCTCTCTATAGATAAATTTTTATAATTTTAACTTAAGACAAGTTTAAAACGACTATTATTTCGTAACGGACTGAGTAATATCTTCCTGTGGGCCCTACCCCATTTCAACTGAGGACATTGCTATGTGAGATTAAATTGTTGTCAGTCCCACAGAAAATTAATGCGTTAATGCAATTTTGCTCGTTTCCATAGCGTTTCATCTGCTCTGTACGTATCTATAGTGGTTGCAATCAGGCTCTACAAGTAATAAGCTAGAAATGATGCCCATCTCTTTATAATTGAATTTAATACCTTGCACTTAATCAATTTTGCTTGAGTGGCACCTGAAGAAACGCTTGACGAAACGGCATTGGGCCTGCTCATGGAGGAGCAATGGAGTAAACGAAGAGAGCAAGAAGAGCATTCCTTCGAAGCGACCTAGCCGGACCCGTTTGCGTGCAAGAAATATGGAACAAAAATGGTCCTGCCTTGAAAGTATAGTCTTTTCATCGTCACATATATATATGGCATCGGCAGCTGTTTTCCATTAGTTACCGTATGTTTAGTTGTTTTACCTAGCTAGACAAAAATCAGACAGATCTTCTATTTGACCGCACCTGCTTTTCATTATTATATATGCTTCGCCTGGGTTCGCAAAATCAGACAAAAATCGGCCGGTGCCGGCCGTCTTTCGGTTTAATTTCAAACTGAGCCAAATTTGAAACGGTCAAATTCTGACTCTGGTGGATGGAGGAACACGCTGAACCATGCACGTATTGAATTATGGATTAATCAGCTTTGCTTCTACATCTCTGCGACTTAATAATAAGATATCCAGACGTTTCTTTCTTCTCTTGCGAGGCGTTTGCATTGTCTTGCAAATTGCCATGAAGGCCATTCACAGGACACAGGAAGGGAAAAGTGCTTATTTGATCTCTCAACTTTCATTTTTATCCTAAATCGATCCCTAAATTTCAAAACTAGACTTGACTGACCTTCAAACTCTCAAAATCAGATATGATCGGTCCTTTGACAAGATTTCAGGTGGTATTGTTGACATAGATGCACATTTGGCTGATTTTGCGCTTGTGGATAAACATGTGGCATAACGTGGCATACATGTGGAAGATGCCGACACGTGGAACCAATTTCCCCCAATTCTCACCTCCTCCATCTCTTCCTTCACTCTCTCTCCCTCCTTTCTGCACAGCAGCATGGACAAGGGGTAGTGGCGGCAGCACCTAGCCATGGTGACCCACCATGTACTGCACTCGACTAGCATAGGGGAGACCGTCGATGCTAGCTCCTCCCGAGCTTGCCGCTGCCACAGTTAACTCCTCCTCGCACATCGGCCGCCGTCGTCGCCAGCTCTTTTGCTTATGGCAGACACCACCAGTGCTATCCTTCTCCCCTTGCATTGCTGGCACAACCTCTCAGCTCACCGCCATCATAGCCCACCGTCGTCACAGCAGAATGCCGACTCCTTCCTCTTGTCGATCCGCTGCCACTGCTCAAACTAGAGGAGGCGCCATAGAGGGAGGGAATCAAGACAGAAAGAGCAATGGGGGAAGAGAGAGGGAGAGATAGAAGGCAAGGGAGGTGGTGATGTCCGCGTTGACATGGCATCAACTTGGCATCCATGTGGTCGTCCACAAGGCACAAACCCATCCACGTCTTCTGCCACATATGTGAAACTGCCCGCAATCTGGTCAAAGTATCGGTCGTATTTGGTTTTGAGAGTTAGGAGTGGTCTAGTTTTGGAGTTTAGGGATCAATTTGGGGTTGGAGTGAAAGTTAAGAAACCCAGGCCACAATTTTTCGATCAAATAGTTTACATTTTTTTCCCAGAATGACTTGTGCGACATAAGTAGTATAATTACGTAAGAGAAATTCTTCACAACGGGATCCCGTCCGGGTGGGATCCGGACGGGATCGGTCCCCGTGCGACACGTGTCCACCTGACCCCGCGCCCAGCTCCCCTTCGCCGCGCGTGCGCTGTGCAGAGGAGGAGGAGGAGGAGGAGGAAGGAGGAGGACCTGACCTCGCCGCCGCCGTCGTCAAGCTCGCCGCCATCGACCTCGCTGTCGTCGCCGTCGAGCTTGCCACCGGCCATTCGGGTTAGGGCTCGGGTTGGGGTTTGGGGTGGGGTTCCGGTGTCCCCCGGGCATAGATTTGGGTCGGGGTGGCGGCGGCCCGGTGGTTGGTCGGGGTTGGGTGAGGGCGGCGGCGAAGGCGGCGGTGGCGCCGTCGAAGCTAGGGGAGGGGGCGAAGGCAGTTGGGCCGACGACGGCGGGGGGACTGCGCCATCCCCGTCCATTAGGGTGGGCGGGGTGGCATGGCGGCGGGGGCAGGAGGGCGGAGAGGCCGGCGGCGAGGGCGCCACCGGCCGGGGTGGTGGTGGAGGCGGCGGGGGAGGTGGTGGAGGCGTGCGAAGCAGCGGCGGCGGAGGATCTGGCGGAAGGAGGTGGCGGCGGCGGATCTGTCGGCACCCCCGCCGCCGGAGACGGGGAAGAAGGCGGCGGGGCGGGGGCGCGGGCGCGGGGGAGGCGCGCGCATGGGGAAGAAGAGGCGGGCGTGCAGGGAGAGGAGAGTGTGAGGTGGGAGGCTATCCCGTCGGGTTGGGCCTCCGACGGGATGCCGTACTGTAGTCGCCCCTTACGTAAATAATCTTCTGAATAAATGGTTTATATTTCAAATATACCTGCACCAACCATTTTGAAAGGTAAAATTGGTCAAATTAGAAGCAGCAATTTAGTCATCGGGTCCTATACATGGGCCTCGTCCACCGATAGATGTATAATTTTTGGGCCAGAAACTAACAGGGCCACGGTCCACGGTTCATTCATCGGTAAATTAGGTGAAAAGCTAATTGAAGTAAACTTTTCATCCATTTATTCATTTCTGCGCTTATGGAAAGCATCAACGAACGTTGAAATCGTTACCTCACTGTATGCAATATAGGGTGAAACATATGGAATGCAGTGATAGAAGATATTAAAGGTCCGTTATTATTTATAGACTATTTGCTGGGTGTGCGTTTCACTGAGGGCATGTACATTACATGTGACTCTAGAATTCGGTTCTCCATTACATTCCATGACCATGTGACCTTTCCTCTATTTGATTTTGCATTTATTGCCTTATAACTGAAAAAAATTGCTTATTTTTTAGAGACATATAAAAAACAATTTTATTGAATATTCAATACATTAAATTTGTATATTTTTTTGGCATCGACTTGGGGACGGACGTCCGATCCTGCGTGCAGTCGTCGGATGGTCCGCGCAGCCCACCAACAACACGTTCAGCCAGTTGAAACAACTCGGCGTCCCACCGGAACAAAAATCTCCCGCCATTATTTCACCTCCGTTCTTCGCCTAAATCGAAGGCCGCCGCAGCGTGCTCCCGAATCCCTCCATGTTTGTATGCAATGATATCAGCGATGATGTAAACCAAAAGGAATTTTAGTTTTCTCTTTCGATAGCCATAGATTTTGACTGGTTGCTCCAATACACGAACCATTTGCACCACTACGTTCCTCGTATTTTTACTAACAAAACAAGACCAATGTTGCTATATAAAAATTTACTGAAACAATTTGTTATCCTAATGCAACAATTAGTTTAGCCTGTTGAAACAATATGGCTAGCCTACTAAAACAATTACTTTTGCTTAGTGGACGTATAACCAAGTGAAACAGTTGATTTAGCCTATTGGAACAATATATATAGCATGCTAAAACAATTGGTTTGGCCTATTGAAACAATATATATAGCCTGCTGAAACAACTAGTTTAGCCTATTGAAACAATTTGTCTAGCCTGATGAAATAATTTGTGCAGCCTATTGGAACAATATGTTTGGCATCTTGAAACAATTAGTTTAGCCTATTGGAACAATCTATCTAGTTTGTTGAAACAATTTGTACAACCTATTGGAACAAATATTTTTGGACTGTTGAAACAATTAGTTTAGCCTACTGGAATGATATGTCTAGACAAGTACAACAATTAGTTTTTTCTATTAGTTTAGCCTGCCGAAATAATTAGTTTAGCCTATTGGAAACAATCTGTATAGACTGTTTAAACAATTTGGCTAATGAAAAAAATTAAAAGTTAAATAATAAAAAGTATTTAAAATGAGTTAATTAGGATTTTAGATGAATTATGAAATTTGTTCTATGCATTTTAGACTCCAGATGAAATAGAGACAAAAATAAGAAAATTAAATAGAAAAATGAGACGCTCATTTTTTTGCTAGCAGTCAATTCGCTCTTTTTTTTGCTTGCAGCAGTGCGCGGTAATCACAGTTGCTAAGGCGTGCTGCTGGGCCGTGTCCGTCTGACGCTGTCGGACGCCCAGTCATAAGCATTACCTTTTTTATATTTATGAAACATTTATTGTCAATTTTACACTTTAAAAAGTTTTCAACACAAAAGATAAAAAATTCCAAAAATATGTACATTCAAATTCTTGCATAATAACTCTGATATTTTAAGGATTTTTATATGTCTGCAAAGTTTAAACAAAACAAAAGTTTTGCAACGGCACACAAGACAATGGACTTTTTACAAGTGATGACACAAATAGAATTTTTTACAAGCGTACTAACACACATGGTTTTATTCCTTTCTACTTTGCTTTTTTTGGCGCATAATGAGTGTCTCATAGTAATCAATATTGAGAGAGAAACGTTGTTTGTTGTTAGTCATACCTAAATGTTTAAAATTCTACCTAAAAATCGACTGACATAAGCAAGTAATCACGGAAAAACAATAATTATGTAGAAACTGGTTTGCTTAAATAACCTCATGGAAATAGAGTTCTACAGCAACATAGTGCATATTAGTTCTCTCACCATTGGAGTATATAGAAATTATGATACAAAGACATGGGAGCCTAAGAAAGTCATACTATTAATTGCTCAAAATTAGCACATATATTGAATTTGATTAAAAACAAAATTCAGGTTCACACCAAACTTAATTCACAAAAAATTGACTGAATCAATTATAATGTAATGTAGGGAAACATTAAATGAGGGAATCTAAGATTATCATGTAAATATTGTATGCCATATCAACTCATAATCATGGATATATCTATCCATCAAAATTAAGTAGAAATGTAATGTGTTTCCATGATTACATCCTAGCTCCATGCTATATAAGCCTAGGCATGGTTAGATTAATCTTTGTCCTACAACACATGCTTGTGAAGATGAATACCAAGAGAGGCTTGACGTTCGTGGTTTTTGCTATCATGGTTGTGGTGTTGTTCTCCCACCAGTTATTAGCAGTTGGCCAGCATAATGAATTTCAATGGGGTACATATTTCCTAGCTAGTCTCTTTTAAGCATCTTGTTCTTGTTTTTCTTATTATTTCATCATGTTAATTGGAGTAATCAAGGTTATATGGATCATCCTTTTGTAGGAATAAGCAACCAAGAGAATAGGATGGCCTTGGAAGAAATAGACGATTATCCTCTACCTGGTCCAAACGTTCCAGGTGGACCAGGCCTCCCCCCTCCAAACGGGCCACGTCCACGACCAAGGCCAAGACCACCGCACCGTCCAGGACATCCACCCGGGCCATCAGGCTCAAAGTAAAACGAGGAAAGAAATCAAAATAAAATATTAATATTGTTATCAAATTTATAGTGGTGATTATTCAGAATTGTGTAATAATACAATATTAATGGTGATATCTAAATGCATTTGCAATGCAAGATGTGTTCTTTTTGCACGTGTATAAAAGTGTGATCGGTCTAAGTCACGACGCTGATATGGCATGCTCCTGCTTGGCTGCTCGGCTGCTCCTACCACAGGAAGGACGCTAGCGTCGCTGCATATCGCCTATGTCACTTACTTGTAGGGTCATGGAGTATGTGCTTAAAATTTTAAATTGGGCCATATTCTGATATCTTCGTGCGAGGCAACGTCTAGTTGGCAGGACATGAAGCACCTGATCTGCCTAACCTCGCCACTAGTTTCCTTCGATATAAGCCATATATAACTTTTTGTGAATCAATGCATGGGCTATTGACATGCTTATTTCCCCTGCGGTCAGAGAAATCAATCTTGGATTGATGGTGTGTCTGCACTAGAGATTCCTTCCTACCTTGGAATTATATCTCTCTCTTTTTTGTGCATGTTTCACCGTATAAAAACCATGTTTCGTACGTACGAGCATAGTGTTTCTAACCAAGTTCAGTGTACTCTTCTCCATCTAGCTCTTTGCTTCTTCCAATGGAGTACGAAGTCTCTCCTCATCCTGCAAGCTTTGGGAGGAGTTAGGTGGAGGTGGGGTAATGGGGGCGGCACAACGACGCTCCTCGCTGCCCCTTACTTGAAAGAAATTAAGAGAGAGTAAGGTAGAAAGAGGATAAGGATAGAGAAAGCAAGCATAGAAGGATCCTTAGCCCATGCTCGTGTAGCACCTCCTTGCCAACCTCTCACCACTAGCTTCGTTTGATATGAGCTATTACGAATTTTTTCTAGATCAATGCATGGCAATTGATAGTCTTATTTTTCCTATTTTTAGAGAGATTAATCTTGGAGGAATGTTTCATTTGTATAAGAGCATTTCATGAAATTATCTCTCATTTTTGTACGCATGTTTCACCATATAAAAACCATATATATATCATATGTACTAGCATAATGTTTCAAACCAAGTTCGATGGACATCTTCTCCATCTGCTCCTTGCTTCTTCCAATGGAGTATCAAGTACGCAATGAGCTCTGGGAGAGGGCTAGCTAGAGGTAGGGGTGGGCATAAAAAAAACCAAAAATCAAAAACCAAACCGAAATAACCAATTTGTTTTAGTGATTTGGGTTTTTTCGATTAGAATTCAGTTTTTATTCCTATGCTGTTTGGCTAATATGGTTTGGTTCGGTTTTTAGAATCCAAAAACCGAATAAACCAAAATTATTCATTAGGCTAGAAACATGTGACAACATAGTAGTGGGATTCCATAATTTTATACAATGTATGTTTGATTCGTTGTTTACTTGTTTTATATCTTATTTGGTTTATTATTTTTATTGTTCTGATCATATGATTGTGTAGTTTATGGAAATATATTTAAATGACACGTATGTTAGTTTATTGTTTGAATATGATATTTCGGTTAAAACCAAAAACCAAAATAATTGAACCGCAATATTTCGATTTATATGGTTCGGTTTTCTATATTGTGATGATAAATTTGGTTTACCTTTTTAAAAAACCAAAATTTCAAGAAACCGAATTAACCGAATGCCCACCACCCCTAGCTAGAGGTAGGGTGGTGACAATGGCATATCCTAAAAAATTGAAAAAATGGGGCTAAAAGAGAAATATCCAAGGCTAAAGCATTATTGGCATTTAATTCCTAAATTATAGTACTATCTTATAACTATATATTTGTCACACATACCACAACATCGAACACAATAATATAAAAATTATTTTAGAACCATTAGGAAAATGCATGTAATGTAAGTATGTAATTGTAAAAATAATAGAAATGTATCATTATTACTTCACAATAGTTGATAGTTGATATTTACGAGCTTTCATGTGGTAATAATGCTACAAAATATTGTCCGTGTCTTATCCTTGAGAATAATTCTCGCTCAATGTAGCATGTACCATGAGATCATTTAACCAGTCATCATTTATCTTGTTACACAAATCTTTCTTGATAATCTTCATTGTTAAGAAAGCTCTTTCAACTGCAGTACGTTATGCCCGCAAGTAAAATTAATCTAATAAAATAAGTTTATAGACAAATAGATGAACTACATGCTTTCTTGCTTGAGCCATCTTCACGGCGAGACTAGCAAGATAATCATAAATTGAAAGTTCTTCTCTTGTCATGTCATCAATAAATAATGTGAGATTGTTTCTCCAAAACCACACGGTCATATGCTGAGAAATCATCAAAATATATGTGAGAGCTGGACAAGCATACCATGATCAAAGTTTGTAAAGGACCCTCTTAGGTCTAAACAAACAATGCATCTCAAAAGCTTCGTAGAAGATTTGTTGAACCGACTGTCTAACCTAGTAGCTAGTCAATACACTACAGGAATCAGCAGCAGTGTCGGCAGCTAAAGCCGCCGATACAGGTCAAAATGCCGCTGACATTGACCTTTGTCGCCGGCCCGCCGACAAAAGGTCGCCGACCCTGCTTGGCCGACACAGCTGCATTTTGTCGGCGGCCCCACCGACAAATCTGAAACCTGGGGAAGGGCTTCCGTGCGGTTGGTCTATGCCGGCATAGCCTTTGGCAAACGGCCCGATCCTGTCATGGCGCTTTGACTTGTGGGGTCCATGTCACGAGCAAGAAGGCGACACGTGTCTAAAGCTATATCGGCGGCCAACTGAAAGGCCGCTGACACAGCTCCTTCTTGGTAAGCTCCCAGGCCCCTCTGGCACAAAGCTATGTCGGCAACATTTACTTTGGCCGCCGACATAGCCACGGTCTGTGTCGGCGGCATATATTTTGGTCGCCGACTCTGGTGCTTGTGGGTGAGCGACATGGCCCTCTGGTACATAGCTATGTCGGCGGCATCTATGTGGGCCGCCGACATTGCCCTTGGTCTGTGTCGGCGGCACAAATAAGGCCGCTGACACTATTATATTGGCAGCAGCAAATATTGCTGCCAATTTATAAAATCCCTCAACTTCAACCTGCAAAATAACCCAATTCACAGCATATATTCAATTTCCGATTCACACATTCACATCCACACATATTTAGAAGCTCGCCACCACGATTTCGAGCCCAAATACAACCACATCATCGCAAAACACTAAATCATCGATAAATATGACCAAATGCACTAAACAAGTCCACATACAAACCACATAGTTAGAACAAGTCATATGTTCTCACTAGAGCACAAACAAAGTCCACATACAAGCCACATGGTTCGAATAGATAGAAATTAAGTATGCAAAGAACGGAATTAAGACCCTAACTACATCATGTGCGGGCTATCGCCACTCAAGTCGTAGTTGGGGTCAGGATTGAGGATGTTGGTGACAAATTGCTCGAGCAGAGACCCCGTGCCACTGTCAACATCCCTCTGCGAAGCAATCACCATCGGCGCAGCCGTACCCGAGCCGGACGCCTGCAAAAGAAGATGAAATGTTATATTTGTATAATTAGAGGCATTGCATTATTTGGATGAAATGACATGGTTGCAAAATTAGAAGCAATGCATTATATGTGGATACAAAATTAGATAAAATGACATGGATCAAATGACATGGTCGCAAACTTACCCCCGGTGAAGGCCTCGGTGTAGGTGGAAAGTATGCCATCGGGAATTGTGGTGGTGGCACGAAAGCAGGAGCAAAAGTAGGCGCAAACTGTGTGGCTGGGGCCCCCTGCATCTGCATCATCACCGTAGGCATCTGCGGCTAGCTGGAGATGCCGGTCCTGGCCTGCTGGAACCCATGCTGATCAATAGGAGAGATTAGCAAATGAACTTAGCTGGAAGGACAAATTGACGAGCAATGCATGTGTAAATACCTGTTGGTATAGCCGTAGGAGGAGCAGGTTTTGTTCTTGGACGGCCTTCATATTTTCCATGGCCACATATTGAAGTAAATGACAGATTTAAATTTATAAAACCAGATATTGAAGTAAATGACAGATATAAATGTATAAGTCTAGATAATGAAGAAAATGACAAAGATATAAATGTATAATACTATATATAAATGAACCACCTATAAAATTGAATGCCTCAAAAATCTTTGGCTTCATCTTCCTCTTCCTCCTCCTCCTCCTCTTCCTCTTCCTCATTGTCCTCTTTGGTTTCTCCCTCTTCTCCTTGCTCTTCCTCTTCATTTTCTTCTACTTTCTCATCTGGTTCTACTAGCACATCCCCAATATTAACGTGCAACTCCCCAATAATTCTTGTTCTTGGAATGGTTCGACGTCTAGGTTCGGCTTGTAGTCTTCTTCTGTGAGGTCGTGCAATCCACCAACTGGATGACATTTATGGACAATCCACCAATTTTTGTATTTGGGGTGGGCATACGGTAGATAGAACACTAGCTCAATTTGTTTGGGGAGAATGAACACGTAGGGCCTTTGATAAAGGTGCTTATGGTTGATTTTAACTAGTCCTAGTTCCGGAGTACGCCGCACCCCACTCTCCAGATCGAACCATCTGCACCGGAACAACACGAGCGAAAGTTGGTTGTTGTCTTCATAACATATTTCGAGGATATCCTCAATAACCCCATAGTACTCTACGTCTGGACCACTAAGGGCGTCTGCGACATAACTCACGATGCCGCTATTCACCATGGTTGCATTTGGACGGGCTGACTCGGTCGCTTCGGACCGATATAGAAAGCCCTACCCACATCATCCGTTAGCTCGTCCAACCTGTCGACCTCAATTTCGTCGTAGCCCTCCCCAAAATCCACAGGGCTAGGGACCGGCGCTGGACGCTTCCTCTCTCCATGTTATACCCATACAAAGTAGTTTGCCTTGAAGCCATGCGTACAGATGTGCTCGCTAATTTCTCCCTTCGACCTCTTCTCCGTGTTTGAGCAAACCGTGCAAGGACAAGGCACTTTTGCTACGTTAGGGTTGGGGAATCTTCGAAAAGCTTCTTTGACGAATGCTTCTGCCTTGTCGAACCACTCGTCTATGTGCTGCCCAGACCTCATCCATCCATCGTACATCCACCGTCGATCTTCCATCTCTTAATCACTATATGTATAGTCATACATGCTTTTAAATTTTAGGTCTATACATTTATTGAACAATTACAGCAAGTCAACAGATTATCTAAACTCCCCTTAGTATGTCAGCAAACAAAGGTACAGCCTGCACACGGTTCTCATCAGACTCTCCGGTGGTCTCATAAACTTCTCTCCAATACATTTGGTGGCCTCACATATCTCTCTGGATTGGTTCATTACGTGACCTCACATTTCTCTGTGCATTGGTACATTTTAATATACCAGTTTAGAATCTGCTGAGAAACCATGTGCAGACTGTACCTTCCAAGGGCGACATCAAGAAGATGAACATATATATTATGTTACTACCTATAGGTTCACCGTACGACACAAACGGTCCATGTCTAGCTAAATAGGAGAGCTTACCCACCCACGGATGTTGGTATGAGTATGGTGGTCGTGGCCACGGGAGGTGCACAGGTCGAAATTCCGGCAGCATAACTGTCGACGGTTGAGATATCGATCTCAAGTCGATTAAGGTTCTTTAGGGAGGAGATAGGAGACACGCCGAACAAGACGAACAACAGCGAACAGGGAGCAGGGGTTTTTATCCTGGTTCAGGCCTCTCGAGAGAGATAATAGCCTTACGTCCAGCCTTTTCTTATATCAAAGATGATTACAAGAGGTGGCTCGACGAGACGAACAAGTCTCGGCGAGATTATGCGCATTAGTGCAATATTAGATGAGATGCTATCAGATGATGGCTTGACCTCTAAACACGCCGTAGGGGCCTTGTTTATATAGTGTAGATGAACCGACCTACCGAAGGAATATCGGGCCGGGCTAACTACGAGATTTTAACGAACTCGTACCATGCCAAATACGTCCTACGGCAGATAAGCTATGCTCCGATTCTTGGGGATCACGACTCTTAGTCCAATCCGGGAAACCAACGTCCGGGTCTTCATGTAGTTGTGCAGAACTCCTGTTCGAGACGGACTCAAACACGATTACTCGGCCGTTACGCACCGTGCCAGCTAAGAAGCTGTTCGGCAGGATGCATATGGGCCAGATAGAACCTTCCAGGGAGCCAAGCCCTGGTAGGCTTGTTCGATTGGGCCGTCAGGGAGTGGTCCATGGCAATGGGCCGTAATTTTATCCCCGACAATAACCCTGCAGTCCCCCCAGTGCAACGACTGGTACGGCGTACCGCTTATGTTATGCACTAGGAGGACGACAGGCTTACGCCGCCAGAATCCCGGCCCGTGCATCTCCCATGGCCACTACCCCGTACTCATACCAACATCCGTTGGCTGTCCAAAACGTGGACAGCTCGGGAGCACAACATATTTCGTAAATGGAACACAATGAATCACCATCTGCGTTCCTTACGAAAATTTGTTGCGTCCCGAACGGGTTTGACTATGGTTCCGTACATGCTACGACGTCAAAATTTATTAACAAGTACTAATCAACTAAAATCACGCCTAACTGTCGTATTCCTTAATTAATTATAAGCACTAATGTTGTCGGCACACAAAATACCGACGACATAGCTACCACATACAAAAAAAAGGTCGGGATTACCTCGGGTTGGGGTGTCGACGGGTGACGGCGGAGGAAGGAGGGGTTCGGGGGCGGCGGCGGCGCAGCGAGAGAGGCGGCCGATGGGGGAGAGAGGAGGAAAAGGCGGCTCGGGGAGGACGCTCTTGGAGGGGAGGGGGCGGCACGGTG